>CARXXK010000004.1:28976700-29401325 GCA_949089665.1 Macrosiphum euphorbiae | reverse complement strand
ATATATATATTTACAATATATATATATTCAAAACTAAACGGTTGTTTATAAGTTATTTGTAATAATCAATATATAACAATAAAAATATATAAAATCAGGTTAGGCAATGTAGAAGGTTTCTTCTTCATTCCAGTTATGGTCTCTATTCCAGGCTAATCATCTTCGGGTTCATCTTCCCTATAAAATTAAAAAAGTAAAATCAGTATAATAATTTAAAAATATATATATATAATTGTAATAACTTACTCTATACTATAATGACCATGGGCTAGTGTGTTTATTTTGTCCTCTAACACCACCCTCTTATCATCATAGCTGTTGTACGTTAGTTTATTAGTTCTTATTGTCATAAGCTGGTGATTGAATGACCGTATCGATACATTGTCTCTATACAACTCCTGTCCAATTTCTCCAAACAGGCACTTCCTATGGTCCTCAAGAGTCATATGGTTTTTAACCACATGAGCTCTGATACCTTTCGCCTTAATCTTTTCTACTCCTACTCGGTCCTTTTCATCTTTCTCCTTATCCTCTTGTCCAGCATATATGTTGAAGGCATACGACTTGGCCCTCAACCCGCAGAATTCAGTAATTATATTTGCGTTCACCTCGTCGGAGAAGAAGCCCGGGGACTTTTTTCTTTCTGCTACATAACACGGATGGTCACTGGGCAGGTTAGCAGTATCCATCCTATCCAACAAGTTGTGGTTAGCCGCCAAGTCCACATAAAAATCTTCCGTCTGAACATGATACACTAGTGAATCTGGAAAAAGAATGATATTAAATAAATATATTATGTAGTTTTAGTATATATTTACCTGTATCAGTGTACATAAGCTTAATTCTATCTCCATAATGTTTCTGCATGACATTGTAATGATAATCATACATTAACGTTTTGCTAATATCTAATACAGCAAATCCTGTAAATAATAAATATATAATAAATGTAATTATAAGTGTATATTATATAATTAAAAAAAAATTATATTTACCAATATATATAGGTTTATCGAATTTGATTAATTTGTTCTCAAGCGTTACAGCGTTAAGGTTCTCGTTGTAATTTGTGCAGTGTTTAAATGTACATTTGTTTATTACTTTTTGCAACCTCATCTCACATGACACCAACTCCATCTTCATTTCCTTCCTCTTCGATTGCATAGTCTTCCCTAGAAAATCAAACATAAAATATCAGTAAACATTTTTATATACATATTATATAATAAATAAAGTTGCATACCAAATACAGCGTTATTCATAAGTTTAAAAAAGTCCTTCTCAAATTCATTCTTCGCCTTTTTCCTCAACTCTGTGTTTAATTCTATATATTTGGCTAACCAGTCAGACTGGTTAAACTGAATAACCCTATGTACCTATAAAAAAAATTATTACAATCTGTTTAAAATCTTATAAAATACAAATATTTACTTTTTCCACTTTCAACCCATTCTTAATTGCCTGCTGCAGATTTCTATAATGTATAACATAGTTCTTCTTCATCTCAAACGTTGCCATCAACTTCCTCACCTTCGACCCACGAGGTATACCGCTGTTCGGCAAGAATGGTAGATCGTTGTGTTTATCATGTAATTTTTGTGGGTATGTTACATCTACCTCATACACTCGCCCTATGGGTGATGTATCGTTCAAATCATCAAGTCCGTTTAATGTGGGTTCAACCCAGTTGAACCCACCGTACGGCATGTACTGAGACATTGCCCATCCATACAAGTTGTTACCTATAAAATTTAAAAAAAAAAAAAATAATAAGTATGAAAATATTATTAAGTTTAGAAAAATATAGGTACTTACAGTCCTGATATACTATCCACGATTTCTCTTTCGTCTCATCATAGTCCGGGGTCTTTGCATTATTCGCCTTCGCATATCGTTTGCTCGCTTGAACCAATCCACCACGTAAACCTATACAAAATAAAAAAGATTAATATTATATATATATACACATTTTAAAAATAATATACTGACCATTCTCAAACATCAATAACATGTCATAATCCGTCAAAAGTGAAAGTTTCTGCCCCGTAAACTTCAGCATCGCATCGAAACTTAAGCCTGGGGTGGTGAAATAGTGGGCTGCGTCCAAGTTGTATGTCCTCATACATAAGTCGCGGAAGTTTTCGAACACATCAGCCAACAGCAGCACGTCAATTTTTAGATACAAATCGCTATATTCGCCCAGCGTCCTACAGCCAAAGTGGTTCCAAACCAACTTCGCATGCTCAAAGTCTTCCTCGTCTATATGTTCTTCTTTTAATGAACTATAAAAACTCCTCTTACTCGGCAATCGTTCTTCATCCAATCGATCCCAGCTATCTGTGTACTCGTATGGGTACACCCCCTTTCGAGTCACTAACGGCATATCTCCGGCGACAAAATGTTTCGCGGTTTCTCGGAAATTTTCAAGCCCTGGTGTCACAAGATTTTCGGCTAAAGTCAACAGTTTTGATGCCATAAACCTGAACGTGTCTATAAATCGCATTGAAAAGGTGTTTGTGACGTATTTCGTAAATGATATAAATTTCTCCTCGCTGTTAGGTATTACTCTTATAGTTTGAGTGTCATAACCAAGTTCTGTAACTATTAGATGTGCGTCATAGTTGGACAGGTTATGAAAAAATATAGGTATAAAGTTTGGTGTTTGAAGCTTGAGATTGCACGTGTTACATATAGCTTGCCGGTATTTTCCAGAGAGATGACAGTGATCTGCCACCTTATGGTTGTCGAATGTAAAGTTAGTCTTACATAAATTACATAAATTGCATGAATCATGTGACTGCCGTTGTTTATCCGTGGAAACAATAGGTTTATTGGTCTTCAATAATTTTTCAATTTTTATCGCCATCTCAGTAACGGTTTCAACAAAATGTCTCGCCACGTCTGTCTTATTCTTGTTTCCTCGGTATAATATTGACTCTGTTGGTATGTCATGTTCCTCCAATAACTCCTGCGGTACGTTATCGCTCGCTTTCACAATGAGACTATAGCTCATCGCCTCATGTCTATGTAATATCCTCGTCTTGGCTCCTTTCTTCTCATCAGTCTTCGTCAATATCGTCTCAAAATCTGCATAAATTACTATGGGGTGTCTCTGGGTCTTATTCCACGCCTTGAATTCAGTACAGTCACCCTCTTTTGGCATCTCTGGTAAAATTGGTGTGTGTTCTCCGCAAATCAGCTTGTGTTGATTCAGCGCCTCCTGTCCGCTCAACTTGTATTTATGCCGCCTGTCATCGAATGACGTGAAACACCTTTTACAAAATACAACGCGTTCATCATGCTTAGTTTTTTGTGCGCGCACAATTCGTGAAAAATTCGAAATGTAAACGTAATGCGAGTTTTTGTCGTCCTTTACCAACAACAGGTCGAAGTGGTCCGATTTCTCTTCGTCAACGACTCGTAGCGGGTATACCTCATACCTCGGGGACTTTGGTGGCTGTATTTTTCTATCTATACCATAGACGTTAACGGAGACGCTGGAATTGTTTTTTTCGAATTTAGTTATATCCGATAGCGGTGTCGGGAAGGTGAGGCCGTCAAAATTATATTTTCCTTCATGTTTTTTGTAATTTTCACCCACACAGTATTTATATTTATCAGATAAATTATATGCCACATGCCTCGCTAGAATTGCCCACTTAAAACATTCCTGGTCTGTGTTTTGTGGATTTATTGTACCCCGTTTCCTGTCGATATACGTTGGCAACTCAATATATGACGAGCCACCCATCGGTGTATATTTATATACCGCCAACAACAAGCCGTCTATGCTCTCCAATGTAAATCCGCTTCCACGTGATTGGTACTCATCTTTCTCTGTCATTAACTTCATATACGTCCTCTCTACAATCGTTCTAATGTCACTATCCGAATAAAGTTCTACCGCCGAAGTTTTGAATGCCCGGTTCTCCGACGAGTTTGGTACGTTGGGCCGGTTGTATGTTGCCTCGAGTTTCAAATTGAATTTAATCGCATGTTTTTTCACGTGGGTTTTCAATAAATTGACTAACTCAGGCATAAGCGGGCGGAGAAAATCAGAATAAATCATTGTATTATCGACATTTTTCGCATAATACCACACGATCTTCCTATTTGCGGACGATGAAATCTCGATGAACCCAGGG
Source organism: Macrosiphum euphorbiae (assembly GCA_949089665.1). Lineage (NCBI taxonomy): Eukaryota > Metazoa > Arthropoda > Insecta > Hemiptera > Aphididae > Macrosiphum > Macrosiphum euphorbiae. The sequence goes on along the minus strand of CARXXK010000004.1, from coordinate 29,397,180 downwards.
GCCTTGACAAGATTCAACCTAGTCTTTTTCGCCCTAGCAGCCGACACGGTGTTGGCCGTGGAAACACGCTTTCCGTTAACGGCAACGGTGTATGAATCTTTAAAAATAAAACCTAATATTAATATCTGATAAAATCTAATGACGAATCTATTAAAAATCTAATCAACCCGTGACTGAAAAATAAAATCTAACGACATGTATTTTAAAAAATCTGTTTTACTTGTATATTCGATTAATAAATCTACTTTAACGTTACGTATTTAAAAAAATAATCCACGGCGGATAAAATAAAATCAGTGGGTCTTTTAAAAATCTAATTGATTCTGATAAATTAAATAAAACTAACCTGTATCCTCAAATTCGTCCATTGCTTTCATACACAATAGATCGTTATCCTCAAATTCGTCCATTGCTTTCATACATAATAGATCGTCATCCTCAAATTCATCCATTGCTTCCATGCACAATATATCATCGTCGGATATCGCATTCGATCCACCAGCCGGGACATCGGGAATAAATATTTGAGGCGCGATCTGGATAACATCACCTTGATTAGAGGCACGAGGCGCTCGTGTTGGGTGATCTATGATTGGTGCAGCGGGTATTGGCCTCAAACGGGTTGGAATGTTGACAATACCTTGGGGAAAAATTTATAAACAAATTAATATGGAATCAAAAAAAAAAATATAAAATTTAATATTTGTAATAGGTACATACCATGAACATTTTTCAGATGTCTATTGATATACGATTTATAGTTGAATGTCGCTGGACATACGGTACACGGAAAACGAATACCGGTATGAGTTATTTCATGTCTAACCAAACTGCCTTTTCGTACAAAAACCGACGGGCACTGCACGCATTTAAACATATTGATTTGTTTAAGGTAATTACGAGAGAAAAAAAATGTTTAAAAATGTTATTATATTTTATATTTTAAACACTGTCAAACAAATAATAAACGCTGAAAAAAAACACGAAGGGAGCAAACGCGTAGTACGTGTACAATTAACTGTGACACACTGATCGCGGTTGACCACGGCAGTCGGCAGCTGCTGGTAGAAAAAGGTCGTATCGATAACAAAGGGATAATAGCCATCATTTCTATAGATATATACGATTATTTGAACATTTCAAAAAAACCTACACCGTCGACAATTTAACAGTACCCTGTAGAGATTTTCAATATTATGTTTTATACACAAATACGAGTATATCTCGCGTTCAAGAATACCTACACCGTAGACATTTTAACAGTACCATGTAGAGATTTTCAATATTATGTTTTATACACAAATACGGGTATATCTCACGTTCAAATAAATACCTTCGCACGCTATTATTATTATGGTACATTGATTATAAGCATAATGTGTACATAATTTTGTGCAAGAAATAAACTCAATTATAAACAATTTTAAAACTACGGCAAAACATGTTGTAGATATTTCTCATATTCAATAATATACGTTTATTTAGTGAATTTCGACATTTTTAAAAAAACCTACACCGTAGTAACAATAGTGGTATACAGTATATATTTTTGATATTTAACAATATACGTTTATTTCGTGATTTTCGGCTATTTTAATAAATCTACAACATACTAAAATAAAGATATGCGTCATATATTTTAATTTCACACTCAACGTTAACAACGCATGCTATCATTATGGTACATTATAAACAATTTTAAAACTACGGCAAAACATGTTGTAGATATTTCTCATATTCAATAATATACGTTTATTTAGTGAATTTCGACATTTTTAAAAAAACCTACACCGTAGTAACAATAGTGGTATACGGTATATATTTTTGATATTTAACAATATACGTTTATTTCGTGAATTTTAACAAAATCGTAATAATCTACACTATAGTTACAATTACATTATGTTGTAGATATTTCTGATATTTTGCGATTTACTTTTATTTCGTGAATTTTAACAAAATCGTAATAATCTACACTGTAGTTACAATTACGTTATGTTGTAGATATTTCTGATATTCAATAATATACGTTTATTTAGTGAATTTCGACATTTTTAAAAAACCTACACCGTAGTAACAATAGTGGTATACAGTATATATTTTTGATATTTAACAATATACGTTTATTTCGTGATTTTCGGCTATTTTAATAAATCTACAACATACTAAAATAAAGATATGCGTCATATATTTTAATTTCACACTCAACGTTAACAACGCATGCTATCATTATGGTACATTATAAACAATTTTAAAACTACGGCAAAACATGTTGTAGATATTTCTCATATTCAATAATATACGTTTATTTAGTGAATTTCGACATTTTTAAAAAAACCTACACCGTAGTAACAATAGTGGTATACGGTATATATTTCTGATATTTAACAATATACGTTTATTTCGTGAATTTCGACAAAATCGTAATAATCTACACTGTTGTCGACGTCGTCAATCGTCACGTATAGATGTCGCTGCATTTCACGGTTGTTGATAATCGTTATCAGTATTAGGTATACGTCGCGGCACCTGCCCAACAATCGTTATCAGTGGTAAGTAGTGGTTACTGATTAGGTTACTGATAAGGCCAAAATATACGTCGCGCACGTGACCGATAATCGTGTGTGTGTGTGTGTGTGTGTGTGTGTGTGTGTGTGTGTGTGTGTGTGAGTGTGTGAAGTGTGTGAAGTGTGTGAAGTGTGTGAAGTGTCAGCGGTCTGAACCCCCCAAATCATACTACTAATGCACTAAAAAAATTTTAAATATGCACTAAAATTATTCGATAAAATGCTCTATAAAAAAAGCCATTATTAAAAATCATTGAAATTAATAAATACAAATTATAAATGGTTTACAAAAAAAAATTCTTTATTCACATACTAGCTAAGTATCATTATTTTTCTAATTTGTAAAAAATTATGAATGTATATTGTAGCCAATTTAGACCTGATTTACAGATAAATACAATTTTTTTTAAGAAAATAATCATAAATAAAAAACATCATAAAAACTTGCAACTATAAAAATACCTTAACCCAAAATATAGACATGGGATTTTGTATTTGTACAAAAAAAATAAATGTTTAATTTAAATACTAGTTAGGTGGCCAAGAAAACATGTAATTACTTACCTAACCCATTAAATTATATGCTAAATACGATTTCGTATTTAAACTATAAATAAACCAAAACAAATTTTGGCCGTATCCATTATCTTACAGTTTTTATACTGTGTATCAAACAAATATGCAAATGCATTTAATTCACAGCCCTGGTAATAAGTAATGATTTATCAGCTGTATAGGCGAAACTGTTGTGCAGTGAGACTAGTATTGGTAACGGACAACAGTGTTGCAATAATACTGATCTCCCAAAAATACATACAAATACTTCAAATAAATCATTAAGCAAACTCTATTAAATATTAATTTATGAAAAACTATAGGTAGTTATTACAAAGCATTATTATTATAAATGAAACAAAACTATGAACTATAATGGACTGTATCTTAGTGTATCCCATGTCTCGCTGTACATATAGATACTTCTATATTTTTAGCTAAATAATTTCTGTTAAAATAAAGGAAAATGTATTAAGTACTGTTCCTATAATTTCCAAATTTGAGTTTTTACTTTTAATATCTTTATAAAAAAATATCATAGAAGGTTAAGTACAATTATTTCATATGTTATAGGTACATTTGCGGGGTTTGATTTAACTAATATCTACATTCTAAATGCAATGAACCTTGCAAAAATGTTATTCTACTACTCTGCTCATATAAGCTTTAAAATTTAAATAGTTAGCAAAAAAACTACTTGTAAGATATTTAATTTATATAGATATAAATACTCCACCAAATTAAAAAATAATTTACTTTTCATAAATATGATTGACGGATTTCGCTCAAACACAATAAAAAAATATAAATAATTTTTTTTTACATATAATAGTTTTAAAAATTTTTTCTAATTTGACTTTGATAATACTATAGTTAGTGTAAAATAAAAATCTATATTGAAATTAATGTACAATAGTCGTATATTGTAATAAATGTTCAAATGCATAATATATTATAACAAATGTTTAAATGTACACAGCAGACCACATATTTATTGGCTGCACAATATTCTGTACTTCACACAGTCTCTCTTTAAAATAATCCCGTCTACAAAATATAAATCATTTGTAAATCTAAAAACTTAATTGAGTACCTAATAGATAATTGTTCTAAAAGAGCGACGTGCCCTGTCGCCAGCTCAGTAAATCTAAAGACTTAATTGAGTACCTAATAGATAATTGTTCTAAAAGAGCGACGTGCCCTGTCGCCATCACATTCTTTGGCTTAGTGTGAATATCTGGACATTACAATTGCGGAAAGGTGTTAAGTGTACGTATCGGCCGCTGTTACTAGATCCCGGATGGGTGACCACCCGGAATTTTTAGCAACAAATAGTTGCCACACATACTAACGTGTTTTAACCAACCGTTACTACTCACTACAAACAACCTACAAGCAAAAAAACTATCTAATGGTCAAAGTTGCTGGGCTCAAGCTCAAGCTCAAGCTCAAAAAAAAAAAAATCATTCAAAAAAAAAAACTTATTACGAAATGTACAATACTAATAAGTTATATTAGATAGACGTGCGGGGTCGTCTGATTAGGTTAGATCAAAAATAGTATTTATATCATTTCTTTTGTTAAAAGTTTAAAAGAGAGACTGTCGTGACTTGAGTTACAGTTCTGCCTTAAATTTACTTTTTATATAGAGAAAACTTAAAGGTGGCTGGCATATTAATATCAGAGTATTTATGGATACATAATTTTTAAAAAAGAATTATTATAATATATATATTATAGTGTTAAAAAAAATAAAAAAATATTATAAAATAATAATACTAGGTAGGTAATAATAATAATAGATTTGAATAATATTATGCAAAAATAATTTGATATGTATCCATAAAAATGGCATATATGTGCTTCAAATTGTTTACACGAGCAAGTGAGCTAGGTATGGCTCCATCCGTAATATTTGGTATAGGCTTAAGGTGTCAAAAATCAAAGGAAAAATTTGATAATCAAACACTTAAGTTCGGCAACCGAATCAAGGTCTTTTTATTCAAGGTGTCCTAATAAGTCATAAGAGGGTTAATTAGGTAAACCTATTATGGTTAGTGGATCCAATGGTGATGATAGACGACTATCATCACTGGTCGTGAGCTTTGCAATGACCTTTTCCTACTAACTATCAAGGTATTCGATATTGTAAACATAACAATGAAAGAAAATATTTAAATAATGGTTATTTTAGGTTAGGTTAGGATAGGAGAGGAAATTAGACGTTAACTAATTATCATAGTTTTTAACACGGTCTTAAAGACTGCCAGCTAGAGTTGTACCAGTATAATTAAAAACTTAAATACAGCCAACTTTAATTAATGATTTTTTTACCACAACGAACTAATAATAATATGTATTTTAAAATATAATAAAATATAATTTTATTAGGTTTTTATAAGATTTTAAATACTTATTCGTTTTTAAATATAAAATGTATAACTTAATATTATTTGAATTTAAACATTATTTTATGTCCTTCATAAATTACAATCACACGGTAGAGTCCGTAAAGGACCTCTTTCTCATTTAATTATTTTGCATCCTTAATAAATTACATTCATTTTTATGCATTTTATAATACATATATTACAGTGATACACCTCTGATCATAATAACTTTTCGTTTATTATAATGTAAGCAATACCTAGTTTTTGGGTTGTAGTTAAAATGTACCTTCCAGCGTATTCTTCTATATCTTTTTGTACAAACGTTTTTAAACGAGCAATTGAATCATTGATATGTTTTCTGATTGTATAATTTAATTAAATTTTTTTTTGGTTTTCTAAAATGCAATTGCCAGCAGGCGCCAACACTCCCCTTCAATTTTTTTTTTAGGAATTTGACTCTTGTAGAATTTTTTTGGAAAGACATGTTTATTGATTACCTTCAGGTGCCCTTTGTATTATCATTCTTTAATGAGCTTATCTTCGTCAGTTGTTTTTCTGTTTATGAATCAGAAGATTGTAGTTTGAACTCATTGATATGTGTTCTGATTGTATAATTTCTTTAAAAATTTTTTTGGGTTTTCTAAAATGCAATTGCCTGCGGGCGCCAACACTCCCCTTCAACTTTTTTTTTAGGAATTTGACTCTAGTTGAATTTTTTGCACAGACTTGTTTATTGATTACCTGCAGGTTCAATCTGTGTTCACATTTTTAATGAGCTAATCATCGTCAGTTGTTTTTCTGTTTAAGATTCTGGACATTTTATTTTGAACTCTTTAATGTGTTTGCCTACTGTATAATTTTTTCTAATTTTTTTTTTTTGGTTTTCTAAAATGCAATTGCCTGCGGGCGCCAACCCTCCCCTTCAATTTTTTTTTAGGAATTTGACTCTAGTAGAATTTTTTGGAAAGACATGTTTATTGATTACCTTCAGGTGCCCTTTGTATTATCATTCTTTAATGAGCTTATCTTCGCCAGTTGTTTTTCTGTTTATGAATCAGAAGATTGTAGTTTGAACTCATTGATATGTGTTCTGATTGTATAATTTTTTTAAAATTTTTTTTGGGTTTTCTAAAATGCAATTGCCTGCGGTCGCCAACACTCCCCTTCAATTTTTTTTTTAGGAATTTGACTAGTTGAATTTTTTGCACAGACTTGTTTATTGATTACCTGCAGGTTCAATCTTTGTTCACATTTTTAATGAGCTAATCATCGTCAGTTGTTTTTCTGTTTAAGATTCTGGACATTTTATTTTGAACTCTTTAATGTGTTTGCCTACTGTATAATTTTTTCTAATTTTTTTTTCTGGTTTTCTAAAATGCATTTGCCTGCGGGCGCCAACGCTCCCCTTCAATTTTTTTTTTAGGAATTTGACTCTAGTTGAATTTTTTGCACAGACTTGTTTATTGATTACCTGCAGGTTCAATCTGTGTTATCATTTTTAATGAGCTAATCATCGTCAGTTGTTTTTCTGTTTAAGATTCTGGACATTTTATTTTGAACTCTTTAATGTGTTTGCCTACTGTATATTTTTTTCTAATTTTTTTTCTGGTTTTCTAAAATGCATTTGCCTGCGGGCGCCAACGTTCCCCTTCAATTTTTTTTTAGGAATTTGACTCTAGTTGAATTTTTTGCACAGACTTGTTTATTGATTACCTGCAGGTTCAATCTGTGTTATCATTTTTAATGAGCTAATCATCGTCAGTTGTTTTTCTGTTTAAGATTCTGGACATTTTATTTTGAACTCTTTAATGTGTTTGCCTACTGTTTAATTTTTTCTACATTTTTTTTTGGTTTTCTAAAATGCAATTGCCTGCGGGCGCCAACCCTCCCCTTCAATTTTTTTTTAGGAATTTGACTCTTGTAGAATTTTTTTGGAAAGACATGTTTATTGATTACCTTCAGGTGCCCTTTGTATTATCATTCTTTAATGAGCTTATCTTCGTCAATTGTTTTTCTGTTTATGAATCAGAAGATTGTAGTTTGAACTCATTGATATGTGTTCTGATTGTATAATTTTTTTAAAATTTTTTTTGGGTTTTCTAAAATGCAATTGCCTGCGGGCGCCAACACTCCCCTTCAATTTTTTTTTTAGGAATTTGACTCTAGTTGAATTTTTTGCACAGACTTGTTTATTGATTACCTGCAGGTTCAATCTGTGTTATCATTTTTAATGAGCTAATCATCGTCAGTTGTTTTTCTGTTTAAGATTCTGGACATTTTATTTTGAACTCTTTAATGTGTTTGCCTACTGTATATTTTTTTCTAATTTTTTTTTCTGGTTTTCTAAAATGCATTTGCCTGCGGGCGCCAACGTTCCCCTTCAATTTTTTTTTAGGAATTTGACTCTAGTTGAATTTTTTGCACAGACTTGTTTATTGATTACCTGCAGGTTCAATCTGTGTTATCATTTTTAATGAGCTAATCATCGTCAGTTGTTTTTCTGTTTAAGATTCTGGACATTTTATTTTGAACTCTTTAATGTGTTTGCCTACTGTATATTTTTTTCTAATTTTTTTTTCTGGTTTTCTAAAATGCATTTGCCTGCGGGCGCCAACGTTCCCCTTCAATTTTTTTTTAGGAATTTGACTCTAGTTGAATTTTTTGCACAGACTTGTTTATTGATTACCTGCAGGTTCAATCTGTGTTATCATTTTTAATGAGCTAATCATCGTCAGTTGTTTTTCTGTTTAAGATTCTGGACATTTTATTTTGAACTCTTTAATGTGTTTGCCTACTGTTTAATTTTTTCTACATTTTTTTTTGGTTTTCTAAAATGCAATTGCCTGCGGGCGCCAACCCTCCCCTTCAATTTTTTTTAGGAATTTGACTCTTGTAGAATTTTTTTGGAAAGACATGTTTATTGATTACCTTCAGGTGCCCTTTGTATTATCATTCTTTAATGAGCTTATCTTCGTCAATTGTTTTTCTGTTTATGAATCAGAAGATTGTAGTTTGAACTCATTGATATGTGTTCTGATTGTATAATTTTTTTAAAATTTTTTTTGGGTTTTCTAAAATGCAATTGCCTGCGGGCGCCAACACTCCCCTTCAATTTTTTTTTTAGGAATTTGACTAGTTGAATTTTTTGCACAGACTTGTTTATTGATTACCTGCAGGTTCAATCTTTGTTATCATTTTTAATGAGCTAATCATCGTCAGTTGTTTTTCTGTTTAAGATTCTGGACATTTTATTTTGAACTCTTTAATGTGTTTGCCTACTGTATAATTTTTTCTAATTTTTTTTTCTGGTTTTCTAAAATGCATTTGCCTGCGGGCGCCAACGCTCCCCTTCAATTTTTTTTTTAGGAATTTGACTCTAGTTGAATTTTTTGCACAGACTTGTTTATTGATTACCTGCAGGTTCAATCTGTGTTATCATTTTTAATGAGCTAATCATCGTCAGTTGTTTTTCTGTTTAAGATTCTGGACATTTTATTTTGAACTCTTTAATGTGTTTGCCTACTGTTTAATTTTTTCTACATTTTTTTTTGGTTTTCTAAAATGCAATTGCCTGCGGGCGCCAACCCTCCCCTTCAATTTTTTTTAGGAATTTGACTCTTGTAGAATTTTTTTGGAAAGACATGTTTATTGATTACCTTCAGGTGCCCTTTGTATTATCATTCTTTAATGAGCTTATCTTCGTCAGTTGTTTTCTTTTATGAATCAGAAGAATGTAGTTTGAACTCATTGATATGTTTTCTGATTGTATAATTTTTTTAAAATTTTTTTTGGGTTTTCTAAAATGCAATTGCCTGCGGGTGCCAACACTCCCTTCAATTTTTTTTTTTAGGAATTTACTCTAGTTTGAATTTTTTGCACAGACTTGTTTATGGATTAATTGCAGGTTCAATCTTTTTATCATTTTAATGAGCTAATCATCGTCAGTTGTTTTCTGTTAAGATTCTGGGACATTTTATTTTGAACTCTTTAATGTGTTTGCCTACTGTTTAATTTTTTCTACATTTTTTTTTTGGTTTTCTAAAATGCAATTGCCTGCGGGCGCCAACCCTCCCTTCAATTTTTTTTTTAGGAATTTGACTCTAGTAGAATTTTTTGGAAAGACATGTTTATTGATTACCTTCAGGTGCCCTTTGTATTATCATTCTTTAATGAGCTTATCTTCGTCAGTTGTTTTTCTGTTTATGAATCAGAAGATTGTAGTTTGAACTCATTGATATGTGTTCTGATTGTATAATTTCTTTAAAATTTTTTTTGGGGTTTCTAAAATGCAATTACCTGCGGGCGCCAACACTCCCCTTCAATTTTTTTTTTTTTAGGAATTTGACTCTAGTTGAATTTTTTGCACAGACTTGTTTATTGATTACCTGCAGGTTCAATCTTTGTTATCATTTTTAATGAGCTAATCATCGTCAGTTGTTTTTCTGTTTAAGATTCTGGACATTTTATTTTGAACTCTTTAATTTGTTTGCCTACTGTATAATTTTTTCTAATTTTTTTTTTGGTTTTCTAAAATGCATTTGCCTGCGGGCGCCAACGCTCCCCTTCAATTTTCTTTTTAGGAATTTGACTCTAGTTGAATTTTTTGCACAGACTTGTTTATTGATTACCTGCAGGTTCAATCTGTGTTATCATTTTTAATGAGCTAATCATCGTCAGTTGTTTTTCTGTTTAAGATTCTGGACATTTTATTTTGAACTCTTTAATGTGTTGGCCTACTGTTTAATTTTTTCTACATTTTCTTTTGGTTTTCTAAAATGCAATTGCCTGCGGGCGCCAACCCTCCCCTTCAAATTTTTTTTTAGGAATTTGACTCTAGTAGAATTTTTTGGAAAGACATGTTTATTGATTACCTTCAGGTGCCCTTTGTATTATCATTCTTTAATGAGCTTATCTTCGTCAGTTGTTTTTCTGTTTATGAATCAGAAGATTGTAGTTTGAACTCATTGATATGTGTTCTGATTGTATAATTTCTTTAAAATTTTTTTTGGGGTTTCTAAAATGCAATTACCTGCGGGCGCCAACACTCCCCTTCAATTTTTTTTTTTAGGAATTTGACTCTAGTTGAATTTTTGCACAGACTTGTTTATTGATTACCTGCAGGTTCAATCTTTGTTATCATTTTTAATGAGCTAATCATCGTCAGTTGTTTTTCTGTTTAAGATTCTGGACATTTTATTTTGAACTCTTTAATGTGTTGGCCTACTGTTTAATTTTTTCTACATTTTCTTTTGGTTTTCTAAAATGCAATTGCCTGCGGGCGCCAACCCTCCCCTTCAAATTTTTTTTTAGGAATTTGACTCTAGTAGAATTTTTTGGAAAGACATGTTTATTGATTACCTTCAGGTGCCCTTTGTATTATCATTCTTTAATGAGCTTATCTTCGTCAGTTGTTTTTCTGTTTATGAATCAGAAGATTGTAGTTTGAACTCATTGATATGTGTTCTGATTGTATAATTTCTTTAAAATTTTTTTTGGGGTTTCTAAAATGCAATTACCTGCGGGCGCCAACACTCCCCTTCAATTTTTTTTTTTAGGAATTTGACTCTAGTTGAATTTTTTGCACAGACTTGTTTATTGATTACCTGCAGGTTCAATCTTTGTTATCATTTTTAATGAGCTAATCATCGTCAGTTGTTTTTCTGTTTAAGATTCTGGACATTTTATTTTGAACTCTTTAATGTGTTGGCCTACTGTTTAATTTTTTCTACATTTTTTTTTGGTTTTCTAAAATGCAATTGCCTGCGGGCGCCAACCCTCCCCTTCAATTTTTTTTTAGGAATTTGACTCTAGTAGAATTTTATGGAAAGACATGTTTATTGATTACCTTCAGGTGCCCTTTGTATTATCATTCTTTAATGAGCTTATCTTCGTCAGTTGTTTTTCTGTTTATGAATCAGAAGAATGTAGTTTGAACTCATTGATATGTGTTCTGATTGTATAATTTCTTTAAAATTTTTTTTGGGTTTTCTAAAATGCAATTGCCTGCGGGTGCCAACACTCCCCTTCAATTTTTTTTTTTAGGAATTTGACTCTAGTTGAATTTTTTGCACAGACTTGTTTATTGATTAATTGCAGGTTCAATCTTTTTTATCATTTTTAATGAGCTAATCATCGTCAGTTGTTTTTCTGTTTAAGATTCTGGACATTTTATTTTGAACTCTTTAATGTGTTTGCCTACTGTTTAATTTTTTCTACATTTTTTTTTTGGTTTTCTAAAATGCAATTGCCTGCGGGCGCCAACCCTCCCCTTCAATTTTTTTTTAGGAATTTGACTCTAGTAGAATTTTTTGGAAAGACATGTTTATTGATTACCTTCAGGTGCCCTTTGTATTATCATTCTTTAATGAGCTTATCTTCGTCAGTTGTTTTTCTGTTTATGAATCAGAAGATTGTAGTTTGAACTCATTGATATGTGTTCTGATTGTATAATTTCTTTAAAATTTTTTTTGGGGTTTCTAAAATGCAATTACCTGCGGGCGCCAACACTCCCCTTCAATTTTTTTTTTTTTAGGAATTTGACTCTAGTTGAATTTTTTGCACAGACTTGTTTATTGATTACCTGCAGGTTCAATCTTTGTTATCATTTTTAATGAGCTAATCATCGTCAGTTGTTTTTCTGTTTAAGATTCTGGACATTTTATTTTGAACTCTTTAATTTGTTTGCCTACTGTATAATTTTTTCTAATTTTTTTTTTTGGTTTTCTAAAATGCATTTGCCTGCGGGCGCCAACGCTCCCCTTCAATTTTCTTTTTAGGAATTTGACTCTAGTTGAATTTTTTGCACAGACTTGTTTATTGATTACCTGCAGGTTCAATCTGTGTTATCATTCTTTAATGAGCTAATCATCGTCAGTTGTTTTTTCTGTTTAAGATTCTGGACATTTTATTTTGAACTCTTTAATGTGTTGGCCTACTGTTTAATTTTTTCTACATTTTCTTTTGGTTTTCTAAAATGCAATTGCCTGCGGGCGCCAACCCTCCCCTTCTAATTTTTTTTTTAGGAATTTGACTCTAGTAGAATTTTTTGGAAAGACATGTTTATTGATTACCTTCAGGTGCCCTTTGTATTATCATTCTTTAATGAGCTTATCTTCGTCAGTTGTTTTTCTGTTTATGAATCAGAAGATTGTAGTTTGAACTCATTGATATGTGTTCTGATTGTATAATTTCTTTAAAATTTTTTTTGGGGTTTCTAAAATGCAATTACCTGCGGGCGCCAACACTCCCCTTCAATTTTTTTTTTTTAGGAATTTGACTCTAGTTGAATTTTTTGCACAGACTTGTTTATTGATTACCTGCAGGTTCAATCTTTGTTATCATTTTTAATGAGCTAATCATCGTCAGTTGTTTTTCTGTTTAAGATTCTGGACATTTTATTTTGAACTCTTTAATGTGTTGGCCTACTGTTTAATTTTTTCTACATTTTTTTTTGGTTTTCTAAAATGCAATTGCCTGCGGGCGCCAACCCTCCCCTTCAATTTTTTTTTTAGGAATTTGACTCTAGTAGAATTTTATGGAAAGACATGTTTATTGATTACCTTCAGGTGCCCTTTGTATTATCATTCTTTAATGAGCTTATCTTCGTCAGTTGTTTTTCTGTTTATGAATCAGAAGATTGTAGTTTGAACTCATTGATATGTGTTCTGATTGTATAATTTCTTTAAAATTTTTTTTGGGGTTTCTAAAATGCAATTACCTGCGGGCGCCAACACTCCCCTTCAATTTTTTTTTTTAGGAATTTGACTCTAGTTGAATTTTTTGCACAGACTTGTTTATTGATTACCTGCAGGTTCAATCTTTGTTATCATTTTTAATGAGCTAATCATCGTCAGTTGTTTTTCTGTTTCAGATTCTGGACATTTTATTTTGAACTCTTTAATGTGTTTGCCTACTGTTTAATTTTTTCTACATTTTTTTTTGGTTTTCTAAAATGCAATTGCCTGCGGGCGCCAACCCTCCCCTTCAATTTTTTTTTAGGAATTTGACTCTAGTAGAATTTTTTGGAAAGACATGTTTATTGATTACCTTCAGGTGCCCTTTGTATTATCATTCTTTAATGAGCTTATCTTCGTCAGTTGTTTTTCTGTTTATGAATCAGAAGATTGTAGTTTGAACTCATTGATATGTGTTCTGATTGTATAATTTCTTTAAAATTTTTTTTGGGGTTTCTAAAATGCAATTACCTGCGGGCGCCAACACTCCCCTTCAATTTTTTTTTTTAGGAATTTGACTCTAGTTGAATTTTTTGCACAGACTTGTTTATTGATTACCTGCAGGTTCAATCTTTGTTATCATTTTTAATGAGCTAATCATCGTCAGTTGTTTTTCTGTTTAAGATTCTGGACATTTTATTTTGAACTCTTTAATGTGTTGGCCTACTGTTTAATTTTTTCTACATTTTTTTTTGGTTTTCTAAAATGCAATTGCCTGCGGGCGCCAACCCTCCCCTTCAATTTTTTTTTTAGGAATTTGACTCTAGTAGAATTTTATGGAAAGACATGTTTATTGATTACCTTCAGGTGCCCTTTGTATTATCATTCTTTAATGAGCTTATCTTCGTCAGTTGTTTTTCTGTTTATGAATCAGAAGATTGTAGTTTGAACTCATTGATATGTGTTCTGATTGTATAATTTCTTTAAAATTTTTTTTGGGGTTTCTAAAATGCAATTACCTGCGGGCGCCAACACTCCCCTTCAATTTTTTTTTTTTAGGAATTTGACTCTAGTTGAATTTTTTGCACAGACTTGTTTATTGATTACCTGCAGGTTCAATCTTTGTTATCATTTTTAATGAGCTAATCATCGTCAGTTGTTTTTCTGTTTCAGATTCTGGACATTTTATTTTGAACTCTTTAATGTGTTTGCCTACTGTTTAATTTTTTCTACATTTTTTTTTGGTTTTCTAAAATGCAATTGCCTGCGGGCGCCAACCCTCCCCTTCAATTTTTTTTTTAGGAATTTGACTCTAGTAGAATTTTTTGGAAAGACATGTTTATTGATTACCTTCAGGTGCCCTTTGTATTATCATTCTTTAATGAGCTTATCTTCGTCAGTTGTTTTTCTGTTTATGAATCAGAAGATTGTAGTTTGAACTCATTGATATGTGTTCTGATTGTATAATTTCTTTAAAATTTTTTTTGGGGTTTCTAAAATGCAATTACCTGCGGGCGCCAACACTCCCCTTCAATTTTTTTTTTTTAGGAATTTGACTCTAGTTGAATTTTTTGCACAGACTTGTTTATTGATTACCTGCAGGTTCAATCTTTGTTATCATTTTTAATGAGCTAATCATCGTCAGTTGTTTTTCTGTTTAAGATTCTGGACATTTTATTTTGAACTCTTTAATGTGTTGGCCTACTGTTTAATTTTTTCTACATTTTTTTTTGGTTTTCTAAAATGCAATTGCCTGCGGGCGCCAACCCTCCCCTTCAATTTTTTTTTTAGGAATTTGACTCTAGTAGAATTTTATGGAAAGACATGTTTATTGATTACCTTCAGGTGCCCTTTGTATTATCATTCTTTAATGAGCTTATCTTCGTCAGTTGTTTTTCTGTTTATGAATCAGAAGATTGTAGTTTGAACTCATTGATATGTGTTCTGATTGTATAATTTCTTTAAAATTTTTTTTGGGGTTTCTAAAATGCAATTACCTGCGGGCGCCAACACTCCCCTTCAATTTTTTTTTTTAGGAATTTGACTCTAGTTGAATTTTTTGCACAGACTTGTTTATTGATTACCTGCAGGTTCAATCTTTGTTATCATTTTTAATGAGCTAATCATCGTCAGTTGTTTTTCTGTTTCAGATTCTGGACATTTTATTTTGAACTCTTTAATGTGTTTGCCTACTGTTTAATTTTTTCTACATTTTTTTTTGGTTTTCTAAAATGCAATTGCCTGCGGGCGCCAACCCTCCCCTTCAATTTTTTTTTAGGAATTTGACTCTAGTAGAATTTTTTGGAAAGACATGTTTATTGATTACCTTCAGGTGCCCTTTGTATTATCATTCTTTAATGAGCTTATCTTCGTCAGTTGTTTTTCTGTTTATGAATCAGAAGATTGTAGTTTGAACTCATTGATATGTGTTCTGATTGTATAATTTCTTTAAAATTTTTTTTGGGGTTTCTAAAATGCAATTACCTGCGGGCGCCAACACTCCCCTTCAATTTTTTTTTTTTAGGAATTTGACTCTAGTTGAATTTTTTGCACAGACTTGTTTATTGATTACCTGCAGGTTCAATCTTTGTTATCATTTTTAATGAGCTAATCATCGTCAGTTGTTTTTCTGTTTAAGATTCTGGACATTTTATTTTGAACTCTTTAATGTGTTGGCCTACTGTTTAATTTTTTCTACATTTTTTTTTGGTTTTCTAAAATGCAATTGCCTGCGGGCGCCAACCCTCCCCTTCAATTTTTTTTTTAGGAATTTGACTCTAGTAGAATTTTATGGAAAGACATGTTTATTGATTACCTTCAGGTGCCCTTTGTATTATCATTCTTTAATGAGCTTATCTTCGTCAGTTGTTTTTCTGTTTATGAATCAGAAGATTGTAGTTTGAACTCATTGATATGTGTTCTGATTGTTTAATTTTTTCTACATTTTTTTTTGGTTTTCTAAAATGCAATTGCCTGCGGGCGCCAACCCTCCCCTTCAATTTTTTTTTTTAGGAATTTGACTCTAGTTGAATTTTTTGCACAGACTTGTTTATTGATTACCTGCAGGTTCAATCTTTGTTATCATTTTTAATGAGCTAATCATCGTCAGTTGTTTTTCTGTTTAAGATTCTGGACATTTTATTTTGAACTCTTTAATTTGTTTGCCTACTGTATAATTTTTTCTAATTTTTTTTTTGGTTTTCTAAAATGCATTTGCCTGCGGGCGCCAACGCTCCCCTTCAATTTTCTTTTTAGGAATTTGACTCTAGTTGAATTTTTTGCACAGACTTGTTTATTGATTACCTGCAGGTTCAATCTGTGTTATCATTTTTAATGAGCTAATCATCGTCAGTTGTTTTTCTGTTTAAGATTCTGGACATTTTATTTTGAACTCTTTAATGTGTTTGCCTACTGTATAATTTTTTCTAATTTTTTTTTTGGTTTTCTAAAATGCATTTGCCTGCGGGCGCCAACGCTCCCCTTCAATTTTTTTTTTAGGAATTTGACTCTAGTTGAATTTTTTGCACAGACTTGTTTATTGATTACCTGCAGGTTCAATCTGTGTTATCATTTTTAATGAGCTAATCATCGTCAGTTGTTTTTCTGTTTAAGATTCTGGACATTTTATTTTGAACTCTTTAATGTGTTTGCCTACTGTATAATTTTTTCTAATTTTTTTTTTTGGTTTTCTAAAATGCATTTGCCTGCGGGCGCCAACGCTCCCCTTCTAATTTTTTTTTTAGGAATTTGACTCTAGTAGAATTTTTTGGAAAGACATGTTTATTGATTACCTTCAGGTGCCCTTTGTATTATCATTCTTTAATGAGCTTATCTTCGTCAGTTGTTTTTCTGTTTAAGATTCTGGACATTTTATTTTGAACTCTTTAATGTGTTGGCCTACTGTTTAATTTTTTCTACATTTTTTTTTGGTTTTCTAAAATGCAATTGCCTGCGGGCGCCAACCCTCCCCTTCAATTTTTTTTTTAGGAATTTGACTCTAGTAGAATTTTATGGAAAGACATGTTTATTGATTACCTTCAGGTGCCCTTTGTATTATCATTCTTTAATGAGCTTATCTTCGTCAGTTGTTTTTCTGTTTATGAATCAGAAGATTGTAGTTTGAACTCATTGATATGTGTTCTGATTGTATAATTTCTTTAAAATTTTTTTTGGGGTTTCTAAAATGCAATTACCTGCGGGCGCCAACACTCCCCTTCAATTTTTTTTTTTTAGGAATTTGACTCTAGTTGAATTTTTTGCACAGACTTGTTTATTGATTACCTGCAGGTTCAATCTTTGTTATCATTTTTAATGAGCTAATCATCGTCAGTTGTTTTTCTGTTTCAGATTCTGGACATTTTATTTTGAACTCTTTAATGTGTTTGCCTACTGTTTAATTTTTTCTACATTTTTTTTTGGTTTTCTAAAATGCAATTGCCTGCGGGCGCCAACCCTCCCCTTCAATTTTTTTTTTAGGAATTTGACTCTAGTAGAATTTTTTGGAAAGACATGTTTATTGATTACCTTCAGGTGCCCTTTGTATTATCATTCTTTAATGAGCTTATCTTCGTCAGTTGTTTTTCTGTTTATGAATCAGAAGATTGTAGTTTGAACTCATTGATATGTGTTCTGATTGTATAATTTCTTTAAAATTTTTTTTGGGGTTTCTAAAATGCAATTACCTGCGGGCGCCAACACTCCCCTTCAATTTTTTTTTTTTAGGAATTTGACTCTAGTTGAATTTTTTGCACAGACTTGTTTATTGATTACCTGCAGGTTCAATCTTTGTTATCATTTTTAATGAGCTAATCATCGTCAGTTGTTTTTCTGTTTAAGATTCTGGACATTTTATTTTGAACTCTTTAATGTGTTGGCCTACTGTTTAATTTTTTCTACATTTTTTTTTGGTTTTCTAAAATGCAATTGCCTGCGGGCGCCAACCCTCCCCTTCAATTTTTTTTTTAGGAATTTGACTCTAGTAGAATTTTATGGAAAGACATGTTTATTGATTACCTTCAGGTGCCCTTTGTATTATCATTCTTTAATGAGCTTATCTTCGTCAGTTGTTTTTCTGTTTATGAATCAGAAGATTGTAGTTTGAACTCATTGATATGTGTTCTGATTGTATAATTTTTTTAAATTTTTTTTTGGGTTTTCTAAAATGCAATTGCCTGCGGGCGGCAACACTCCCCTTCAATTTTTTTTTAGGACCTGCAGTTGCCCTATAAATATACTCTCCGTAATGAACTTATTATTTCGAATATGTTTTTTCTGTTTAAGGTTCTAGACATTTTAGTTTGAACTCTTTAATGTGTGTTCCTACGGTAGGTATACATTTTTCTAAATTATTTTTTTTGTTATCTAAAATGTGTTTACCTGATTTATACTCAGCACACTAAGCACGGTTATGACGTTACTGTTCTTTGTTTTTGCCATTTTGATCATTTTTCCTTTAAATCATAAATTATAATAATATAATAATATAGTTTTAGTATTTTTGAAAAAAAATGACAGACAAAATTTTGTTAACACGGCGCATTGTATAGGCAATTCAGCTACAACAGAGGTCATTGTTGTTATTGAGGGTGTCATATACTTGCAACGACTTGACATCCGATAAACATTTCTTTATTAATGTGTAATATTATTAAACCCTATACGTGGTTTTGTGGGTGTGTGAAATTCTAGGAATCCGTTTTAGTTATAGCTAAAACGGCGAAATTAATGCATAGGAGATCCCATGGAGTTGTGTCGTCGGTTTAAAATGGAAAAAAAGTTGTGCGGGCCGGGAGCATAAAATATTAATACGCGCGCCCGGACACCAATAACTCACCTTACACCACTAACACCTAATTCCTGGAATTATGGAGAACAAGCTGGATGTGTAATGGTGTAATAGCTCGAACAGTAGTGGTCGGGATCGCCTAGCAATTACTGTCGGCTATGTAGTGCGTGTTGTGTAATTATGTGTAATTGTGTATAAATACGTGTATGTGTGTAGGTGTGTATATAATTAAACAAATAGGTAATAAAAAATGGTAACACGGTTTCTGATAGCTGAGTTGCTGTATAATACACAATAATAATAATAATAATACAAAGATATAAAAAACCACAGCAACACAGTAGGTATAAGAAATATGATAGTAAATAAATATATAATAATTAGTGCACGGCTATTATAGCCAGCAGCATAAACAATATAATAATATATTAGGTAATACACGCTCTTAGCCAAGCGGCATACAAATATAATAAATAATAAAATAATAATGCACGACCCTTATGGCCGAACAGAATAAATATAAATTGACCAGCTATTTAAACTGTTAGCTTGTATGCAGGTATATAATATAAAAATGATATGCGGCCCTTCTGGCACGGTAGTATTATAATTATAAAATATCTAAGGCCCTTTTGGTATAACAACTAAATGTGTAATATTGTAAAATAATATAATAATAATAAAAACTCACAGTTTGTGGAGCGCAGTCTAGCTAGCTGGTCCCGTGCTAAATAAAAATACAATATGCCGTGGTACTCGGCGTAAAACAAATATAATAATGATAATGCCCTTATGGCTCACAAATTCACAATAATAACACGATATAATTTATTAAATATAAAAGGGTGGCGAATTGCGCCTATGACTCGATATTAGAACAAAAAAACAACAACTATAATAATATTTTACACTTCGGTGTTTGTGGAACGACGAACGAAACAGGACAGATTCACGCCCGCCGTGCTAAATAAATATTCGCATAGACGGCGCGGCGGCGTGCGATAACGTTTAACCTACATATTATATAATTCACAAGACACATTCAACGATAATAATAATAAAACAATACAAATAGTGATATGTGAGTGTGTGTGTGTGTGTGTGTGTGTGTGTGTCCAGCTGTTCCCCGGTGACCGATGTCCTATATTCTTATTTTTTTAATTGGGTAGGTACTATGTTACGTAATGCTTTTATGTTGCGGCGGCAACAAAAGTCTTTATTTTGTTTACAGGCATGAGGCATCTATAGTTGCCAGTATACAATGTAGACCGTGTTATTTTATACAGCAAATAATATATAGTAAACACCTCTTTCAAATCGACAAATGTATAGGTCTTGATCTGCAGACAGCGAGGTGGGGAAGATTTCGGCTTATCCACTACAGATGAGCGCCCTAACAGTACACCGCTCTAAGTTTAAGACGTATGGGTACCTACCTTTTTTGCATAATTATTATACAATGCACTATACACCTTGAAACACCTTACACCTTAGGTTGTAGGTATTTAAAACAATTATTAACATTTATATTTTAAATACATTATTTTCGTATACGCCGATGACAGACGTACACAAATAAACAAACGAATAATAATATAAGCACTTTTATTAAAAACTTTTACGTCCAGTGGCGATCGAGTCACACGACCACTGCCAACTGACCAGTGACCATCTCTCTATGTTCCCATATTACTTATATATAAATATTACAATCGAAGCACTACTTATACTTACTGACTATGCTTAAAATTATACAAATTGTTATTGTATTACATAATAATTGATATCGTTTTGGTATTTTACCTGTTACATATGAATGTTTACTTAACCTAGTTAACAATATTTTTTATATATTATGCATGATACATCATTATATACGCACCTATGTTTACACTTATTTTAAACATTGATGATCATAGATGGCGAGTACTATGCTGGTCACGTCGAATTTGAATGCATTAGTCGACTTTATCTAGGTCATACATTTCGTGTGTATATCTAATGATCTTAATGAATTTGTAGATTAAAATGAATACCTATTTAAGATTTAAGATTTTTAGATTTAAATGAAAATCTCTGTACAGGCTTAACTCTGGAACTACTTATTAGATCTTCTTGATTTTTTTTTAAAACGAAAGAGTATTTCATGGAGAATGTTTATATGAATGAACATTTTAGGAAAATCTACCTGTGTATAATATTATATTGGTTGCTTTCGGTTAATCGGGCATGATTGTTGATTTGTATTATTATTTTTTTATACATATATATAATATATACAATAATATCTGCTAAGTAGTTTCAGAGTTAAGTCTGTATAGTTATAGTCTGTGTATTTATATATTTAGATATATGAATTAATGTTTGCGGGTAGATTAGAACTCTGAGAAGAATATAGGTTAATTTACAAAGGGTTAAATTTGTTTTTTTATTCGTCAGATTTTAGTACTGTTATGATGTTAGGATAGGATTTTGTATAAATTGGTTATATTAATCCACCTTTTTTGTTTTCTAAAATGTATTTGCCTGCGGGCGC
The DNA here is from genome assembly GCA_949089665.1 of Macrosiphum euphorbiae. NCBI lineage: Eukaryota > Metazoa > Arthropoda > Insecta > Hemiptera > Aphididae > Macrosiphum > Macrosiphum euphorbiae. The sequence continues at coordinate 29,375,674 of CARXXK010000004.1, read as the reverse complement.
CAACACTCAACTTCAATTTTTTTCTTAGGAATTTAACTCTTGTTGAATTTTTTATATAGACTTGATCATTGATATCCCGCAGGTGCCCTATGAATAGTTTTTCTTTAATGAGCTATTTATTTTGAATAGTTTTTTCTGTTTAATATTCTGGAAATATTATTTTGAGCTCTGTTATAAAAAATATAAAAACCTATGAATACATGTGAATAAACCTATTAAACTTCACATACTTACCATCGTGCCATCGTATAACCATTGAAATTAATTTCTATTTCATCTAGCATTAAATACACCTTAGTAAGATTGATATACAAAATGTCAAAATGCATGAACTTACAAGCCCTGCATATGAGTTATGAATTTTAATCAAGAATCTAAACATCAACAAAAATATAGATGCAATAATAATTTATAAGTTATTTACCTATTGTAAAGTAAAGGTATACTCTGGTTAAAACTTGATGCCCACCATATATTTCAGTACCTACCCCCTCTTATTATCACCTTAATAGAATATTTAGTACATATAATTATTATTTGACTGTAAATATTTTAATTTTTGTTGTATGTGATTGATTACCATAATGTACCCAACCGCCCCCCCCCCAACCAAAAATTCCACCATGACGCCTAGGCTTTTAGTATCATGGTTAGTGTAAATAGCTGCTGATGGAGAAATATTGTTTAATCATTTAAGTCATTAGCCACAATATCATAATAAGTGTTCTCGACTGAACTAAAAAATAAATAGTATTACAAAATATAATATCATTATTATATCTAAATTGTAATTAAAATAATAAATAAAAACAATTGCAAAATATTTATCTAAAGTACATACTTTAACAAATATGTAGTGGGACTGACAACAATATTCATCTGGTTTTCATGATGGTTAAAATTGTAACACGAGTAGGTGAAAATGGAGGGTCGTAAAAGTTCAGTAGATCCTCTAAATACATAATCATCATTAGCACTGTAAAATATACGATTTAGTTATTACCAATAGTGTATGTATATTATATACATATTGAACCAAATAAATGTATGTTAATTAACATGACATAACAAAAAAAAAAAAATAAAACTATTACATAATTGTAGTGTTAAATAAGCAACACTGACTTTATTAAGATTGATATACTTTTGAAATCAAAATTATTTTCATTTCCAATAAATAAAACATCACTATTACAATTTGATATCTTAACAGGACATGTAGAAATATATTCAACGGATGACTTAGTGATATCTTCATTTTCAAATAAATATTTATCGTCATAATTCTAAAAAAATAATAATTAGTTTATTAAAAAAACATGGAAACTAATCAATTACTAATAAAAAGTTGTATACAATTATGTTACATTAAAATTATTTAATACAAAATTAAAAATTAATTATCAAAAAAATAAACTTAAATTAGTTCAAGTTATTTTTTGATTAAAGGGAGGGGAAGAAATACAAAGCCAGACAGAGTACTGTAAAGCAGTGTTATATGAAATTGTATTACCTTGACGCGGGCCGAACTTTTGAAATATAATTAACTAGTATAGTATTGATTGAAATTTGATGTTTAACCTTAAATAATTTTTATAATTTATTTACCTACAGTCAAACCAATAATTATATAATACAGACAAATTGTATGTATAAAAAAAAAACTATCACAAGAAATGGTCCCAATACTTGAAAAAATAAAGAGACAATGGGTTGAGATATATCTGCATCCTTCACCCAAGTGAATATATGACAACATTGTACTATATAAGATAATATGATAAAAAAACTGTTTACTTACTTCATAAAATCTGTCGTACATATATTATCAGAATTATTCTGAACACCTTTATTTTGTATAATAACATTTTTATCATTTATACCACTGCTAGAAATCTCATTATTTTGCTCTTCATCATATTCTACCCAAAAAAAAACTACAAAAAAATAAAATTATATTAATAAAATACTATAATAAGTTAACAATTATAAATATATTATGAAATATAGCTTATGGTACCCACCTTTGCGATTTTGCGAACAAGAAAGTGTGTCTGTGTTCGAACTTGAGCCTTTTCACGCTTATTACGAACAGTGTGTCCGTTTGACACTTGTTGTCATCCCGTTGACGTGCCGACGCCGAAGTGCGCTTTCGCGATTTTTTTGGCGACCGGCTTCGCTGGACACCGGTTGTCCGTAGCTCGGCCGTCGCTGTCTTCTACCTACGGTCGGACTGTCTGTTCCGTTACGACTCAAGCCCGTTTTTTTGTTCGTGTGCTCTGATCACAAAACCTCGTGGTTGAGTCCTTGTGGGTGCTTGCCTTTTGTGCCGCCCGTAAAACCGTGTCGTGTTCTTCGCACGCGTGTGGTCCCTTTTACACCGCCGCGGCCGTCCGGTATTGCTCGCCGTGACCATGGGCGTTCGTCAGTTCTACGGCGCGTCGTTGTGACGCATCTTGCGAGAGGTCAGTGACCTCACACCTGCCCAGCTGTCTCTGCCGGGTACATGTCATTTTGAGGACACTGTGAAAATCGTCGTGGGATCCCGACGTCCACCAACGGTGACCTGCGGTATCGTTACTACATGTTATAATTATTGTATTTTGTTGTCTATTTTATTTGTATATTGTGCACCTGTATGTGCCCGTTATGTACCATATAATTATTTGATATCACATTGTTTTAATATTATTATTGTGGCAGTTGTTTGAAGAGACGTCTTCGGCATCGCATCTTTATTAGTTATTATAAATATTATATTTTGGCACACTATATTCGGACCTTCATCATTTTGCTCCCACACACCCGCGAGTCGTCAGTAAACTGCTGTCAACGTAAGTGCTGACGGCGCAACATTTTTGGTAGCAGAGCGTGGTTTTCCGACCTTTGTGGGGGTTCGGTAGCGGTGTGTTTGGATCTTTTTGGTGGGCTGGTATCCACATAGTGTTTCCTGCGGTGCTTATAGGCGACATAGTTTATTTTTATTTGTATTTGATTTATATATTTATATTATATTACACTTCACTCGTAATGACTGACGAGAAAGACATTGAGCGTACGTCGCGCCTGCTCGCGTGTGCTATAGTAAAGCGTACTACCATTATATCGCAGATTCGAGCCATACATGCTATGTCGTTGCGCGTACAATCAGAGCCTGATTTAGCCTCAGAGTTTGCTTTAAACGCGGCTGATTTAGACGCGCTATGGTTTCAATTTCGGACGGATGACGATTCTGTATTAGACCTTTTAGTGGCGTCCGATAAGCTCACGGATTATTCACCCGACTTGATATCGGAGGTACGCCAACTAATTAACGCGGCTAAAAATATCGCCCAGCGGTTAATCCCGACAGGTGCCGACGCCGTCGACTTGTCTTATCTCCGAGATGGGACATCAAGTGTTCAGAAACCGCGAGAGGATCCGGTTAAGTCACTCTCCCGCTTACCTGATATACCTCTACCCACGTTCGATGGTGATTACCGATCGTGGCCCAATTTTCGCGACAGATTTTCCGCGCTTGTCAATTTGCGATCCAATTTATCGAACATCGATAAGATGTACTATCTAATAGGTTGTCTAAAAGGTGCCGCAGCCGACGCTGTCCGAGGCATACCAGTGTCGGCGGACAATTACGAGTTAGTAATGTACACCTTATCCGACAAATTTAATCGACCGCGTTTGGTCGCAACGGCACTTGTCGACAAACTACTGCAATCGTCGGCCATGACACAGGAGTCGCTTAACGACTTGAACACGTTTGTAGGCACGTTCAGTGAATCCATCTCATTACTAGACGCGCTAAGAATACCAGACTCTGGGTCTTTTATTTTATTTTCTATAGCGTTTCGACGTCTACCTGTTTCTACCCGCAAATTATTTGAAGCGAGTAGTACAGTCGATTACCCGTCGATAGGACAATTATTAGACTTTCTCCGGGCCCGAGTGGCCATTCTCGAAGTTGTGGGCGAATCCCACAAAAGTAGTACTAATAATGCGCCGTCAAAGTCGACAGGTCAGTTCCGAAAGGGGGGAGATTACACTGGGAAGCAGTGCCGGCCCGATGGTTTTCGGGGCCCGGTGCAGAATTTCGCGGGGCCCCATATGGCCAATGGCTGTATATGTTAATTTATTAATTATTATACAATATACACATTTATTTTATTTTTTAGGGACTTTTTTAAATTGCCTGTGAAAATAATATTACCTATCAGTATTGTTTTTAAAATTTAGATAGAATGACTTTAATGATTCTACATCTACATATTTTTTTGTCATATAAAAATGTAAAATAATCCAAAACGTATACCTTTTCCATTAATTTAATGGAAATAGTACATTTTGGAAAATTTAATGGAAATAGTTCATTTTGGAAAACCTAATAAAATATTAAAATATAAACCCAAAATGTGCTTTTTCCAAAATAAAAATATTATTAATTTCTTATTTATTGTTTCAATATGAAACCGTTTATAAATAAAAAAGTAATTTTGAAGACAAGGAAGATTTTTTAAATTATTTAATAATATATTATTTCTATTAAAAACGACTCAAATGTGTTTAATAATCTAGGATTATATTTTTAATTTAATTTCAAACTTAATGATTGTGAATATTATAAATTATAAATTATATTTTAGTACGTTTTGGATTAACTATTTTATTTCGCTATACCTACAATACGGGCAGTAGTACGTTTTGACATAACATAAAAAAAAAGTACGTTTTGGAATAATTTACGAAAATAGTTCGTTTTGGTATAGTTAATGATTGGTGCCTATTATTTTAACATTGGCAATAGTACGTTTTGTCGTAAAACTGGAAAAAGTACGTTTTGATTATCTAAATATAATTTTTATGCACGGAAAAGGTTCGTTTTGGATTAAGCAGTCATTTTTAACAGCTGATTTGACCTGGAAATAGTACGTTTTGGCAGGGCCGCATTTAAGATTTAGCCGCCCCGTGCAATCAAATTCTGCCGCTCCCTCTCGTTTCAGTTTACATAAATACTAATAATTTTTGTTAAACAAATAACAAATTACATTTACAAACAGCTTACAGTTGTAGATAAATAAATTAGGAATTAAGAATTTACCAACTGAAAAAATAAAACCTATAATATATTTTTATTTTATTTTTTTAATCAGTATTTGTAGTATATAGTAATTAGTAAGGTTAGGTCACTAAATAATTTTATAAATACGTTTAATTAATGGTCAAGTTCTGTGGACAATTTTTTATTAACATTTTTTTCTGCATTTTAATGTTGCAAATTCTTCGATTACACCATTGTAATCAATTTTCGATGTTAAATCCGCTTCTATGGTCATCATTGCCAAACTGTTGAGTCTATTTTCTTTAGAACATGATCTTAAATACGATTTTACTCTCTTCAGAGCTGAGAATAACCTTTCCGTTGAACAGTTGCTAATAGGTGTACATAGCAACATTCTCAAGGAAATATCAATATAAGGATAAATATTTACAACATTTTTTTGCCTTATAAATGCACACATATCTTGTATGGTATTTGGAGCATCACTGCCAATACTTTTTAAATGGCCTCTAAAATGTAAGCATTCATTTATAAAAGACGGTTCCAAATCATTGAGATATTCTTTTTGTAGTCTAGCAGCGTACATATAAACATCAGCAACTGACAAAGTAGTCAGTTTAAAAAAGAATTTATAGTTTTCGAGAAGGTGGTCATACGATTCTTTCCTCTTTTCTAGTTCATTAATTAATTTATCCAACATTACAAAGTAGGTATCACTTTTGAATATTTCTGCCGGAATATGTCCATATTTTCAGACAGTAACTAGAGTAAAGAATATAACTTAAATTTAAAAATGATAACACACTGTTGCAGTTGGAGGGAACAATGTTCTCTTAATGATATAGGACGTACTAACGGTATATATTTAAGTTATGGTAAATATTTATCATTATCACCAAATACTAATCACTTAACATTCAAATAAAATTATTGGCTTACACTTTATTAAGAAGATGAGGATTTTAAGTGATAGCAATCGTTAATCGAGTTTAATGATAGATAAGAATACAAGTTAATATTTTTAATCTGTATTTATTTATGCTAAATGATGATTAGAATCTAAAGACGAAATTATTAATTACAATAAAAACAAAAAAAAAAAAAATGAAAGAAAAACGAAATATAAAACTTGTCAGTTAAAATTAAAATACTCTTGGACAAATTACACATTGGCACTTTTTCCAGGAGTCCACGACCGCCCCCTTAAATCTGCCGCCCGGTGCAATCGCACCCATTGCACCCCCCTAAATGCGGCCCTGCGTTTTGGTCTATTCTGACAACACCAATCGATTTGTTGGCGTTTTTTTTTATAAGAATCGGTATCTAACTCGTTTTCACCAATTTTGGCAATAGTACGTTTTGGATTTCCACCCCTCAATCAAGGTAAGTTATTAAAATATAGACATAGTACCCATACTTATTCTAATTGGTATTCGTCGATAACAAACAGTTTCCTAAGAAAACAACAAGGGTCGCGATATCCGTATTACTGCTACGGGGACAATATTATTATGTTTATTTATAGATAAAGTGATATTCGTAACAAGCCCGCATAAGCCCACCATGCGTGGGGCCCCGCACAAGCGCGGGGCCCGGTGAGGTCGCACCACTTGCCCCCCCCCCCCCCTAGGGCCGGCACTGCTGGGAAGCCTCGCTTGACGTCTATAGTCGCGTCCAAGTCAAATAATACGTGTCCATGTTGTGCGGGTACGCACGCATTAACATCGTGTTCGCGGTTCAAAAATTGGGGTCTCGACGAGCGCGCTCGATGGACGCGCGATAAAAAATTATGCTTTAATTGTGACAGTGACGAGCACTGAGTTCCCAAGTGTAATGTTAAATCGAGTTGTCAGAACTGCACGCGTAAACACCACTCGCTTCTTCATCAAAATATATCGTCCAGTAGAGATCGCGATGATCGAAACGAGCCACCGGCTGCCGAGGCGTCGTTATGCGCGTCCGTGCCGCGTCCCCCTCCACACCAGGCCTCGTCTATAATTTTAGGTACCGCGCTAGTGCATATGCGCGATCGTTCCGGGTCGTGGCAAACAATGCGCGCACTGATAGATTGTGCGTCGCAGATAAGCGCCGTTACGAGTGCGTGTGCCGATCGGTTAAGCGCGCCCGTTGGACAGCCCCCATAAGCGGTTTATCCGGAGTTCCCGTAGTAAATGTCCAAGGTCGCGTTGAGTGTAACGTACAGCCGCGGTTTGCGTCCGAACCTGTGCTTTCCATAAATGCGTGGGTGTTGCCCGCCATAACGAGTGACTTGCCTCGAACAACGCTACACTCGAGCATTAAAGAGAGGTATTCTAATCTCGCGCTCGCCGACCCGTCATTCGATATCACTTCACCTATTGACGTATTATTAGGCGGCGATGTATACGCGTCAATAATGGACGGTCGAAAATTTTCGGTGGACAAAGCTTTACCTACGGCGTTTAGTTCCGTCTTTGGTTGGATTTTAATTGGCCCAGTGTCCGACCGAGAGGCTCACCCGTATCAATCGGTGCCGGTCGCTATGACTGTTTCCATTGAAGGGTTAATGGAACGGTTTTGGCAGGTTGAGGAGCCAGAGGCTGCGCCCGCGACGTTCACGGACGAGGGGCGTTGTGAAAGATTATTTTGTGAACAGTCTATACGCTTGCCGTGCGGCTGTTTTTCGGTACCGTTGCCCTTTCGTGCGCCGCCGTCAGCTGATACTTTCGTCGGGTCCCGCGAACTCGCGGTGCGACGTTTTGACGCACTCGAACGTAAATAATTGGCTACAAGCCCTCAATTACAATCATTATATGTCCCGCAGCAAACGAATTGCCCGGGACGCAATTAGTATGTCACAAATCGCAATTTTTATATCGGGGACGCAATTCGTATGCAGCCATATGTCCAATTCATGCCGGAATACATTTCGCTAGGTCATATGTCCGTCGCGACGTCCCCGGGACGTTATTTTATTCCGCACCACGCGGTGTATCGTCCGGCGATCGATGAAAATAAAATACGCGTTGTATTCGACGCTTCCGCGCAAAGTAGTCGCGGACCGTCATTGAATAATTGTTTGTTTACCGGTCCTAAATTACAACAGGACATAGTCGACATTTTGACTAGATTTCGGGTCCCCAAGTACGTGTTTACGACCGACATTTGCAAAATGAATAGACAAATATTAATTTTACCGGAATATCGTCAATTCCAACATATCTTTTGGCGACCGTCGCCACACGACGAACTTGTAGAATATGAATTAAATACCGTTACGTACGGCGTTAATTGCGCGCCTTATCTCGCTCTACGCGTGTTACAAACTATCGCATCCGATGATTGCGATAATTTCGAGTTAGTGCGTGACGCGTTGACGCGTCAAACCTATGTCGACGACATTTGCGACGGGGCAGATACAATTTCGAACGTATTAAAATTGCAGTCCGATTTAATCTCTGTTATGAACAAGGCGGGATTAGAACTGAAAAAGTGGGCGTCAAATACGCCACGCGTTTTAGACACGGTATCAGCCGCAGATCGCGTGTGTGCGCCTATGCCGTTCGAATCGGTCGACGGCTACGGTACTAAGGTGCTCGGCTTACAATGGCATCCCGAGGGGGACTTTTTTTGTTGCGCCTTAAGTCTTGATTCAGCACCCGCATGCACTAAACGTGGCATTCTTTCTTTAGTGGCGAGTATATTCGACCCGCTAGGTGTGTTCGCTCCCGCGGTATTTTTAGCTAAGTCCATAATGCAGCGTACCTGGCATCTCGGCATGACTAGGGATGATCCTTTACCAAACAATATTCACGACGAATGGATCGCGTTCGTCTCCGACCTACCGTCGTTATTAAATATTCGGGTTCCGCGTTATTTGAACTCGAGTCACGCGGCGCGCCGTGCTATTTAATTGGATTTTGTGACGCCTCGAAACTCGGCTACGCGGCGGTCGTGTATGTGCGTATGGCTGACGTCGATGTTAAGAGGATGTCAGCGCGCTATTTGTTTTCTCTCTCTGGCCCACGCGTAGCATAGACAAAACGCATGAACGTAGAATCATTTTTTCTATGTTTTAAGTAATCTTAGGGTAAAATCACCTATTACAAAAAAGATAGAGAATAATATTTTTGAGGGAATGTCATATCGATTTTATATTTTATTGTTATTTGACTTTGTATTCGACTTTCAAAATAAACAAAAAAAGTTGTGCATTAAAATTATGTTTAAATTGTTTTGAGACAATATTTAGACAAATCGATATGACATTCCCTCAAAAATATTATTCTCTAGGTATCTTTTTTATAATGGGTGATTTTACTCTAAGATTACTTAAAAACATAGAAAAAATGTTTCTGCGTAAATGTGTTTTATCTATGTTGCGCGTGGGTCAGAGAGAGAAAACAAATAGTGCGCTGACATCCTCTTAACGCGTCCGTATTTTTAATTGGTACGAAAACTAAATTAGCGCCCATAAAATCATTAACCATCCCCCGATTAGAATTAAACGCCGCGTTGTTATTGGCTCGTTTTTAAGTAATCTTAAATAAAAGGTGAGTAAAATCACCCATTACAAAAAAGATAGAGAATAATATTTTCGAGGGAATGACAGATCGATTTGTCTAAATATTGCCTCAAAACAATTTAAACATAATTTAAATTTACAAAATGTTTTTGTTTATTTTGAAAGTCGAATACAAAGTCAAATAACAATAAAATATAAAATCGATATGTCATTCCCACAAAAATATTATTCTCTATCTTTTTTGCAACGGATGATTTTACTCAGAGATTACAATATAAAAACATAGAAAAATTATTCTGCGTTAATGCGTTTTGACTATGTTTGGAGTGGGCGTGGGCCAGAGACAGAAAACAAAATATAGTGTGCTGACATCCTCTTAAGAGACTATTAAATGTGAAAATAAATAGGTATTAGGTAGCACATTTTGGCTTTTTATATATTTATTATCAATAGCCGATAGGCAATTGAAGTAGGTATTAAACAATATGTAAACAGTTTAGTCATATTATAGAAAGTTAAAAATACTTATTGTACCTATATTATTAGTTATTGTGTTCAAAGGATACACATCCAGACTTCCTTAATATAAAAATAAATTAAAATGAATGTACTCACAGCAATTTCTATATTTCATAATTATATTTTAATCAAATCACTATGAATAATTATAACATATAATACAAATTAGATAAGTCTGTAAAATTTAGAAATAATAAAAATAATAATACTATAAACAAACTGTTGTTCTAATAACGAATGTACCATTAAATTACCATTAGTTCAGCCTTCAGTCACTGAGAAGAATATACTGCTTGTGGTTGTCCTTGTTCGAGTTTCAATTGCGTATTTATGTTGAACCGATCATTAAGACTACTAGTCTATTGTTTGAAAAAAACTATTATTGTTGAAAAATTAGAATAAAAGGACGAGTAGAGTCAAATGAAAATTAGTTGAGTTGTGTTGAGTTAACAGACATAAGTTCAAAATTCTTTATAATTCTTAACAAAAATCAAGAAAAATGGCTGCTACATTCACTATGGTAAGTTAAATTTTCTTGTACATATTCAAATTTATATTTTATTAGGTATTTCAGTCGTATTGTATATTATTACATATCTGCAAGAATTGGATTTCTTAAATTTTTTAATTCAAGTAATTAAAAATATAATATATTTCACGTGTTCTTGTGGTTGTACCTATATATAAATATATCATCTTTGTTTTCAATAAATATGAATAATAGTATTTCACAATTCAAAATAATTTAGTACCTAGATGAAGAACTATAAGTAATAATAGCCTAACCATATTATACAACCCCTACCCTCCTGGTTGCGCCACTATTATTACTTGTCTTTGTTTACAAAAAAATGTACAACCATATTATGCTCTTATAACTTGTCTCAAAATTAAAACATCAGAAAACAACGTATGAAATGTCCATGATAATATTATGTTACCCTTAAATTTGAATAATTGTATAATAGATCTATTCACTCCAATTCAAAATGTTGGATTGAACAAAAATTAATTCAGTTCAACTGTCAAATATATTGATAAATTAAAAAGTGAAGAAATAATAGCTTAAAGATGATGTCAGTGCACTCTTTACCTACGCTCGACATAAATAAAATGCATTTACCTACGCTAAATAATTTTGTATTCATATTTTAAGTAATCTCCAATTTTAATAACTATAAAGAACAATATTTTTGAGGGTAGACATATCGATTGGTCTAATAATATTGTCTCAAAACAATTTAAACATAATTTATATTTACAAAAACGTTATTTATATTGAAAGTCGAATTAGCATTCGAATAATAATAATATAATACATTTAATATATAAATAATAATAAAATAAAAGACTGATGTGTCATAGGTACCTTCAAAAATATTACTCTCTATAATTTTTGTAATTTATGGTTATATTACTCTAGTCTCTAAGATTAATCAAAAATCATAAACAATTTTAGGTGAAAGCGTTTTGCTATCGTGATTCGTTAGCATGGGTCTAAGAAAGAAAACAAATATTGAACTGACATCCTCTTAATAATGTGGTCAACAATAATATTATTATGTTTAATAAAAATAATTCTAATAAGTTACCTATGTATAAATAATAACTATTAGATACCTACTTATTAGTTATAAGTACATGTTTCCGCTTATATATTTTTTTAAAAATCGAATTATTTAAATGAACAATAACTACTATCTAAAAGGGTATTAAATAATATATGGTTTTTATTCTATATATTCCAGATCTTGATGTGCTTGGCAGTGTTGAATGTCGCATTCGCAATGCCCGCTGCACAGCCAGCCGGAGTGGCGACAAATGAGGACATGAAAACTGCAGAAACTTCGTATTTGCCGTTTTCGTTGGGTTTCGGTGGTTATCAACGGTACTCGCCTTACGGATACGGATACAGAAGTGGTTTAGGTACCTAATGAAGTACTTTAAATAATAAAAATAATAAAAACTCAAAAACTCAAAAAGAACATGCACACACAATACATATTAACATATAGCCATATAGGTAAATGGACATTATATTTTTAATAATAAATACTGTTTGATTTGCAGGTGTTTCAATCGGTTACCCAACTCCGTATTCCCACTCATTTGGTTATTCGAACGACTACCCGCAATACCTGTCTCAATTCAAATAATAAGATACAGCGATGGCTTACAATTATTATTACTTACACGATATCCAAACATAATCTCGAATTCAAACTTATTTCTTATAATATATATAATGATTAAAAATAAATACAAATATCCGGTTTAAATTGTTTTGTCTAATGTGTTTGTTGTTGAAAAATACAAATTGTGTATTAAAAGTGTTGATAAAAATACAATACAGGTTTAATTAGGTACAGATTTTAAGTTTGTGTTTTTATAGTTTGGATTTAATTTGATTTTAAATAGTCATAAATCATAATGCTTTATTCTTTCTCATGGACTAATTTAAAAACAATTCGTTGTTTTTACCAATTTACATTTAACAGTTGATTGTAAATCACTGATGGCTGACAGTACACTACTATTGTTAACTTGAAAGTTGAAACAATTAAAACAAATAAAAACAATTATATTTAGTACGTTATTAATTTATCTTTAGTCAGAATAAGGTACAATATTATTCAATTATTACTAAGTACCATACCGTCCATACCTACTGATCTGCTACTTATACCATATTTATTTACAGGAAATTTACAGAACATTTTGAAAATTAGCAATATATTAGTACTACTGGTACTGAGGTCTGAGGCTCAACCTCAGAGGTACATCACATTTTCTAATATTCTAAAAACAATCTATGATACAACCAGGCTACCAGGGATTAAAGAGGGAAAAAATTCCAGAGGGGACTAATGTCTCTATATAATCTTAAGCGTTCCATACATAATTTCATGTATAATGTCTAATGTATAAAATCCTAATTTGTTAATGGTGACGTTTTTTAACCGCCGTCCGCTGTAGGGGGACTGGGTCCCCAATCACTTTAACCCCTGGCTACAATCAAGGTCTATACGATAAGCTTCCTTCGGACGATCATGGACTATAGTACCTACCTATGATATGGGCATAGGGCACAAATTGAATCTAGCCGTTCACCTTATTTCTGAAGCAGAGTGACAGTTTAATGTGATTACATTGAGATCTAGACGTAATTTTATTGAAGCTTTTTTTATATATGTATAAGCTTTTAAATTACCATATAAGCAGGGGCGTCATTTGGGGGGGTCAGGGTGTGCGGTAGCACCCCTTAATTTTTAAATACTTCCAATTGGCCTGCGCCCTGCTGAAGCCTTGGCCTGCGCCCCGCTGAAGCCTAAATATAATGCACGAGCCACGAATGCACAATTATTAATATGATTAAAATTAAATCGTATTTTAATTTTTAAATTTTATATTGACATTTTATCAATATTGGTATACTGTCAATCATGATTACAACTTTAAATTACAAATATAAACAAATATCGCTTTTGTAGAAACTTTAAAAATTATTTCATTGGCAAAAACTTTACCAATTACAACGGCATCAAATGAAAGGTTTTTTTCATCACTTAAAAGAGTTAAGTCATATTTACGCACTACCATGGGTGATGAAAGACTTAATGATCTGATGGTACTTAATGTTGAAAAAGAAGAAGTTAACAATATAAATTTAGAAGAAGCTGTAGATATATTTGCTAAACTAAAAAATCGACGATATCCGCTTATTTAAATAAAAATTTGTTTTTTCTAGCGCTTTGCTTTTTCCAAAATTATAATAATTATGAAAATAAATGACAATTTATTAATATAGATATTAAGTCCTTTTTTTTTATTTGCTGCTGCATTAATTCTTCTTCTAGCTTATTATGCATAAATTATTATTGGTTTTCACTGTTAAGGTAATTAATTATTTATTATATTTTAGTATCTTAATTGATATTTACTATTTATTTTGATGCAATGATTCCGAATTTATTCGGTCCATAATGTATAGAAATAATTGAAAACAGGATAATGCACGTTTGTATATCTATTTTTATATGGCCTGGTGAAATTTCAAAATGGCCTGCTTGAAACCTCGCACACCCGAAAAAAAACCTGAAATGACGCCCCTGCATATAAGTAAAAAATGTATTACAAATTATCTCATTTTAATGTAAAACAGTTTAACACTTCGTAGGTTCTACAGTCTACAAAATATTGTACATTAAATGTCTTTTAGTATAAATTAATTACCTACATTTCACATTATGTATCTATGCCTATATCATACATGTTTAATATCATATTAACTGTAGTGTTGCCCCATATGGGCATACATTATTTGAATAATATATAAATATTTTATACTTTATGTTCAGTATAGTGAAACTTAAAAGTTCAAAAGTTCATTCAAAAAAAATTCTAGGGCGAAGAAAATAGTTTGCAAATCCAAAATGCATTGTAATTAATCAAATTTTTAATTTACATTTCTTTCTGCCATGCCACAGATAATCTTAGTTTGAGCGATTTAAAAATAATTTAATTCTAACATTGTATCTACCTCAGTACCTCCTATATGTTATGTGTTATATATAGTATATATATATTAATATAATGCAAGTATTGTTTTCTGTCTTACTAATAACTCCGCTTGTACACATAGTAGAAAGAAAATAGATTTATCATTGGACATTTGGAAAGGAATTATCAAGCAAAACTATTGCACAAAAAATGTTTTACACTTTGTTCCTAGTAGTTGAGATACAAAAATAGAAATACAGAATTGGCCCATCTGTCCAGTTTCCAGTAAAATAAAACAAAACAAAAAAAATATTCTCAGTCAAATTCTGGTAATATGAAATATAAAAAGGTGGGTAAGTGGATGTCGCTCTGCTGTACAGTAGGTTACAAGTGGGTCACTGTATAATTGATGCTATTAAATTTGAATTCAATGATACAATATCATTGTATAAGAAAAACGATTCTGAGCGAAGACGGTATGTCAGTCTAGGTTAAGACAAATTATATAGATATCTATGGTATTAAAAAAAATTGACCTATAATAAATTCCAAATTAATCATATCACATTATCACAATATCCATTAGGTACCTATAACACGTTATACACCAACAACAAACCCTGATACTATCATATATATATAATAGTACACCTTAGAAGTTTCAAGTAGGTACCCACGAATAATATTATATAATCACAACAAAATAACTAGGTTTTTTAATATGTAATTTCGTCCAAATTTGAACATAAAATGACTATAAAATAAACTGTGATTGTATATTTTTTAGATTTTTCGGTAAGAGAATTAACTACTTACGTGGAATCTTGTTTTAAATTTTCAATCCTTAGCTATTAAAACTGAACATTTTATAATTTATTAATTACGATGATTAATAATTTTCGAGATTTTGAAAAATTCTGTCAAAATTCGATGTTAAAATGCTTATAAAAAAAAATTGTGCCTATGTATTTTTAATATTTTTCAACTGATATTGTAACAATATATCAGGAGCCTTGTATTAAATTTTTACACTTTTCGGCCCAACAGATAAAACTTAATTGATATTTATAGAAAAAAAAAACTAAAAAATTTGAAAACTGAAAATGTCCGTAAACGGCTCAAAAAGAGTCAAAATATTTTCGAAATTGTATGGTGTATAGGAAATGCTAATATAAACATTCAGTGAAATTTTCATGTATCTACAGTAATTCGTTTTTTAATTACAACAAAAAAAGGAAATTGCCACATGAGAAATCGAGTGAATATCCAATGTTGTAAAAATTTGAATTTCAAACGCTCATAAAAATTTAATTTGACTTTCCGGTAGAGATTTTTTTATTGATAAAGGTAGACAATCTTATGAGTAATCTTGTATTAGATTTTCAAATCTTAGATTTAAAAAGAAAAATTTTTACGAATTCTTAACTCAAAATAATTTGCTAATTTTCGTGATTATTCCATATTTTGTCAATTTTTGAATTTTAAATGCTTATAAAAAAAATTGTGACTAAGGATTTTTAATATTTTTCATCTGCCTTTGAAACAATATATTAGGAGTCTTCTATTAAATTTTCAAGCTTTCGCAACCAACAAATAAAATTTTATTGATATTTCTAGAAAAAAAACTAAAAAAAAACTAAAAATGAAAATGTCCCTAAACTGTTTAAAATAAATCAAAATATTTTGAAAATGTTATCGTGTATAGAAGATGCAAATATAAACAACCAGTGAAAAGTTCAAGGGTCTACGGTCATTTGTTTTAAAGTTACACCAAAAACCAAATTCAATTTTCTGAAAAATCGATTTTGCGTAAAAATTCCCGTTTTTCCTTAATTTTTCTTTTGTTTTTCCCGGCGCTCTTGAAAACTACTGGGAAATTTAAATTTTGACCTCCCCAATGCACCAACGATATTCACTTTCCAATCGAACAAGATACTGAAGTCGAAAATCGAAGCATTATTTCGACTACTTATCGTGTACACAGACACAAAAAAAATAAATAAAAAAATAAAAATAAATAAAAAAAATAAATAAAAAAAAAAATAAAAAAAAAACACACATCATTGTAAAATCAATACATTCATCGTTTCACTCAGAATCTAAAATCAGTAACATAACCAATCTATATGATAAAATAACATTAAGAAATCAGGGCTTGACCAATTTTGGGTCTGGTAACCGCTTCCCGGTTTGTAAGTTTAAATTTTGAGAAACGGTTATAACAATTACCGGTAACCACCAACTTCAATTAATGTTGAACGTGTAGCGGTAAACAAAAAGGGAAATATCAAAAAAAATATAACGTTATACTTAATTTTTATATTTTGTTTTTTGGAAATTGTATTCTATTTTTTTGTTTAATAATTTTATTTACAAGATAATAAATGTAATGTAGGTAATAATAAGTACGATTAAATATGGTATAGTGTCTGTAGTCCTAATAATAAGTAATAATCACCAATCGTAGATACTAAGTATGATTAATTGATTCATAGACATACTATAGAACAAATTAGATGATTATTATTTATGTTATTTTATTGTTATTGACGCCGTTGAGTAACACTTTTCCATGAACTATTTTTTAATCGATGGTTATGGGTAATTTACTAATTTAATTTAAATTTATATTTATCCATAGCTTCAAATGATAAAATATAGCCATATAGGTATTTATTTTTTAATTTAGCTTGTCCCTGAATTGTTTTATAAAGTGAATATTTGTTTTGTATAAATTAAAGTAAAACTAAAATTTTCGGAAAAAAAACCGTTTCCGAAGAAGTTACCGGTAATCTTGAAGAATTAAAACCACTTCCAAACCGATAACCAGTAACCACATTTTTAGAGATCATTTTGGTAACTGTTAATCAATTACCACTAAAGGCGGGTTTCCACTATACACGTTTGCCGTGTACACGAAAAATGTTCAGCTATGTCCAACAACACGGTATCGTGGTTAATCGTGTGGTAACTTAACATAACCAACCAATCACAGCAAATGATTTGTATGCACGTGAACGCGTACGTGTATAGTGGAAACCCTCCTTAATTCTAAAAACAGTAAAAACCTCTAAAACCGGTAACCACTTACGAAAAAAATTTTCGGTCCTACTGGAACCGGTAACCAAATGTTTCATAAGCGGTTTCGTGCCCTGGTTTTTCTCATATAAAACATTCATATGAATAAAAGGAAAAGCACAAACCAAAAAATAAATAAATGTGCATCTGAGCTAATTAATATACAGAATGATTCATTAATCAAATCACTCTGTATAAATCCAATATAGAGCATGTTGATTTTAGAATTAAAAAGGTTTTTCTGGTAACATTTTTTACTAATGCACGATACTATTTTATATTGTTATGTACGTTACATAATATATTATGATATACCAATAACAACTATACTCTGTTTAAGTCAAGTAACATATTTAGCGGCAACCAGTTTTTGTTGGTAGCAATCAGGCAACACTCGTTTTTTACCCCTACCAAGACAACTATTTATATGCCTGCTGAGTAGTAATCTCATGCCCCTGAGCATAATTCAACATCTGACTGTGTTTCTTAACTCAAATAGAGTATAATAACATTAATAACTAATAAGTAATACGTTTGATACACTGCTGTAGAGTTGTTTTAAAAATTATTACATCGAAGACTTTTTTTGTTTTATAGTTTTATAAATTCAAATGAAATATTATCTTAATAGACATCAATATAAAACTTTGGAAAATTGATACATTATATATTAATATTATTAATAAACTATGTTTCCTACATACAAACAAAAATGTTAAATGTATAAATTAAACATTTATCTTGGAACTGAATATGGCTGTTCTTCTTCAGATTCATGGTATTTGATGTAGCTTTTTTTGTGAGAAAAATCTTTTTTGTCCTCTTGCCATCCTCTTTTGGGTGCGTTGACATAATTGAATCGTTTCTTGGTTAGACCATACAGATTATCAATTTCTTCTAAATCGTCCCTAAAAAATAGTAATTTAAAATATAAAATACATATTCCATAATTTCATTATTTTTCAGGACATTTAAAATTCAAATTTTAAACATTTTACAATTTAGATAATATATTTAACATTTTTTTGATACCTATTTGTTTTAATATATTCTGGGATAGCAACTAATAAGTACAATATAAGAGTTTTATTAATAATTTATTATAAATGAGTATTTATTCTATTATTTAGAAAATAGCAACTATTTATTACGACATCTCTAAAAATAAACCCATTATAAATCATCTAATTTTTACTACCAGTAATGAGCATAGTGAGTAGAAGAATGTAATAAGTACTTATAAATATTCACATAGCTATTTAATTTTTTTAACTTTAAATTTTGTATTCATTTCAGCGCTGTAAGCTTATGTTAATTTACCTTATAAAATAATACAAAAATGTGAACACATTACACTTGGTAATGTCAGATATCATATAAGACTATTATAATTGAAACAGAATTAAGAAGCATCTAACATGAGATATTCTAATTACACAAGGATAGGAATTCATTTATATAAGAAGTATATGACCACTGTTTTGACAAACCTGTAAGCAACTGTTCCACTTCGAAGAGTTGCTACTTTTTTATTAGATATAGGATCTGTAACATCACCTAAAGGATACACCACTTTGAGTACTTGATGTGTAATGTGAGTTGTTAGTTTTTCTGATAATTCTTGGATGAGCACGACATCACCTGTCTTACACTGCTGTTCTGGATCATGAGCATAATAAACTTCATCTTTGTGAAAATACTATAAAAAATTCAATACAAATATTATTTATGTATAGTAGATAAAAAATTACTATACGACACTCACCATTAATAAGTTCTGGTCTAATTCTAATTTCTTAACAACAATTTTTGATGCATTCTGTTTGACTGACGGAGCACACCGACCCAAAAGTAGTAAAGATTTAGTAGCTCCAACTAAACTCATATCTGCGATTATTGTTATAAATTCAACTATAAATTGATAATATTAAAACGGAAATGTAATAAGAAAACTCAAATCTCAATTCGAATTATGACTTATGAGTTTATGACTACAAAACAAGCATGAAAATAATAATTACAAAAAAAAAATATACCCAATCCGCAATCGTCCTATCTCTCAACTCAAAAAAATATTATTATAGATAAAAACTTACTATCAATAATAAGAACCACGGCTGTAGCTGATAGTACCGAATACTGATAACATAACTAAGATAATAAGAATATTGTGAAATTTAAAAATAGTGAAAAACAAAACTTACTTTTCATAGTAATTAGTGACTTCCAAAAAAAAAAAACCTGTGGAGTGTACTTGAGCTATAGCAAGACTTATATATATCAGTTTATTATGAGTTATGACTTAGTATAATTACTGTATTGGGGACTAATTGGCGACACAAGGTTTGTAGCACGGACTAAAATATAATATCTTAGTCTGTGGTTTGTAGTATAGGACATAAAAAACATTGAAACCTTCATTATCTAGTATATGACTAACAATAATTATGCTTATGAATACAAACTAACCTATTTAGATAAATAAACCATTAGGAAATCCAAGATTTGAGGCACAAGCATCTGTCTGTGTTTGTACTCTCAAATGAAAAATACATACTAATAAAGTTATTATACATTTTAGTTTTATAAGTAAATCAGTATCACTGATTTTTTTATAAACAATTACAGTTTTATACAATTTATCAATTTATAAAAGACTGAACTATAGAAAGTATAGAATATTCTTAATATTATATTTATAATGTAAAATTATATTATATTCTAATATAATACTTTGTTTTTTGTTGATAGAGATTGCTTATTCAAGGTGCTACAGCAGTCCTAAAAAATCCAATTACCTATGTACACAACAAAAACTATGTTCTCAGTATGTATAAAGACTCGCTGCTTTTTGAAGAATTGCACAACTTTTAAAAGTAAAGTTCAGATTATTAGCGAAAATAAAACATACTCTACGGTACAATATGTACAAGGACAATCACCAGAGAAGAAAATAAGAGAATATTTCTATTATATAGATCACCAAGGAATGGTTGGTAGATAAATTTGTGTTAATAGGTTAAATGAAAAATGTAAAAAAATGTTTAATACACAATATTTGTTTTCATACAAAATTGTTAAACTTTAAAAACAAAAGGTTATTTATTTCCAGAAAAATGTCTGCCTCATAATGAAACTTTTTAGACACAAGTTTCAACATTCCTTGTAATATTTTAGAATCTGAAACTAATGTATTAAACAAAACTAATCAATTAATTCTTATATTATAGCACAACAATTTCTAAACACTTGTTATTTGTATGGTTGTTCACATAATAATATAACCATTGGAAGAAATGCATTGATTATATATTTATATTTATTAAAATATCAGCTACCTTTAAATGTCTTATTAGTTATTAAACATTTAAAACTTACATTTTTTTGAATGCATAATTTAAATTTAATATAGTAAACAAATATCAAAATAATATATGTAATTTTTAGCTTTTTTTGGATGATAGCAAAATGAAAAATTTCACATCAGCTTATAAAGGTAAACATTTTGTTGTTGGTTTAAAAATGTTTTATATTAAAAATGAAAATTTAAATTGCCTTTTTTCAATTTTTAATTTCAAGATATTTTGTTTTAAGATTTTTCAATACATTTTTTTTTTCAGAAATAGATTTTTTGGTTTTTTTTTTCAAACGGTTAAAATTAAACACAACTGATCGATATAAAGAACACTTCCCATGGATATCATTATGTGGTAGAGAACGGAATTTTGTTAGATGTGATGACCATCCAATTGTGTTCAATCAGGTAATCAAAGGTAATGATGGCAATCTGTTATTTTGTCATAACCATGCTGGTCCAAAGTTGACAGTTTTATTTCAACCCGATAAGCTTTGGATGGATGTTGAAAATGGTAGAGTGTACCATCCAGCCTCTGAGCAACACGGCTCAATAGGACTTGTATCATCTAGAACTGCTATAGAATTTAGTAAAATGTTTATATACAATGATACGAACAATTATGTGCCTACACATTTTTTGTGGAATGATAAAAAGTATATTCTAGACCCTGATTGGTTCAAGGACTTGATCCGCAATTGAGCAAAATTCGAGTTTTTATGTGAATAGTGTTAATCTAAAATAAAATATTTGTTAAAAACCAAAATGTTATGATTATATTGAAGTTGATCTGAGCATTTTATTATTTATTATTTGATTAAAATAGTTCTTTGCTGCACTTACTATTGGTTTAAGAGAAACTGTATGTACCCCGTGAAGGTTGGATTACAGTAAAAAGGATATTATGTTCATATTACCCTAATAGTATTGTATACAATTTTTATTATATTAGGCTCAATATTTTACAAATAACAGAAAAACATTGATTTTTGAGTTTGGGATTTTTCAATTGTAATTTTTAATACTTTTATTGAGTTTGAATCTGCTTATATAAGACTAATGGAATAATCAAATCTTTTTCAGAATATTTTCAATTTTGTATTACAGATTTGTGTTATTATATATTAAATAAAATATTGTTACAGCAACTCTTATGATAAGGAAAACAAATAATAATTATCGAAAATATCTACACTTCTGCTGAAAGTTGAAGTTTGATTTCATTTAAATTATTTTTTAATTTTTCAAATTCTTCCCTTATGTCTGCACTTTCCATTAAATCTTTTTCTTTCTGAAAAGTATAAAAAATTTAAAACAAAATAAAAATATACATACAAAAATGATTTAACTCACTTCAATTTGTGAGACCACTGACACTAGCATTATCTTCGCAGATGATAGAAACCGTTTTTTTTGGTCATGATTTTCTGTTTTGTTACTACAGCTAATGTATGCTGCAAAATCAAAAACATATAAATAACAATATTGAATATAATTTATTTAAAATAAAATGTATATTCAGTAACATACCTTCAGCTAGCTCTAATGATAATCTTGAGACAAACAAACAAGAATTTTTTTCTTGTGTCCACTTGTTGCCTTGTGTAGTGAAACGATGGGCGCATTGTAAATGGTGTAAAACTTTATCGGCCGTTTCCTTAGTCGGTTTTGGTACAGCTTCTTCAAGATGTGCATACAATTTCCAAATTTCACCATCATTTTGTACCTAAATATAATTGTAATTAATAAAAATACAGTGTAATAAGAAATTAAAATATAATCTAACGCACTTGTGATGTAAGTCTTCCAAAAAGTTGTAGTAAACATTTCCTATGCTCTGATGCTGGCCTATCGTTTTCATCTTTAACATTATTCCGTACGGCTTGCACTAGAATTCTTAAAACCTCCAAATCTATGTGCTTACTTTTTAAATCTAATAATCTGTGATAGCATTTGATTGCCTTTGGTAATAAGAATTATATATGTTACAGTATGTGTATTATAATTATTATTTTAGTAGTAGAAATTAAAAGTGATACCTCTTCAAAACAACCGCAATCAACACTGACTACCATCAAATTATCCCAAACCATCCAACTTTCATAATTACATTTCACAGCTTCTTTTAGTGCATAATAAGCTCTTGATTTCTGACCATTTTTAATGTAACATTTTGCTAAATTGTTCCAAGCTTCAAAACACTTAATTTAAAAACAAAAATATATTACTCAACTACCAATAAGTTTTTGATTAAAATGTATACAATTTATTACTTAAATACTTTGTGTATTACTACAACCAAAAACCTTAGCAAAATAGCTCGAATTGCTGGTTTCCCCAAATGTAGTAAAATATAATATAACCACTTACAAGCATAGAAAAATATTTAGCTTTAAATATTCTGCTAGTGCAAATGTGGTAAAATATGTGTTGACATATTATGTCATATACAGTGAGACAGAAAGAACTGACAAATAAAAAAAATAGTTATCACATCCCTATGAGAAAAATTAAAGGGGCAATAAATAATTTAAGAAATATACTATCGTCAAGAAATTCCCAAAAGAATATTTTGAAAAAATAATTGTTTTAAATTAATTTAATTCTAAAATACATAGATATTTTAAAAAAATTTTAAAAATTAAACTACTTGACAACTAAATATTTTTATTATTAAAATGTGTCTAAAAATAAGATTTACAAATTGGCTATTTTGAATTTTTCCAAAAACATTTTTATAACATTTTAGGACATTACAAAATAAACAATCAAATATTAGTCTTTAGTTTGTTTGAAAGTTTAGAACTAACTATTTCATTACTCACGTCATTCTCAATGTCGCAGTACCTTCTATAAGCTTCTGCAGCTTCTGACCATCTTTCTTCAACCATACATGCGAAACCAAGTCTAAACCACAAGGTTTCTTGTAAAGAATTTATCTTGAGAGAATTTTTGAAGTGATCTATACTCTCTTTATACTATATGTAAATATAAAAAATAAAATTCTGTTTTAGATTTGAATAATTTTTTTCACAATTAAACATTTTAAATAAAAATACATCTTACTTCTTTTCTTGTATAATAGTAAAATGCCAAGTGTTTTTGTGCTCGACTACTTCTATAATCTGAAATTTTCCATGCTTCCTCGTAGAGAGATATATCATCAGTAGCATCTCCAAGTAGACATAATATTAAAATATGTTTAGCTACAGTAAGGTTTGATGATTTTAACTCGTTTTTAAGAATTTCTGCAGCCTGTTATAAATTATATTGATCAATATCAAAATTCAAAATTATTATAATTAGTTTTACTTTATGTCTATGGCCTTGGGTATTATAACAAGCAACACATTCCTCCCACATGTCAAGAGCTAAAAACCAATCTAATGCACTTTGGATTGCACCAATTGACAGCATTATATTCCCCAAGTATGCTTTAAGTTGCCAAGAAGGTGAAACAAATGAACAATGAAATAGATATAATCTATCAACATTAAGTGGACTTGTCACTTCCAAACTGCTAACTAAACACTAAAAAAAAAAACTAAAGTAATGTACAATGTTAACCAGGGCTTAAATCGAAAAAAAATAATACCGTTTACCGTTATATGGATATCAAACGTTATGACAAAATTACTGTTTAACGTTATATGATATTAAACGTTATGATCAATTTAGCGTTTAAGGTTATATGATATTAAACGTTATGATCGATTTACCGTTTAACGTTATATGATATTAAACGTTATGATCGATTTATCGTTTAACGTTATAAAGAATTTAAACGTTTATAAAATGTTCCGTTTAACGTTTAAACGTTTTAAATATTAATTATTTTTAACGTTTAAACTTGATGAAACACTAGTCTTGACTCTTGAAAAATTGGGGAAGGTTATATAATTCTAGTTATAACTTATAAATTATAACTTACTCATTACTTTTTTTTGTTACTAGTTACTTCAAATTTATATTTTATAATTTACGTATAATGAAATATATATAAATATTAAATTGCAAGATAGGTACACGATGACACAACACATCATAAATTCATAAGTGATATATTATAATAACTAATAAGTATTTGTGATTATAAATTAAAATTCATAAGTCATAATATATACCTAACTATAAAAGTACCAAAGAAAGAATTTTAATAAGATAAAAATAACTTCTTAAATCTTAAGTGGAGTCACACGGTTGACTATGACTCCCATAGAATTCAGTTTGATTCATAACAAAATGCAAAACTTAAATTGTGTGGTTCTAGTGTTCTACACTTTCTTGTTCGATTGTGTCATCTAAATTCCAATTTCCAACTAGGTCCCACTTCAGGACCGCACATGTCTCCTCTTTGAGAAGGGGAGAGAAATATTTATGGCTATTTTAAACTTTATGACTGTACATTTAATTAATTTTGATGAGTACCTAATATTAAAGTCACTTTATTATTATAGTCCTATCAAGCAACAGTTCTACAAAACTAACTAAATTCTAATTATATTCTATAGATAGTTTTCAATATTTTCGTAATTTCCTTTGTTGTCTGACATGTTTGTTATGATTCAACTTTTAATCGTTAGCCGTTTTTTGTTGCGTTATTCGATATTAATTTTAATCGTTTATCGTTACTGTTCCGTTATCCGTTATCCATTTAAATCGTTTATCGTTACTGTTCCGTTATCCGTTATCCATTTCAATCGTTTATCGTTTACCGATATGTTATCCGTTATTCGTTTCAATCGTTTGTCGTTTACCGATATGTTATCCGTTATCGATTTCAATCGTTTTTTGAATCGTTTAACGTTATACTCGTAACGTTATGAAAACGTTTTTAAGCCCTGATGTTAACTACAATTGTTTTAAGTACATTTACCTCAATTTGCTGCATTGCTCGTTCCACTGATCTCCTACTATCCCTTTCTAGCAAAGATCGTTGGAGCAAAGTTGAAACGTGAATACTCCACACAGATTGTTGCGACACCAAACACTAGAGTATTAAAAAAATATTTTACTGTTGTTTTAAGAAATAAATCATAGAAAACTTACTCTTATATATGGCTGCAATTCTTCGAATTGTAGATCATCTTTGGGCCGACACTTTTGTTCCATTACACTTTAAGAAATAAGTCTTCGATTAAAAATTTTAGATAATAATAATACATAAGATTAAATTTAATATTTACAGTGTATTTAAGATGGCTGCTTGTTGAAGGCTGTTCAATTTTGGAAATTTACCAGCGCTTTCATTAGAAAACTTGATATCTGGTAAACGATTTTCATCATCAAGCACACAATCCTATATGAAATAAAAATATTTAAACACAATTAAAATTAACTTTGTAATTATATTCTTATACCAGATGGCAGATACTTACTTTAGGTAAATCACAACATTCATGTGAGGTCAATAAATTGGTATTATTTTCTTCCTTATGTGAATTCACATTTAGGGTTAACTGGGCAAGTTCTTTTACTTGAAATTTAGTTCTCTTTCCCATTGCACCTAAAACCATTTAATTCTCAAAATAGAATTAAGTAATTATAATATTTCAACTCACCGACAAGTGAATGTTCTAAACCCAATAAATTCATTGCAGTATTCAAACAGTTAGTGGCTTTCGTAATATTTCCATAATGAGAAAGATAAATTTTACATTGCTCGATCCTAAATAAAGCTTCTTCATCAGTTTCCAAAACAGTGTTTTCCATTTTTTTAAAAGCCAGTTCAAACATGTTTTTTATATCATTTGATAATTCATTTAATAATGATTGAAGAGTAGAAAGCATTCGTATTTGCCACCAAAATCGTGTCTAAAAAAAATATCAAAATAAACAATGTGGTAAAAAAATAAAATATATTATAATAATCAAATTACTGCTCGATTTTCTTACAAAAATATTGATCTGATCGTTACTAAAAACTGCATATGAAAATACTAAGAGCTCAGGATACAATACTTTTCTAGATACACAATCTAAATCATTCACTAAACTTTCTATTACTGCAGTGCTTGGACCCCAACTCTTTAAATCTCTGAAAATAACATTAAATAATATAAATATCAAAAAGTGTAATCCAAGTAGTTACAATCTGGGATATGGAGTTAATTTTGAAATGAACCTTTAATTAACTTATTTTTGTTAGTCCAGAATTCATGAAATGTATCTTCTCCAGAAGAAACTATATGTTCAGGAGAAATTGTGAAATTAAAATACCAGCATATGGAAAAAATAAATCCTCAAGAAAATAATTTATAATATATAATTATAATATTATAATATTTATAATTATATTATTAGACAGTGATTGGAAAGTAATATTTATTAAAGATTATTATATCAATATCTAATATGTGGTGAACTTTGTATGTTATTCGGACTTATTCCTAATTTTTTCAAACTATTTTTCTTTAGGGATGGCATTAGAAATTTGAGCGAGAATAGATGTTCCATGAACTTTCTTAAGTAAATATATATTAGGCTATATAAGATAAAATCAATTTGAAATATATAATTTCTTTAACGAGCATTTTGTTACTTTTTTTTTTTTTTATTTTAACTTATTTAATCTAGTATGTAATTTAATATATTACTAAAAAATGAAGAAAAGAGTGCAATCTTCTGGGGAAAGTTTCTCCTAGAGTTAAGGGATTTCTATTCTCATTCTCATTCCATACTTTGTCCAAAGAGAGAACAAATTTGATTTTGCTCATATAGGCAGAACGCTCGCTAATGGCTCATTTCCTCCTCCAGGTAACATACACACGCAGCTATTCCAACCATCGCCACCTGATTATGGCCTTTATCAATGGACCAGTCTATATGAGAATGAATGGTTAGGCTGGGTGACGTGGGGGGGGGGGAGTGCAATAAACAAATAGATTTTTGTAGATCTGCGACTTGTTATTTTGTAGGACAAAGTATAGAAATCAATTAATATCTGAATAATGTTACTATACAAAAATTTATTTTTCCACAGAACGATTTTTATAGAGAACAGATAATTATATTTTCTCATGGAAATTTATAAAGAATAGTCAAGTAGGAAGCTTATAGTCTATCCATAATAAAACATACAATTTTGATACCAAAGGTCCAGTCCAATTTGCTTGTAAGAACAACTGATAACAAGCAACGCCAAATGTAAAAATTGTATTGTTTCTGAAACAAAAATAAACCATTTAATAAACCACTGTACATTATACATGAAAAAATATATCAATTATATAGTTTTGAATTTTAGTTGCTAAATTTTAGGCAGTAATCAATTGCAATCATGTACTTTTATGATACAATGTTAAATTTGATTATTTGAATAATACTTATGAATATGGTTTATGTTGCACTTTTTAACACTGGAAACTAGAAGCTAAAATACAACACTGAATAATTTATTACTTGGTACTGATGAAAATGTAATATGTGAAATATATTATTAACTATAAGACGTTACTAATTACAACATAATATTACGTGAGTATATTACTGCTTTTCATCCATAACTACAAAACAAAATGTTAAGAATAGAGTTTATTGTAAGGAAGGGATTTAAAGGTATATTTGTTACAAATGTTAAATATAATTCACATCTAGGCGCTTATTGAACTCGGTTAATCAGTAACTACTTACAATAGTGTTAAACAGAACTACAGAGTTCAGTAGAAAATACCAGGGATTATCCTTAGTAACTTTTGTAGAAAAGGTGTATAATTTAATATCTTATCTGAATAATAAACTCTTATTCATTTTTAATGTTGGATGTGGACACTTTAAATTAGGATTAACCCCGTGATTCAAATATATTTTGGTGCTTCTAAAGAAAATATGATGCATTACAAACGTAAGAACAATATAACTAGAATATTTATAGAATTCATTACTTCACTTATTAATTTATATGCACCTACTTTAGTGGATTCAAATGTAAGAAATCACTTATATGTTTTACAATATTTGAACTGAAATTAGACTTGTTCAAATGTTCAAACTCGTTGTACAGATCCAAAAACAAATCATTCTCTAAAACTTCAACATAGTTGCCCTTAAGAACATTTTTCATTTCATTTGATGTTATATCCTCTGAAAACAAATTTAGGGTAATGAAAATCAATTAAAATGCCATGTTTTATGAAAATAATGTAGTTATGTTATAATAATATTTATAGGTACCTGAAACAATTATTTCATTATATACATTTGAATATGTATCTCCATATATCAGGCACTTTTCTGCATCCGTAAACTTTTCGACAGACATAATATTATCTTTCATAATATTAAATGTTTTAATTAAAATAAGTACCAATGTACTAAGCGTATGCCGTATAAATGTATAATAAAATATTTAAGACAATCTACAAAATGCAAGAACTTCAAAACAAAAACATGCCTAACAAAATAACACAATATTATTCTTCAGAATAAATTAACATAACCTCAAATCGAACACATATTATCAGTTATCAGTGATTATCACCAGACACCAATATTATGATAGTTACCTCCACGGTCAGCGGAATGCCACATAGCCGAAATTCACATTTCACAGTCTGACAGATCACCGCTATATAATATATTACAATTTACAACAGATATACTTTATAGCTAGCATAAACTCAACTAGCTAGGCTAAGCCCCCTCAAAACTTGTAATAGCCCCCTCAAAATGAATTATTGAATTCTTTCCTAAAATATTAACAAATCTTTAAAAATTAAACTGTATTTCTTATTTTTTTTTTTTTTGGAAAAAATTTACCTAATTATTTAATTTTTTTAATTTTAATTTAAACTTTTAGATTCTGAGTGAAACGATGAATGTATTGATTTTTTTTTTTATATTGCCTATGAAAATATAGTAAATGTCATAAGCTGTATGCTTGTATTCGTTTTAAAGAAACAATTTATGTCGGTATGATGTAAATTATTTTGTATTTGGTAAGATTATTACTCATAATTTTACAGTACACTGTACACCCACTACACCTATGCACTGAACTATAACATAGAGATAGATAATGGCAGAATAAAAATCCCCTGAAAAAATCCCCGACCCTAGGAAAAATAACCCCCAGACTACAATATTACTGACAACCACATGGCATTTTTAAAACGTAATTAGTGTAATTATTACATAATTAATATTTAATTACAAATATATTATTTTTACTTATAGGTATATTTTTTATTAAAAAAATTATATATAATAAATAATATTCAAAAATTAACAATAATATTGTTTTGTTTCATATCACGATGTGAAACAACATAGGTACACCGTCGTTTGGGGTTTCTTTGCTCCCTTCAAGTTAACTTTGTTCCAAAAAAAAAAAACTGATGATACTGTTTGACTTTGAAAATTGTGATAGTTAAATGATTGTTCGTGCGTTGATGGAAAAACTGTTAAAGCTATTTCATATCTTACCTCCATAAATTAAGGCAGTTTTCTCTGTTATAAGTGGATTATCATTTATGACACCGTTAAACGCGGGAAAATTAAGCTTCAAACCAAAATCAAACCTTTTTTTTTTGAAGCGGAGAACACGTGGATTTAGAAGGCAAGATATCACTCTTTCACGTCAGAAAATTATCTCGAAAACGATGCTGTATCAAAATTTGAGTTTAAACAGTTTTGGAATAATTTAAAAGCAAATTTCATAACTTTGAACCACTAAAAGGGATAAAACTGCTCCAGTATTTTACCATAGTATTTTGGCGGAAAGTTTCCCCATCAACCATTATTTCCATCCTAGATTAGATAATAGTTGGTTTTTCTCAATAATAGGTAATCCTGCCTAGTCTTTATTTTTCAAAGATAAAAGTGACTTCAATGTACAAGAAAAAATTTAAATTAATACATTTTTTGTCTTTTA
Source organism: Macrosiphum euphorbiae (assembly GCA_949089665.1). Classification (NCBI taxonomy): domain Eukaryota; kingdom Metazoa; phylum Arthropoda; class Insecta; order Hemiptera; family Aphididae; genus Macrosiphum; species Macrosiphum euphorbiae. Next base: position 29,344,794 of record CARXXK010000004.1, on the reverse strand, counting down.
TTCTTTTTTTTGATATACTCTCGCTATGTTTGGGCAGAAAAAAATTTCAAAGTGTTATTCTTAGTTTTTAATGGTGCTGTTTCTTTTTACAACTGTTAACATTGCTCCAGTCACTAAATTATACGATTTCTGGGCCCTATCATGGAGTGGGGAAAAGTATTCAGACCCCATGGGTAACATTGCTCCACTTTTGAAAAAATAAAAAAATATTGTGTAATTATAGGATATACTCATTTTTAGGTCATAATTAACTCTTGGGAACTCTAAATAATCGAACTACATAAGCACAATATATTTTTTTTAAATATAATACGCTATGAAATACTAAAACAAAAAACAATTTAGAAAATCGAAGCAAAGTAACTATTTGTTTAATAATAGTTTATTTTATTTGATGTATCGATCATTCGAAATATTTTTATTTCATAATCTTTTAAATATTGTATCTACCTATAAAACTTGTAAAATCAACTTCTAATAAGAATAATTATTTTTTACATATTATCGTTAAAATATTATTACGAAATGTAATATTTTATTTCGGGGATATATTATAATATAAATATAATATACATAATATAATATAATAAAAAGGTATTAAGCAAAAAATATTATTGTTAATGTTTGAAAATTATAATATAATATAAAAAATAAGGTATAGTTAAATATTTGAGTAAATAAATAATTAATTTTGTTAGTATGATTTTTTATATTTTTAAGTGAACATATATATGGGGGGGGGTATCATCGCCCCCACGGGTTACTTTTCATGTAATGACAGGTGGGGGCTACAGCTCCAGCCAACATTTCAGCCCTAGTTGCGCCACTGATAGATAGAGAGCCTAGATAGTAAATAATAATATTATTTATAAAATATATTATATATTAAAATTAAGGCTTTCTAATTATATAATATATTACTTATAATTAGCTATAATATTATAGACGTGGTTATATTTGTTTTCTCTCTCCAGCCCATGCACTAAACTACAAAATAGACAAAACACATTCAAGCAAAATCAGTATTGTAAGCTCAGCTTTTTGTGAACCATTAAAATATTAACTAGAAAATACCCAATAGGTATTTTCCAGTTTTCATTAATTGCCACTACCATGAAAACTAGACATTCTTTAGCTTTTTCCAAAATATCTGTATCCATACTGATTCATTAATTTAATAATATAATTGTTGGTTTGGTAGTACCTCTATACAGTGTTTCTTAAACTTAATAAGTAATTATTCAGGATAATAAATTATAAACTAAAATATTTCCTGAATTAAATAATAACATGATTTGAATAACTCTTAGATCATTCACTTAAGTGTATACTATTCAATGAAGGGGTGGATTACTGCTGTTGTTTCTATTTTCTAATAATAAAACAATTCGGTTGCTACGTGGTTTTCAATTAGGTACCTACTCATTAAATTTGAAACAATTCTTCAGCTTCACAATCACAATAATGTAAAAATTCTGTACTTCACCAATGTAAATAAAAAATAATAATCTTCTGACTTGTTTAAAGTATTGTAAAAGGTTTGCTAACCTCAACTAGTGTATGTTCTTATAAGTCTTAAAATTATTTCTAATTATAAGATTGTGTCAACTAAAATTTACTGTTTTAAATAGAAAATATTAAAATAGTAGACACATCTTATAATTAGAAATAATTTTACCTATAACCTATAGTAATAATAATAATGCATATTAATTATCTAAATTGCATGGACACTGAAAAGTCTTTACTATTAAAGTATAAAATAGTATGGTATCGCTTGTTTTCGCTCCAACTTTTCGTTTTAACGACAGAAAGAAATTATAGTAAAGATAATCTATGATCAAGTCAAGATGTCATAGTAAGAAGCAAAAAAGTACCTACAAGAAAAAATCATAATTGGAATCAGGGAGCAGGGACTGGACCGCATACCGAATAGACCGGTCATGGACCGAAACCTTTCTTAAATCTTGGGACCGGAACCCTTAGATACATTTTTTAGGATCTAGGACAATTTAATGGCCCCGTGAAAAACGACGTATGCAGACAATATTGCCCCCCGTCATAATTTTATACATGTAAAATTTTCCCTCGTGCTTAAAAGTTAAGTAATAAATAAAAAATATTTTTTTAAACAAAACGTTCTTTAATTTAATATTTTTCAAATCAGTAGGTACTTCAAAGCCGGAGGGATGGATCTGACCTCCCACGTCACCCCTTGTATACGCCACTGGCAAGCCTGCAGAGGTTTTTACAATTTTAGTATACATTCCTTTGTATCATAATAAAATATTTTATTGTACACTGTTTCTTTAGTAGAGTCAAATCATGTTCTTTGTTTTTCCGGTACTGTGCGCAATCATATTCTACCGTTTAGGTCAATTGCAAGACGCAACAGGTCAGGCCACCAGGAACTTCCCGGTGTCCCAGTGGGCCAGACCGTCCCTATTATTACGGTTGTAGGAAAAAAAAACCAAGGGAAAAAAAACCCAAAATATAAAAACCAAAACAAAAAAAACCAAATGAAAAAAAGACTATGGAAAAAAAAACCAAATGAAAAAAAATCCATGAAATTAAAAACCAAATTTTTATATTTTGCTATCATTTTTTCTGTCATATTTTTGGTACCTATTATTATAGAAAATTTCAAATAAATATATTGTCAGTAGAATAAAATACAATATAAAAGTTATGGATACCTCATTGTATAATAGAGAACACGCATTAATAAGTTACCTAATTAATAAATTACATAAAAAATTACAAAAAAAATCTCATTATTGTCAGTAGAATAAAATATAAATAAAAAAGTTATCGATACCTTATTGTATAATAGAGAACACGCATTAATAAGTTACCTAATTAATAAATTACATAAAAAATTAACAAATAAATATCTCATCAATTGTCAGTAGATTAAAATAAATATAAATAAAAAAGTTATCGATACCTAATTATATAAGAAATTGCAGTTAAAAAGTTTTCAATGTCACGGGTACCTTTATTATTATCTTCACATAACTTTTTTAATTGGATTTGTATTTTTTTATTCACCGTGTTTTGTCGCTTCTGTTGGGGTACACCTAATTCAATTTGGGCCAGCTTAGTTTCATCAGATGCCACTTCTAACCTTATTTTATTTATAATAGTCCATATTGTTGGATGTGTTTGTCCTACTAATTTACTGAACCTGAGGTTCCAACCTTCTGTAGAATTGTTTGTTCGTTCTTCGTCATTTAAAGTCGATTCATTTACGTTCCATAAATTTGGTGGAAAAATACACAGTTATCTAGACATTATCTAGACAGTCTAAATAAGTCCGATTTTGTAACAAAAACCTATATGATATATACAATATAATGTAATGAATAAATGAACAACATAAGCTGTAGGTACCTTTTTTATCTTAATGGTATCTTTAATAATATAAAATATTATCTTTATATGGTTAAATACTTGTGCATTTTACACACACTCATATAGGTACATACACACACCCCAACAATACTTTCCTAAAACATAGTACCTATACGGCTATACAATTATTTACAGTTTATACTTATATTCTATTCTACTGACAAAATATTTATTTGTAATTTTCTGATTTATTAACTAACTCATTAATTTTTGTTCTTTATTATACAACAGACAGAATACCTAAAATATGATAGCAAAATATGAAATTTGGTTTTTATTTTCATGGTTTTTTTTCCGTGGACTTTTTTTCATTTGGTTTTTTATGTTTTGGTTTTTATTTTTTGGTTTTTTTTTCGTGGTTTTTTTTTCCTTGGTTTTTTTTTCCGCACGCCATTATTACAAAGTTAAAGTTTTTCTTAAAATAATAAAGATCAAGTGTAGTTGATCAATATTATGTGCATGGAAAAAAGTGCTGGCTTATAATACTTAAATCGTAAATATAAATAATGTATTATCCAACCCCTTAACAACAATAAACAAGGCCAATTATCATTTATTATTTAAACGAACAGTATATAATATTAATATAATATTTGTCATTTCGTCATAATACGATATTATTATTGTTGAACGTTCATTGCAAAACATAAAATATGTTTAGTATCACATCCTTTCTTGCACTCATCCTTCCGATCACTGCGATACCGTTCAACGTCGGCACAGCGCTGTACAGCATAGACGACGTGACATCCAAGACGTGGACAACAGAAGAAGTGGCAATCTTGCGCAGTCGCATTTTAATGGACAAGTTAATTCCGAAAAATTTAGTCGGCGGAAAATCATTTCTTAAGTACGTTCAGATAATTGTAAACAAGTTTGAGACAATCTCCAGCGAAAAGGCGAGAAAAGTAGCAATGGTTACGGCCTGTGATGCGATAGGTGCTTATCTTCAAGGGGTGATGCTGCCACACGTAAAGGATCGATATTATAACGGCCACGAGAGCTATGGAGTCACCAACGAGCTGTTCGCGTTGGAACGGAAGATCAAGTGAGTGATATAATAGCTATAATAAAGCTATATAGTAGGTATCTACTACCTGCGTACTTATATTATAAAGTCATAGTAGAAATGTCCTAGACTAAACCGGTTTAAAATTATCCCACATTATCCCGCACCATGTAAATTATATGGTCCAAACATCCCGGTGCATTATTTTTTCACACCGGTTTAGTCTATCGAATTTCCACATAATGCGTTTTACCGTTCCCTTTAGCGTAATAGGTACCTATCGACATTTCGTGATTGATACGATTTATTCGATAGGTAGGTGGTATGTATGTATGTCCCTTTAAAATGGCGCATACTATACTCTGTTCCACGATAGATCATGCTGCGCACCGACCAAAACTGGTTCTCCTACGCCACACCCTGTCATAGGGGAACTAGTTTCGATAGCAAGGTGACGCAGGGGGATGCGCAGAACCGGAATGATCTCTCGTGGAACAGAGTATAGGTGCCTCTCGAAGTTAAAAAGGTTGATTATTTTTATACGTATTGCCTCCCGACTATGAACTTACGACAATGCCACCCTACATTTTATAGTAAACGAAAATGATCTAGTACTAGCTATACATGCCTGCCTCCCAACGGGTATGTAATATACATATTGCATAACATGTTATAGACATTTGGTTCATATAAACGGTTCAAATAATTTATACGTATATTTATATAGGTAGGTAGGCAATAGAAATATATATTATAAATTATAATATATTTATAATTTTAATTATGCTACCAAATGTATTTTTTTTTTATTGACTGCATAATTATATTATTGTTTGTATGAATATGATGTATATATTAAGTACTAATATTATATACCTAAGAATAATATGTTTTAATTAAACACACGGCGAATTAAAAATATCTAAGAAAGTGTACTGAACAGTAATTCAATTATTAAAAAGAATTTTAGTATGAGAATAATTCTTCATGATTCATAAATTTAAAACAACGAGGTTTAATAATATAACAAAATACAAAAATATCTAGGTATATAATACCCATAAGACTAATGTTTATCATTATTATGTAATATTATATTAAATATGTGTTACCTACTGAAAACTTAATTTTTCATAGTAAATTATAACACAATGCATAATGTAGGTATAATGTATTAGTACCTATATCTACCTATATAAATATTTATCTATTTACGTAAAGATTATGAACCACTACTTAATTCTATATGATAGGTAACTATTTAGTGTGAACATTTTTTGGGAATCAATTCGTATAGGTAACCTATAGTGACATAGACGCAATTTCAACTTTTGACTTGGGGGGGTGGGGCTGAAAATGTTAAAGGCAAGCAGACAGACCATTGCAAAATAGCATATTACAATTGTATGTCCAAGGTTTTTTTTTTTTGGGGGGGGGCTACAGCTAAATCTAGAAGGGCTTAGTACCCCCAATCCCCCCCAATTTGCGCCTATGTATAGTGACGACCTACGTCTGATCGTCGGAGACACCTAGTGTGTATTAAGCATTTTATTTACGATAAAGGCAATTCGTTTATTTCGTTATAAGTCGTTACCTTTACACGTTAGTTCAGTTTTTACAAAAATAATATGTCGCTTTAACAAACTCACTTCCTTTGACACAGGTTCATTTTGGATACTGACGGACGTGGTTGGATGACGCCCGAAAACGCCGGACAGCAGAGAACGGCTGTTGAAGCAGCCTCCAAAAACGACGACGAGGACAATAATAATTCCATTTTCGAGGAGACGGAAAACGCGTGTGCAGCGCTCTTGACAAATGTCGTACCGTCGGGCGAGGAATTGATCACTGCCGTGCCGGTACCAGCTTTCGACGATGATAAGAACCCGGGGTCGCTGGCATTCCCGTTCGTGGTCGGCAAGCGGCTGTTCTCCGTGGACAGACCGTGGCTGTCGGCCGATGACCACCGTCCACTGCTCGTTCGGTATTACCGACTGGCCGTCGGCTGTACGTCGCCAGCGCCTGAACAGTTCCGGGTGGACATGCACCGTTGGCTGGACAGCGTGGTGGTACCGCTGTTGGCCGACCGCAACCGGTGGTTCCCCGTGCTGGCCGGCGCGACGCGCGTCATCCGGGCCGCGGCCAAGGTGACAAGCGTCGACGTGACCGCGGTCGGCCGTCCTAAGAGGAAGGTGACGGCGAATACGAAGACCGGGCTGACTGTGGCTAACGATGACGGCGGCGATGACAATGTCCGCCGGTCGTGCGACGACGGGACTGACGGCCAAGTGCCCAATGTAAATGTATCCTTGGCTGTCATTCTGTTGTCGCTCCTATCCACGTGGTTATCGTTCTGGGCATTCGGGTTTGAACGGCTGCAATCGCAAACTGTGACTTACAGCAGAAAACCAGATGTGGTTTTCAACTTATAAGACTGACGGGTGATGGCGAACGTGTGTTTCCGATAATGTTTCTAATTTCTCGGCATAACTTGCGCATACTCCAAATCTTCAGTTCCAACACGAACAACTTGTTGGTGACGGCTTAGCTCTCGTGGCCGTTATAATATCCATCCTTTATGTGTTGCAGCATCACCCCTTGAAGATAAGCACCAATATCGCATCACAGGCCGTAACCATTGCTATTTTCTCGTCTTTTCGCTGGAGATCGTCTGAAACTTGTTTACAATTATCTGAACTGGACTGAACGTACTTAAGTAATGATTTTCCACCGACTACATTTTTTGGAACTAACTGGTTTATTAAAATGCGACTGCACAAGATTGCCACATCTTGTGTTGTCCATGTTTTGGATGCCACGTCGTCTATGCTTTACAGCTCTGTGCTGACGTTGAACGGTCTCCAGCCAACGGCCAGTCGGTTTGCAGTATATATGATTTGCAGTCAGTTGCCGCTTTGGCCGTTATTATGAATGTACATTTGTTAAAAATCTATATTTAATAAAAAAAATTGTTATTATAGATAATATTGCAATATTATAATAAACAATACATTAATTTTAATTAATAGACCTCGTTAACATAAATAATTAATACCCATATTATATTGTACAAATCTATAATTATTACTTATGACGCATATTCAATCACAATATATAGGTTATGTCGTATGTGTAATATAAATATATATTTCATTAATAAATATAGTAATTTAATACAATATAACTGGATCATATACCTGAAAAATAACGGTTTTTTTTCACATTTCAATCTCAGATTATCACTGACTAATATTTAAATTTAACTAAGTGATTACAGCCTTCATACGTCATCTGGTCCAGATACTATATAGGATAAATGATAATATCGTATAGATAGATCCTATTAATATTATAAATGCGAAAGTCTGTGACTTTGTTACTCTTTCACGTAAAAACCACTGAATGGATTTTAATGAAACTTTACAATAATATAGTTTATACATCAGAATAACACATCATAGGCTATAAAAATCATCACCCTAGGTCCAACCAGGAGATGTGCTCAAACGGGGATTTAGAGATTTACGGTGGAAATCGTTATTTATAAATGGTTGCCATGGGTTTTAAAACTAATATAAACTATTATTGGTTGCCGTGAAATAAGTGTATTCATTCAATGCATTTAATTTTTTTGTACGCTGTGTTATGTATCACAATTACGTACATATTGAGCGTATTATACTCACATATAATTTACGTATACAGTATATTATGTAAAACAATCACGATGCCACTTGGACCAGGAGGAAATATTGGTCGACAGACTCGGCATTCACAATTAATCCAACTGTTTAGGAGGAGTTCAGTAACATACTTGGTATAACTTTGATACTTTAGAGTTAAATTATAAAGTTACGTACAAACATCACGGGGTCCACTATCTACCACAGGTAGATTGCCTACCTGATAATATAGGTACTGCTGCGAATCAGAATTTTTATTCTGGGCAACGGAAAAGTTAAGATAAATTTTGAACACCATACACTGAATATTAAATAACGAATTGAACAAAGTTTGAGTCGTATAGAGACATAGAGTTGATACATTTAACGGGTAACGAAGTGCACGGGATCAACTATAGTAGAATAATATAATAAGTATTTATTTTAATCTCTTAAACGCCGCGCGCTTGCGGATCGTGAAAACACCTAACAGCGCATCCTCTCGGTCGTTGCATGCGTACACGTTTCGGTGACACGTCCTCTTAAGGTCCCCACACACTGCAGCGGTGGCGTTAAATTCTATTGTCTTGGCTTCACCGCCGCGGTGAGCGGTGAAATGTGTCCTACAGCAATTCACCGCCACCGCCACCGCTGCAGTGTGTGGGGACCTTTAATTAGAAGAAATTTTGATTTTGAGGGGGAGGGGGGGCGTTAGCAGTAAGTTATTACGATAAAGGGGGCGCTGAACTAAAAAAGGTTAAGAACCACTGGTTTAGGTAGTTCGTAGTTGCAGGTAAGCATAATATAAAATAGTTAATTTTGTATTCATTATTGTTCTCCTTGACTCTACAGTCTACAGGTCAACTTATCGAACTTAAATAAGCGATCTTACATATAACAATTAATTATTTGAATAATAAACTATATAACGCTATTGGTTAATTCAATAATAATTTTCTTCACACACCAAATTTACTTAAGTGTAATTTATAATTTTACACTAACCATGATCAATATCTGAAAAAAGTAATAATAATTTAGTGTATAATAAATAATAATGTATAAAACATTTATCATTTTATAAAATGATGTTTTATTTTGTCCGTCCAATTTTAGAGTATGGTGCTGTTCTTTGGAATCCACTACCGCAGGCAACTCTCGACAACTTGAAATGGTACAAAGAAAATTCTTTAGTTTCGCTGGGTTTATTCTAAATATACATCATCAGCCTCACGATTACGTCCCTGTTTCCGAATTCCTCAATATTGACACCCTTTCTAATGGGAGAATTACTCTATGGTTTAAGTTTCTAAATGGATTGATATCAGGTAACATAGATTCGCCTTACCTTTTAAGCCTAATTAATTTTAGAGTACCTCAACGTATTTCTCGAAATAATGCTCCTTTCTACATTCCTTCTTGCACCTCCAATTATTTAGCGAACGAACCTATCACAAGATTAATGTCTCTTGCCAATGTTGACGCCTCCCGCCTCTATTTATGCTTATACCATACCTATGTATATCTTATTAGTTGTAAATCTGTATATATCAAACTTTGTTTTTCAAAAGGGCTAGCCCCGTAAATATAAATAAATAAATAAATAAATAAGATTTTTGCGTAACATAGGCACACGGCCGTAAAATAAAACAGTGTTTTATACATTTTTAAATTGTAGAATATATTAAACAATGTATATATAGCACAGAACAGTTTACATACTTATATTAGTCACTAAACATTATAAAAATAATGTAAAAAATTTCAGAATCTATGGAACACCACTGATATAGGCTATATAGTTTATGTGTTAAACAGTGTCATAGACCATATAGTCATTGTTATTATTATTATATTTAAATTTAAACTATTTTTTGTAAATCTATATATTAAATATTATTATTACATATGTATATTTTACACTGTAATTTAAAATTAAATTGGAATTATATTACGTTAGGTATATAAAGTTTATTATTAGGTATTCTGAATATTAATATATTATTCGTTTTAGAAAAATTGACATGCAAAGAACAATTTTGTATTGGAATATTCAAATTGTAGTGAATAATTTAGTTATTTGTTGTATTAAGGGGCCTGGAGGCGACCTGTTTTTTTGCTCTTTTTTTCTCATAAATAGTTCATACTGTAACCAAAAAATCTAAAAAATATATGAACACAGTTATTTTTTACAGACATTTTAAATTCAAATTTGGATAAATTACATATTAAAAAACCTAGAATAACTATATTAGTTATTTTGTTGTGATTGAATAATATTATTCGTGGGTACTTGAAACTTCTAGAGTGTACTATTATATATCTATGATAGTATCACGGTTTTTGTTGATGTATAACGAGTTATAAGTACCTAATGGATATTGTGATATGATTAATTTGGAATTTATTATATTTACCTATTATTGGTCAAATTTTGGTTTAGTACCATAGATATGTATATAATATGTCTTATACCTAGACTGACATACCGTCTCCGCTCAGAATCGTTTTTCTTATACAATGATATTATATCGTTGAATTCAAATTGAATATCATCAATTATACAGTGACCCACTTGTAACCTACTGTACAGCAGATCGACACCCACTTGCCCACTTTTTTTTTTTGATATCTTCTTTTATTTTTTTTGTAATTTTATATGATTTTCGATGTATAATTGGCTCAAAGTGGCCTTATGGGGGGGGGAAACACCAGACAAGACACAATAAGCAGGGGGGATCGGTACGTGATGGCGAGGTGCATAAAGCAATATGCTGGCTACTGGTCACCTCTATACGTTTTCGCGGCACATCCCGCAGGCGGACGAGTGCAGTCGCCAGTGCGTTCGCTCGCGGATGACGACCATCACGACGGCTGGCGAAGTCCCGACGGCGACGGCTACGGGAGCGATGAGGCGATTTGATGGCGAGCGGCTAGTGCTCGACGTTGTGCGCATCGACGACGCGCAGGTACTGAAGACGACCGACGAGTGGCGACAGAAACCTAAAAAACTGAGCGAGCAGAGGCAGCTGCGTCGGAGCTACGAAATCGGCCGGCGACCGGAGACGTGACCCGACCGATTGCCACCGGGCGAAAACGCAGCGAGAGGGTCGTCGGACCTCACGGCAAAGCAGCCGCAAACGTGCTGATCCTCTCCAAGCGATTTTCGCCCTGACTCGACCGAGTCACCGTCCGGTGGCCGTCCTGGAGTCGCACATCGCCGGACCCCGAAACGTTATCAGTTTCCACGAGTCCGGCGATGCTGATTTCCGTGTTCCTCTAGCGCTGCAGCTGTATCCGCTCGCCCGTTGTGTTTTGCGGTCTCCGCCGCCGTCACCTTTGCGAGTCGCCCTCGTGCACTTTGCATCGTCGCGTGGTACCGTCGGGGCGGTATCGTTGCCCGCGCCGGTACAGCTAGCCACCGCCGTCGTCGTCGCGGTCCATCTGCTCCTGGTGTGACCGGAGCATTCGGGCCCTCGCCGAGTCGTCTTGATGGTCTCGCGTGTCGGCAACCGCGAGCTCGCGGACGCGGGAGACTGCGATCTCGTCTTTCTGCGGGTGGCTGGAAAACGTATAGGCGTTGACTTACCGCCGGGCACCGTACAGTGCTCTTTCACGTACCACTCCCCCGTCGCCGCCGTCTTGTCCTGGTGTCTTCATCTGGGGGGAGGGGTTTATAGGTTTCTATGCCGCTGGCTTCACGACCTCCGGAAACAACCACAGAGCAGTACGCGCTTCGCGCCTTTCCACGTGGCGGCGCACAACCGCCTAATTATAGTCCTACCACGTGGATTTTTCCTCGGTAATACTGCACTGATGGTCGTATCTGGTCCGTTCTCTCCGTCTAGCATAGTCGTGTCCGTTTCTCCCGCAGATGGAATAGAGTCTGCCTTTTTTTGTTGTGTTCTTATGAAAGAAAATTGTAGGAAAATCCACCAGAAAAGTAGGACATAGGGATGTCAAAAATACAAGAGTGCTCAGAAAAAATAAACTTAATAATAAAATAATTAGTTTATTGTTGCAGATTAAAATAATAATAGTGTATAATATATTGGCTGCTATTGGTTAACCGGGCATGTTTGTTGATTTGAATTTTGTGTGTAAATGTATACTACTTTTTATTAGTAATTGAATAGTTTCCATGTTTTTTTAATAAACTAATTATTATTTTTTTAGAAAATATGACGATAAATATTTATTTGAAAATGAAGATATCACTAAGTCATCCCCATTGAATGTATTTCTACATATCCTGTTGAGATATCAAATTGTAATAGTGATGTTTTATTTAATGGAAATGAAAATAATTTATAATACCAAAAGTATATCAATCTTAATAAAGTAAGTGTTGCTTATTTAACACTACAATTATGTAATAGTTTTATTTTTTATTTTTGTTATGTCATGTTAATTTACATACATTTATTTGATTCAATATGTATACAATATACATACACTATTGGTAATAATTAAATCGTATATTTTACAGTGCTAATGATGATTATGTATTTGAAAATAAGGAAAGTATTGAGGATCTACTGAATTTTTTCGATACTCCATTTTCACCTACTCGTGTTACAATTTTTAACCAATAACCATCATGAAAACCAGAAGAATATTGTTGTCAGTCCCACTACACATTGGTTTAAGTATGTACTTAAGATAAATATTTTGCAATTGTTTTTATTTATTATTTTAATTACAATTTAGATATAATAATGATAATATATTTTGTAATACTATTTTTTTTTTAGTTCAGTCGACAACACTTATTATGATATTGTGGCTAATGACTTAAATGCATTAAACAATATTTCTCCATCAGCAGCTATTTACACTAACCATGATAGTAATTATTATCCCACTAAAAACACAGAAACTAGTCACGGTGAACAAAATAGACCTGTTCGTAAAAAGTTTGTACTATATTAATTATTATTTAGTAATTCTATAATAATAAATTCTTAAAAATATCATTTCTAATCACGTTTTTTTTTTTTTGTCTAGGTTATTTAGTTTTACAGGAAGTGAAAACGAGGAGAACTCGAAAAAGTCGTGATTGAACAAGAGTAGTGGCATTGTGAATGCGGTTTTATGAAGCCTAGGCGTATATTATGGTGGATTTTTTGGTTGGGGGGGGGTGGTTGGGTACATTATGGTAATCAATCACATACAACAAAAATTAAAATATTTACAGTCACATAATAATTATATGTACTAAATATTCTATTAAGGTGATAAAGAGGGGGTAGGTACTGAAATATATGCTGGGCATCAAGATTTAACCAGAGTATACCTTTACTTTATAATCGGTAAATAGCTTATAAATTATTATTGCATCTATATTTTTGTTGATGTTTAGATTATATTAACATACTTTTTTTTCTATTGAAATAATATGGAAAAATTAAAATTTAATGAAAAGCGCAATAATTTATATTTTTTCACTATATTAAATGTATGAGAATTGTTGCTATGTCAAATTATTAAAAATATGAATAGATAATTCTTGCTATTTCAAAAATTGCATTTGATGTCATCATTTTTTAGTCCACTTATTTTTAATGAACTTATAGTTTTTTTTTAAAGTGCATGTGAATGCATATTTCTGAACTTTTAAAGGATTATTTTGCCAGTTTTTAGCTCATAAGTACCTGCTTATTTAATAATTTTTAGGGCTTGAACTTACAAGCTCTGCTTATATGACAAAATGTAAATATCAATATTTAATTTAAGCTAGGTACAATTTAAAATTAAAATAAAACTTGTGCCCAATAAGCCTATACTACATGCTTAACTATACAGAAATACAAATTGTTTTATTCCTTTTAACTATGTCTTTATTTTTGTAGAATTGTATCATACCATAGAACTTATATATTACACTCAGTACCTATAATACGGTGTATTGATAAATCGTATGTTCATTTACAGAAATCTTTGTGAACTGTAATGTAAATATTCTAATTTTCTATTTCTGTTATAGTTCGCATGACAAATATAACTACATAAACAGCAGGTCCATAAGTTTATAGACATTCTAATACATTCTCCCGCCAGTGCCCCTAGACACGGTGTTTGAGAAGTTATATTTTTTTGGTACTTAATTAAATTATAATATGAATTATTATAAATTACCTATGTATATACTTGTAAAAAACTTGACTACCGGGATTAAAATAACAAAATGTGATTTAGGTAACCTATTGGCTATTGATCTATCATAAAATAGAAACATAACCTACCAATAATACGTATCACTATATAAAATAATTAAAAGTGATAATTTGAACAGGATTTCTGAAAACCCTAAAATATTTTTTTTAATTTAGTGTCTAATCCATATAGTTTAGCGCCCACGAAAATTTTTAAATTTTTTTTTTTCGGAAACCTATGTGTTGCAACCTGTTATAACATTTATGATGTAAAAGTTATTAACTTATAGCATATAAGATATATAACATTTTTAGAAAAATTAAATAGTAGGTATGTAGTCACATGGCTTAGGTTATGTTCAAATAAATGGAATGGACAGACAAAGAAATATTATTATGCCGATCTCCAATGACTATGTAATGATTTTACAGCTAACAAGTCTTCTTAGCTCTCACAAACTTAGCCACGCCCCGTTGTCTGCATATCAAGTCTAATAAACTTGTCAATTCGAAAGCGTTCGTTATTATGTATTATTGGCTGTATCCAATTATTCCAATTACACGGTCTACATTTTATACCGGCAACTATTTATAGTTGCCTATAGAATGTAGCCTAATTGGAAACTTTTTCCCTTTGGAACTGACGACAATACGCCGTGAGATCTGCTTTTGCATTACTTACACGATTTAAATATAATTATAACGAATTCCAAGAGTTGTACATAAACACTGAACCACGTATATTGTTTAAGAATGGTGTACAAAAACAATGACCTGTGTTGTAGCTGAAATGCCTATCCAAAGCGCCGTGTTATCATAAATTTGTATTTAAAAAAATGTTGTAAAACTATTAATATAATATTATGATTTATGATTTACCGGAAAAATGATCCTAATGGAAAAACTAAAGAACAGTAACGTCTTAACCGTGCTGCATGTGCTTAGTGATTTTGCTATTTTAGAAAACTAAAAAATGTCCAGAATCTTAAACAGAAAAACAATATTGCCAATGATTAGCTCATTAAACAATGATGATACAGAGGGCAACTGCTTGTTAACAATATTCAAGTCTATACAAAAAATTCAACGAGAGTCAAATTCCAAAAAAGAAAATTGAAGGGGAGTGTTGGCGCCCGCAGGCAAATGCATTTGAAAAAACCAAAAAAAAAATTAGAAAAAATTATACGATAATAAGGCATATTGAAGAGTTCAAACTAAAACGTCCAGAATCCAAAACAGAAAAAACAATACTGCCAATGATTAGCTCATTAAAGAATGATGATACAGAGGGCACCTGCTTGTTAACAATATTCAAGTCTATACAAAAAATTCAACTAGAGTCAAATTCCTAAAAAAAAATTGAAGGGGAGTGTTGGCGCCCGCAGGCAATTGCATTTTAGAAAACCAAAAACAAATTTAGAAAAAATTATACAATCAGAACACATATCAATGAGTTCAAACTACAGTCTTCAGATTCATAAACAGAAAAAACCAATACACAATGATTACCAAGGTCTCGTTTAAGAATTTCAATACAGAGAGCACCTGCAGGTTATCAAAATACAACAAGAGTCAAATTCCTAAAAAAAAATTGAAGGAGAGTGTTGGCGCCCGCAGGCAAATGCATTTAAAAAAAAAAAAAAAAAAATTAGAAAAAATTATACAGTAGGAAAACACATAAAAGAGTTCAAAATAAAATGTCCAGAATCTTAAACAGAAAAAACAATACTGCCAATGAATAGCTCATTAAAGAATGATGATACAGAGGGCACCTGCTTGTTAACAATATTCAAGGCTATACAAAAAATTCAACAAGAGTCAAATTCCTAAAAAAAAAATTGAAGCGGAGTGTTGGCGCCCGCAGGCAAATGCATTTTAGACAACCAAAAAAAAATTTAGAAAAAATAATACAGTAGGAAAACACATAAAAGAGTTCAAAATAAAATGTCCAGAATCTTAAACAGAAAAAAAATTTACAATGATTATCTATTTGAAGAATGATAATACAAAAGGCACCTGGATGTTATCAATATTCCAGTCTGTGCAAAAAATTCAACTAGAGTAAAATTCCTAAAAAAAAATTGAAAGGGAGTGTTGGCGCCCGCAGGCAAATGCATTTTAGAATACCAAAAAAAAAATTAGAAAAAATTATACGATAATAAGGCATATTGAAGAGTTCAAACTAAAACGTCCAGAATCCAAAACAGAAAAAACAATACTGCCAATGATTAGCTCATTAATGAATGATGATCCAGAAGGCACCTGCTTGTTAACAATATTCAAGTCTATACAAAAAATTCAACTATAGAGTCAAATTCCTAGAAAAAAAATTGAAGGGGAGTGTTGGCGCCCGCAGGCAATTGCATTTTAGAAAACCAAAAAAAAATTTAGAAAAAATTATACAGTAGGCAAACACATTGAAGAGCTCAAATTAAAATGTCCAGAATCTTAAACAGAAAAAAATCTGACGATGATAAGCTCATTAAAGTATGATAATACAAAGTGCACCTGAAGGTTATCAATAAATATGTCTGTGCAAAAAATTCAACTAGAGTAAAATTCCTAAAAAAAAATTGAAAGGGAGTGTTGGCGCCCGCAGGCAAATGCATTTTGGAAAAACAAAAAAAAAATTTAGTAAAAATAATACAGTAGGCAAACACATTAAAGAGTTCAAAATAAAATGTACAGAATCTTAAACAGAAAAAACAATATTGCCAATGATTAGCTCATTAAAGAATGATGATACAGAGGGCACCTGCTTGTTAACAATATTCAAGTCTATACATAAAATTCAACTAGAGTCAAATTCCTAAAGAAAAAATTGAAGGGGAGTGTTGGCGCCCGCAGGCAAATGCATTTTAGAAAAACAAAAAAAAAAATTAGAAAAAATCATATAATAGGAACATATATTGAAGGGTTAAAACTAAAATGTCCAGAATCCAAAACAGTAAAAACAATATTGCCAATGTTTACCTCATTAAAGAATGATGATACAGAGGGCACCTGCTTGTTAACAATATTCAAGGCTATACAAAAAATTCAACAAGAGTCAAATTCCTAAAAAAAAATTGAAGGGGAGTGTTGGCGCCCGCAGGCAATTGCATTTTAGAAAACGAAAAACAAATTTAGAAAAAATTATACAATCAGAACACTTATCAATGAGTTCAAACTACAATCTTCAGATTCATAAACAGAAAAAACCAATCCACAATGATTACCTAGGTCTCGTTTAAGAATTTGAATACAGAGGGCACCAGCATGTTATCAAAATTCAACAAGAGTCAAATTCCTAAAAAAAAAATTGAAGCGGAGTGTTGACGCCCGCAGGCAAATGCATTTTAGACAACCAAAAAAAAATTTAGAAAAAATAATACAGTAGGAAAACACATAAAAGAGTTCAAAATAAAATGTCCAGAATCTTAAACAGAAAAAAAATTTACAATGATTATCTATTTGAAGAATGATAATACAAAAGGCACCTGGATGTTATCAATATTCCAGTCTGTGCAAAAAATTCAACTAGAGTAAAATTCCTAAAAAAAAATTGAAAGGGAGTGTTGGCGCCCGCAGGCAAATGCATTTTAGAATACCAAAAAAAAAATTAGAAAAAATTATACGATAATAAGGCATATTGAAGAGTTCAAACTAAAACGTCCAGAATCCAAAACAGAAAACACAATACTGCCAATGATTAGCTCATTAATGAATGATGATCCAGAAGGCACCTGCTTGTTAACAATATTCAAGTCTATACAAAAAATTCAACTATAGAGTCAAATTCCTAGAAAAAAAATTGAAGGGGAGTGTTGGCGCCCGCAGGCAATTGCATTTTAGAAAACCAAAAAAAAATTTAGAAAAAATTATACAGTAGGCAAACACATTGAAGAGCTCAAATTAAAATGTCCAGAATCTTAAACAGAAAAAAATCTGACGATGATAAGCTCATTAAAGTATGATAATACAAAGTGCACCTGAAGGTTATCAATAAATATGTCTGTGCAAAAAATTCAACTAGAGTAAAATTCCTAAAAAAAAAATTGAAAGGGAGTGTTGGCGCCCGCAGGCAAATGCATTTTAGAAAACCAAAAAAAAAATTAGAAAAAATTATACGATAATAAGGCATATTGAAGAGTTCAAACTAAAACGTCCAGAATCCAAAACAGAAAAAACAATACTGCCAATGATTAGCTCATTAAAGAATGATGATACAGAGGGCACCTGCTTGTTAACAATATTCAAGTCTATACAAAAAATTCAACTAGAGTCAAATTCCTAAAAAAAAATTGAAGGGGAGTGTTGGCGCCCGCAGGCAATTGCATTTTAGAAAACCAAAAACAAATTTAGAAAAAATTATACAATCAGAACACATATCAATGAGTTCAAACTACAGTCTTCAGATTCATAAACAGAAAAAACCAATCCACAATGATTACCTAGGTCTCGTTTAAGAATTTGAATACAGAGGGCACCAGCATGTTATCAAAATTCAACAAGAGTCAAATTCCTAAAAAAAAAATTGAAGCGGAGTGTTGGCGCCCGCAGGCAAATGCATTTTAGAATACCAAAAAAAAAATTAGAAAAAATTATACGATAATAAGGCATATTGAAGAGTTCAAACTAAAACGTCCAGAATCCAAAACAGAAAACACAATACTGCCAATGATTAGCTCATTAATGAATGATGATCCAGAAGGCACCTGCTTGTTAACAATATTCAAGTCTATACAAAAAATTCAACTATAGAGTCAAATTCCTAGAAAAAAAATTGAAGGGGAGTGTTGGCGCCCGCAGGCAATTGCATTTTAGAAAACCAAAAAAAAATTTAGAAAAAATTATACAGTAGGCAAACACATTGAAGAGCTCAAATTAAAATGTCCAGAATCTTAAACAGAAAAAAATCTGACGATGATAAGCTCATTAAAGTATGATAATACAAAGTGCACCTGAAGGTTATCAATAAATATGTCTGTGCAAAAAATTCAACTAGAGTAAAATTCCTAAAAAAAAAATTGAAAGGGAGTGTTGGCGCCCGCAGGCAAATGCATTTTAGAAAACCAAAAAAAAAATTAGAAAAAATTATACGATAATAAGGCATATTGAAGAGTTCAAACTAAAACGTCCAGAATCCAAAACAGAAAAAACAATACTGCCAATGATTAGCTCATTAAAGAATGATGATACAGAGGGCACCTGCTTGTTAACAATATTCAAGTCTATACAAAAAATTCAACTAGAGTCAAATTCCTAAAAAAAAATTGAAGGGGAGTGTTGGCGCCCGCAGGCAATTGCATTTTAGAAAACCAAAAACAAATTTAGAAAAAATTATACAATCAGAACACATATCAATGAGTTCAAACTACAGTCTTCAGATTCATAAACAGAAAAAACCAATCCACAATGATTACCTAGGTCTCGTTTAAGAATTTGAATACAGAGGGCACCAGCATGTTATCAAAATTCAACAAGAGTCAAATTCCTAAAAAAAAAATTGAAGCGGAGTGTTGGCGCCCGCAGGCAAATGCATTTTAGACAACCAAAAAAAAATTTAGAAAAAATAATACAGTAGGAAAACACATAAAAGAGTTCAAAATAAAATGTCCAGAATCTTAAACAGAAAAAAAATTTACAATGATTATCTATTTGAAGAATGATAATACAAAAGGCACCTGGATGTTATCAATATTCCAGTCTGTGCAAAAAATTCAACTAGAGTAAAATTCCTAAAAAAAAATTGAAAGGGAGTGTTGGCGCCCGCAGGCAAATGCATTTTAGAATACCAAAAAAAAAATTAGAAAAAATTATACGATAATAAGGCATATTGAAGAGTTCAAACTAAAACGTCCAGAATCCAAAACAGAAAAAACAATACTGCCAATGATTAGCTCATTAATGAATGATGATCCAGAAGGCACCTGCTTGTTAACAATATTCAAGTCTATACAAAAAATTCAACTATAGAGTCAAATTCCTAGAAAAAAAATTGAAGGGGAGTGTTGGCGCCCGCAGGCAATTGCATTTTAGAAAACCAAAAAAAAATTTAGAAAAAATTATACAGTAGGCAAACACATTGAAGAGCTCAAATTAAAATGTCCAGAATCTTAAACAGAAAAAAATCTGACGATGATAAGCTCATTAAAGTATGATAATACAAAGTGCACCTGAAGGTTATCAATAAATATGTCTGTGCAAAAAATTCAACTAGAGTAAAATTCCTAAAAAAAAAATTGAAAGGGAGTGTTGGCGCCCGCAGGCAAATGCATTTTAGAAAACCAAAAAAAAAATTAGAAAAAATTATACGATAATAAGGCATATTGAAGAGTTCAAACTAAAACGTCCAGAATCCAAAACAGAAAAAACAATATTGCCAATGTTTACCTCATTAAAAAATTATAATACAAAGGGCACCTGCAGGTAATCAATAATCAAGTTTGTTCAAAAAATTCAACTAGAGTCAAATTCCTAAAGAAAAAAATGAAGGGGAGTGTTGGCGCCCGCAGGCAAATGCATTTTAGAAAAACAAAAAAAAAAATTAGAAAAAATCATATAATAGGAACATATATTGAAGGGTTAAAACTAAAATGTCCAGAATCCAAAACAGTAAAAACAATATAGCCAATGTTTACCTCATTAAAAAATGATAATACAAAGGGCACCTGCACGTAATCAATAATCAAGTCTATACAAAAAATTCAACTAGAGTCAAATTCCAAGAAAAAAAATTGAAGGGGAGTGTTGGCGCCCGCAGGCAATTGCATTTTAGAAAACCAAAAAAAATGTAGAAAAAATTAAACAGTAGGAAAACACATTGGCGTCCGCAGTCAAAAAAATGCAGTTAAGAAAACTAAAAAAAAATATAGAAAAAAATGTACAGTAGGAAAACACATTAAAGAGTTCAAACTAAAATGTCCAGAATCCAAAACAGAAAAAAAATATTGCCAATGATTAGCTCATTAAAGAATGATAATACAGATTGCAAATGCAGGTAATCAATAAACATGTCTGTCCAAAAAATTCTACTAGTCAAATTCCTAAAAAAAAAATTGAAGGGGAGTGTTGGCGCCCGCAGGCAATTGCATTTTAGAAAACCAAAAAAAAATGTAGAAAAAATTAAACAGTAGGAAAACACATTAAAGAGTTCAAACTAAAACGTCCAGAATCCAAAACAGTAAAAACAATATTGCCAATGTTTACCTCATTAAAAAATGATAATACAAAGGGCACCAGCACGTAATCAATAATCAAGTTTGTTCAAAAAATTCAACTAGAGTCAAATTCCTAAAAAAAAATTGAAGGGGAGTGTTGGTGCCCGCAGGCAAATGCATTTTAGAAAACCAAAAAAAAATGTAGACAAAATTATACAGTAGGAAAACACATTAAAAAGTTCAAACTAAAATGTCCAGAATCCAAAACAGTAAAAACAATATTGCCAATGTTTACCTCATTAAAAAATGATAATACAAAGGGCACCAGCACGTAATCAATAATCAAGTTTGTTCAAAAATTTCAACTAGAGTCAAATTCCTAAAAAAAAAATTGAAGGGGAGTGTTGGCGCCCGCAGGCAATTGCATTTGAGAAAACCAAAAAAAAATTTAGAAAAAATTATACAATAGGAAAACACACTACAGAGTTCAAACAAAAATGTCCAGAATCCAAAACAGAGAAAACAATATTGCCAATGATTAGCTCATTAAAGAATGATAATACAGATTGCAAATGCAGGTAATCAATAAACATGTCTGTCCAAAAAATTCTACTAGTCAAATTCCTAAAAAAAAATTGAAGGGGAGTGTTGGCGCCCGCAGGCAATTGCATTTTAGAAAACCAAAAAAAAATGTAGAAAAAATTAAACAGTAGGAAAACACATTAAAGAGTTCAAACTAAAACTTCCAGAATCCAAAACAGTAAAAACAATATTGCCAATGTTTACCTCATTAAAAAATGATAATACAAAGGGCACCAGCACGTAATCAATAATCAAGTTTGTTCAAAAAATTCAACTAGAGTCAAATTCCTAAAAAAAAATTGAAGGGGAGTGTTGGCGCCCGCAGGCAATTGCATTTGAGAAAACCAAAAAAAAATTTAGAAAAAATTATACAATAGGAAAACACACTACAGAGTTCAAACAAAAATGTCCAGAATCCAAAACAGAGAAAACAATATTGCCAATGTTTACCTCATTAAAGAATGATAATACAGAGGGCACCTATACGTAATCAATAATCAAGTCTATACAAAAAATTCAACTAGAGTCAAATTCCAAGAAAAAAAATTGAAGGGGAGTGTTGGTGCCCGCAGGCAAATGCATTTTAGAAAACCAAAAAAAAATGTAGACAAAATTATACAGTAGGAAAACACATTAAAAAGTTCAAACTAAAATGTCCAGAATCCAAAACAGTAAAAACAATATTGCCAATGTTTACCTCATTAAAAAATGATAATACAAAGGGCACCAGCACGTAATCAATAATCAAGTTTGTTCAAAAATTTCAACTAGAGTCAAATTCCTAAAAAAAAAATTGAAGGGGAGTGTTGGCGCCCGCAGGCAATTGCATTTGAGAAAACCAAAAAAAAATTTAGAAAAAATTATACAATAGGAAAACACACTACAGAGTTCAAACAAAAATGTCCAGAATCCAAAACAGAGAAAACAATATTGCCAATGTTTACCTCATTAAAGAATGATAATACAGAGGGCACCTACACGTAATCAATAATCAAGTCTATACAAAAAATTCAACTAGAGTCAAATTCCAAGAAAAAAAATTGAAGGGGAGTGTTGGCGCCCGCAGGCAAATGCATTTTAGAAAACCAAAAAAAAATGTAGACAAAATTAAACAGTAGGAAAACACATTAAAAAGTTCAAACTAAAATGTCCAGAATCCAAAACAGTAAAAACAATATTGCCAATGTTTACCTCATTAAAAAATGATAATACAAAGGGCACCTGCACGTAATCAATAATCAAGTCTATACAAAAAATTCAACTAGAGTCAAATTCCAAGAAAAAAAATTGAAGGGGAGTGTTGGCGCCCGCAGGCAAAAAAATGCAGTTAAGAAAACTAAAAAAAAATATAGAAAAAAATGTACAGTAGGAAAACACATTTAAGAGTTCAAACTAAAATGTCCAGAATCCAAAACAGTAAAAACAATATTGCCAATGTTTACCTCATTAAAAAATTATAATACAAAGGGCACCTGCAGGTAATCAATAATCAAGTTTGTTCAAAAAATTCAACTAGAGTCAAATTCCTAAAAAAAAATTGAAGGGGAGTGTTGGCGCCCGCAGGCAATTGCATTTGAGAAAACCAAAAAAAAATTTAGAAAAAATTATACAATAGGAAAACACACTACAGAGTTCAAACAAAAATGTCCAGAATCCAAAACAGAGAAAACAATATTGCCAATGTTTACCTCATTAAAAAATTATAATACAAAGGGCACCTGCAGGTAATCAATAATCAAGTCTATACAAAAAATTCAACTAGAGTCAAATTCCAAGAAAAAAAATTGAAGGGGAGTGATGGCGCCCGCAGGCAAATGCATTTTAGAAAACCAAAAAAAAATGTAGACAAAATTAAACAGTAGGAAAACACATTAAAAAGTTCAAACTAAAATGTCCAGAATCCAAAACAGTAAAAACAATATTGCCAATGTTTACCTCATTAAAAAATGATAATACAAAGGGCACCTGCACGTAATCAATAATCAAGTCTATACAAAAAATTCAACTAGAGTCAAATTCCAAGAAAAAAAATTGAAGGGGAGTGTTGGCGCCCGCAGGCAAAAAAATGCAGTTAAGAAAACTAAAAAAAAATATAGAAAAAAATGTACAGTAGGAAAACACATTTAAGAGTTCAAACTAAAATGTCCAGAATCCAAAACAGTAAAAACAATATTGCCAATGTTTACCTCATTAAAAAATTATAATACAAAGGGCACCTGCAGGTAATCAATAATCAAGTTTGTTCAAAAAATTCAACTAGAGTCAAATTCCTAAAAAAAAATTGAAGGGGAGTGTTGGCGCCCGCAGGCAATTGCATTTGAGAAAACCAAAAAAAAATTTAGAAAAAATTATACAATAGGAAAACACACTACAGAGTTCAAACAAAAATGTCCAGAATCCAAAACAGAGAAAACAATATTGCCAATGTTTACCTCATTAAAAAATTATAATACAAAGGGCACCTGCAGGTAATCAATAATCAAGTCTATACAAAAAATTCAACTAGAGTCAAATTCCAAGAAAAAAAATTGAAGGGGAGTGATGGCGCCCGCAGGCAAATGCATTTTAGAAAACCAAAAAAAAATGTAGAAAAAATTATACAATCAGAACACATATCAATGAATAAATAGCTCGTTTAAAAACGTTTGTACAAAAAGATCTACTAGAGTAAAATGAATCGAAAAAGTTTTTTAACGATGAACCCATTTGAATTAACACTAAACAAAAGAATACGCTGGAAGGTACATTTTAACCAGAGCCGTGTCAAGCAATTCAGCGCCCCGGGGTAATTCGAGCCCTTTCCCTACAATTTGGGCTCCAAGTAGCATATTAAGCTCAAATAACGACGCCCATTACTTTTACAAAACTATGGCGCCCGGGGGCAATTGCCCCCTTTGCCCACCCTTAACACGGCTCTGATTTTAACTACAACCCAAAAACTAGGTATTACTTACATTATTATAAACAAATAGTTATTATGATCAGAGGTGTATCACTGTAATATATGTATTAGAAAATGTACAAAAATGAAAGTAATTTATGAAGGACATAAAATAATGTTTAATTTAAAATAATATTAAGTTATACATTTTATATTTAAAAACTAATAAGTATTTAAAATCTCATAAAAACCTAATAAAATTATATTTTAAAATACATATTATTATAAGTTCGTTGTGGTAAAAAAATCATTTATTAAAGTTGGCTGTATTTAAGTTTTTAATTATACTGGTACAACTCTAGCTGGCAGTCTTTAAGACCGTGTTAAAAACTATGATAATTAGTTAACGTCTAATTTCCTCTCCTCTCCTAACCAATGAGAATGTCAAGTTGAGTGTGTAAGGGACAAAAGAGGATAGAATAAGATATTGATTAATTAAATGTGGTATAGGAGTGACATACATATTTAAGTGAAAACAGGAGATACTAGGTTGAGGTGGTTCATTCACTGTATGATAAGAGGTAGTGAGAGAAGCTAACAGATGTAGGTAAATGTAGGGGGAAAGTGAGAGGTGAGAAGATTGAAGAAGTGATGGGTAGAACAGATGATATTATGGAGGTGCAGGAAATGAGGGTGGCTGAACCTGTTAGTTGTGTGAGAAGGGGGAAGAAAAAGTGTGAATGTAGAATAGTTAGGTTGACAATACCGAATACGTAGGAAAGGATCTGGAATTGCAAAGGCCACTCGACTCTTTGGCTTTAACTACCGGCGGTAGGTTTACAACCTAGACTTGTGGGAATATGGGATAGAATAAAAAGATCGGTTAGTTGCCGGTTGGGATGTCAGAGCACTATATCTTTCCATCTTTGACCAACGCGAGGTAACATCATAGGCGCTATTGGGGGATGAGGCCCAATTGGGGGGTCTAGGGGCGGGCTTATAGCCTAATAAAAAAATTATGCGGATCTGTATTGATTTCATGAAGTAGCCAACGCGTACTATGTAGCGAAGTACGTTGGCTACTTCATGACCTTTTAGTAATTATATAAGTTATGACTTAATAAGAAATGATATAAATACAATTTTTGATCTAACCTGATCAGACGACCGCGCACGTCTATCTAATATAACTTATTAGTATTGTACATTTCGTAATAAGTTTTTTTTTTTAATGATTTTTTTTTTTGAGCTTCAGCTTGAGCTTGAGCCCAGCAACTTTGACCATTAGATAGTTTTTTTGCTTGTAGGTTGTTTGTAGTGAGTAGTAACGGTTGGTTAAAACACGTTAGTATGTGTGGCAACTATTTGTTGCTAAAAATTCCGGGTGGTCACCCATCCGGGATCTAGCAACAGCGGCCGATACGTACACTTAACACCTTTCCGCAATTATAATGTCCAGATATTCACACTAAGCCAAAGAGTATGATTATCCGTTACTTGAAACATTAGTTTTTTATTTCTCACATAATATTTTTGGTCGATACTAGTGAGCTGGCGACAGGGCACGTCGCTCTTTTAGAACACGTTAGTATGTGTGGCAACTATTTGTTGCTAAAAATTCCGGGTGGTCACCCATCCGGGATCTAGCAACAGCGGCCGATACGTACACTTAACACCTTTCCGCAATTATAATGTCCAGATATTCACACTAAGCCAAAGAGTATGATTATCCGTTACTTGAAACATTAGTTTTTTATTTCTCACATAATATTTTTGGTCGATACTAGTGAGCTGGCGACAGGGCACGTCGCTCTTTTAGAACAATTATCTATTAGGTACTCAATTAAGTCTTTAGATTTACTCACATAATATTTTTGGTCGATACTAGTGAGCTGGCGACAGGGCACGTCGCTCTTTTAGAACAATTATCTATTAGGTACTCAATTAAGTCTTTAGATTTACTCACATAATATTTTTGGTCGATACTAGTGAGCTGGCGACAGGGCACGTCGCTCTTTTAGAACAATTATCTATTAGGTACTCAATTAAGTCTTTAGATTTACAAATGATTTATATTTTGTAGACGGGATAATTTTAAAGAGAGACTGTGTGACGTACAGAATATTATGCAGCCAATAAATATGTGGTTAGCTGTGTACATTTAAACATTTGTTATAAATTATAAGGGGAAAAAATTAAGGAAAAATGTATGTATGTAATTAAAAAAAATAAAGGGTATAAAACTTTAAAGTGTTACTATGAAGTCATGTCAGGTAAAGCAAATGTTAATTTAGATATAACGCCTACTTTATTAAATTGTTTTAAATATGCACCAATAACGAGTGTTGAGGTAGAACGTAGTTTCTCGTTGTACAAACATATTTTGAGTAATAGAAGATTTAATTTTAATGAAAATAATTTAGAAATGTATTTAATCATCAATTTTAATTCAAAAATGTAAAATTAATATTAAATGTAATTAATGTAATATTAATTAATGATTATATAAATACGACTTGCATTTTTATAGTGCAATTTATTTTGCAATTTTTATGGGATTTTTGGTGCAATTATACAATTTTATTATGCAATTTTTGAGTGTTTTTAATGCAATTCAATTCTATGATATTATAATATTATTAGCTGATTATCAAAAAACATTTTGAAAACCAATTACCAGTATCAGATAGTAGATACTATCGCAAAAGATTAGACCGGCCGGTATCCGTATTCGGAAAACGTTATTGCCGCGTAAAAGTCGTTGGTTAAAGTGATAAACCTGTGGGCTGTGAATTGTGATAGTGTATAATTATTATTAATTATTATTGTTTTTCATAATTATTATAATTTATATGCAATTCTAGTTTATTACCTACTAAATACTAGCAGACAGCTGCACTCAGCAGAGTGCGAAAGCTTCTATTGACCGTGAGCACTATTCACGAATCTTGTGAATTTTTTATTTTAAATCAAAATGGACAAATTTGTTATAAGAAAATCAATTACAAAGGTAAGTATTTTTAATTTAACTGTAATGCACTAGTCGGTAGCCAAAAATATAAAATGTTATGACATAGTTATTTTATAGTTATTTTTATATGATCAAAACTTAATAATTTTCAACTTTTGAGAGTTACAATATACCATTAATATTAATTGTATATATTTGTACTTGGATATAGTTAAATATCTATAACCTAGATAATTATTAATAACTGAAAAAATGTTCATTATAATTTTGAAGTGGTTTATAGTATTTTTATGTTTTAATTTGTCATTAAAATAATTTATATGACAGTTACAGTAGGAAATACTTAAATTATGTAGGTACCTATTTGAGTATTTCAATATTTGAACATTTCATATTTTCATTCCTAATTATTGTTGCTAAAAATTGATACATTTTAATACAATTTTATTGTTTTATTATTCACATTGATAATTGATTGCATGTTATGTTGAGGAATACTACAAAAAATGTCGAGAATGTGCCCACAGAACAATTTGGTGAGACATATGTAGCAGATTTACAATCTCCCCCTCATAAGGTAGAAACAAAGAACAACGCATCTATTCATGTTGCATTACATTTAGATGCTTCTACAGAAGTGCCTCAGGTAAAATAATATCTTAACTACTTTTAGGGAAATATATATATGTATATTTTATATCTTAGTCCGTGGTGGCTATCAATAGCTGTTAGGAACTTACGATAAATTTAAACAAATCAGTTAAGAAAAAATATGAAAAATTTAAAGTTTTTACCTATGATTTATTCAAATAAAAATTAAGATTTTATTATTATTTGTTTACTTTTGTAAAATAAACAGCAAAAAAACTAACATTTCAAATATTTTACTTAATAATACTTTTTTTTTTTTACAGACAAGTTTAAAACTAATTATAACAGAGAATTCAGAAGTTGCTGGAGTGTTGTGGCCTTTAGATTGGTCTGCTGAACAATGGGCACAAAAAAAAGAAAAACATACATGGCGTTTTTGTAAAAATGGATTATTGGGATGTAAAACTTGCTTTGAAGTTAGTTGCTTAAGAGTCGAGACTTTGAAATTTCTAAAGAATGGTCGTCTTGTCAAATTAGTGGAGGTACAAGTATAGATAGTATTGATACACAGTATAAAAAACTATAAGATAATGGATACGGCCAAAATTTGTTTTGGTTTATTTATAGTTTAAATACGAAATCTTATTTAGCATATAATTTAATGGGTTAGGTAAGTAATTACATGTTTTCTTGGCCACCTAACTAGTAATATGTAACAATTAAACATTTATTTTTTTTGTACAAATACAAAATCCCATGTCTATATTTTGGGTTAAGGCATTTTTATAATTGAAAGTTTTTATGATGTTTTTTATTTATGATTATTTTCTTAAAACAAAAATTGTATTTATCTGTAAATCAGGTCTAAATTGGCTATAATATACATTCATAATTTTTTACAAATTAGAAAAATAATGATACTTATCTAGTATGTGAATAAAGAATTTTTTTTTGTAAGCCATTTATAATTTGTATTTATTAATTTCAATGGTTTTTAATAATGGCTTTTTTATAGAGCATTTAATTTCATAGCATTCATAATTTTAGTGCATATTTAAAAATTGTTTAGTGCATTCAATTCACAGCCCTACTTATTACTTTAACTTCCAATCATACCACTACCACAGTTAATGTTAAATATCAACAATTAACAGCTTCTTAAGGAGGGTTCACACGACACGGTGTAGTGTGAACCCCCCCCCTCTTAACTTGATAACACTTAAGAGGACGTCATATTTTTAGTGCACTATTTATTTCCATCTCTGACCCCAAAAAAATAAATAAATTATGCAATTGTTTCGTAATATTAATAAACTTTTTTAAAATTCAACTTAACTCTTAATTTTTGTTTTTTAATTAGGTATAGACAGTATATTATTGTGAAGAATTATTCTTGAAAAGAAGAAATTTCTTTTATTTTATAGTTTTTATATTTTCAAATTAATATTTTTATGGTGGTGTGAGGGCAACGCCCTCACGTTTACTTTTCGTTTAATATAAACTGGTGATGACTACAGTCTCCAAACGGCATTTAAGCAATAGTTGCCCAACTGTTTATTAATTATTAAGATATATATATAATGTAATTTTTTTAGTAGACATTAAATATTATTTTTTTTGTGTGTCTTTGAATTAGTTTAATTATTTATAAACATTTTAAATTTTAATTATTTACACTAAAATGTCATAGAGTAGCCAACGTACTTCACTACGTAGTACGCGTTGGCTACTTCATGAAATCAATACAGATCCGCATAATTTTTTTTTTAGGCTATAAGCCCGCCCCTAGACCCCCCCCTCATCCCCCAATAGCGCCTATGATGTTACCTCGCGTGGGTCAAAGATGGAAACACTGACATCCCAACCGGCAACCAACCGATCTTTTTATTCTATCCCATAAGTCTAGGTTGTAAACCTAACGCGCGCCGGTAGTTTCAGCCAAAGAGTCGAGTGGCTTTTGCAATTCGAGATCCTTTCCTACGTATTCGGTATTGTCAACCTAACTATTCTACCTTCACACTTTTTCTTCCCCCTTCTCACACAACTATACAGGTTCAGCTACCCTCTTTTCCTGCACCTCCATAATATCATCTGTTCTACCCATCACTTCTTCAGTCTTCTCACCTCTCACTTTCCCCCTACATTTACCTACATCTGTTAGCTTCTCTCACTACCTCTTATCATACAGTGACCGAACCACCTCAACCTAGTCTCTCTTGTTTACACTTAAATATATTATATGTCACTCCTACACTACATTTAATTCATTAATATCTTATTCTATCCTCTTTTGTCCCTTTCACACTCAACTTGACATTCTCATATCTGCTACTCTCACTCTACTTACCTACCCTAACCTAACATTTCTTTTTCGCATTTCCCTTTCATACGCCAAACACTCTGAAATCCCAAGGCTGGGCAAGTTAATGATTTTTTTTAACTCAGTTAAGTTAAGTTAAATATTTTTTGTTCAATTAAATTCGAAGTTAAGTTAATATAAATTTTTAATACATCAATTAAGTTTAAAGTTAAGTTATTAAATTGTGTTAACTTAACTTCAATTAATAAGTTAAGTTAATAAAAAAAAAAATTATTACGAAAATATCTTATTTTTTTTTTCAACAATATTTTCTAATATTCTACGAATTTTAAATCGACGCACCGTTATAGACTTAAATATATTCTAGATAAAAACGAAAATTCAAAATTAACTTAATTGGTAATATTAAAAAAGTAGAAGTTGATTTTAAGTTAACGCAGTTGTAAATGAGAAACGAACTAGTAAGTTAAGTTAATAAGTTAAAATTAACTTAACTTTTAACTTATTAACTCGTTAATGCCCAGCCTTGTGAAATCCTAATGACCTCTTTCCTTATCTTCCTTACATCATACATTCATACACTTCCTAATTCCTATTCACTCAGTCTCTAGTTACCTACAAGTCATCGTACTTGATTATCGGTGAAAATATTTAAATAATTGAACAAATTATCTACTCAAAAGAATTAGTACCTACATACCATAAAATATCATACCTGACCAATTTCCTAATTTTTATCACGACTTTATTGATAGCCAGAATAGTGTTATACCAGTATAGTTACAATACAAATAATTGAAAAGTTTCGGGCAGTACAACCCTGATCGATTAACTATAATAAAAAGAAACCTACTGCAGAAAAATAATAAAATACATACCCCGTGTCCGAATCAAAATCTGCTATAAAACTTAGTCTTCGAAATACTACAACGTTCACCCATTTCAGTCTGCTTATGATATATTATTCCCAGTTGACAAATCTTCACTGACGAGTTAAATACCATTTCTGAAAAAACACGCAGCCTGCAGTAAAATATTATGACCTAAGCGTTACAGATA
Organism: Macrosiphum euphorbiae; assembly: GCA_949089665.1. Classification (NCBI taxonomy): domain Eukaryota; kingdom Metazoa; phylum Arthropoda; class Insecta; order Hemiptera; family Aphididae; genus Macrosiphum; species Macrosiphum euphorbiae. The sequence continues at coordinate 29,313,008 of CARXXK010000004.1, read as the reverse complement.
TTATATTTTATATGTATAATGTTTAATCTGTATTATACCTACCTACTTAACTATTATGTGTTAGTTTGTTTTTTAGAGCCGACTACGGGAGCACTGAATGTTTTGATTTTACAATGATGTGTATATGAATCTCGTAAAAAAATGTTCTTATATTGTTGTTCTTCAACAACTATTAACCGTCGATATTTAAAATGGCCGTCTAATGTTTAAGCTATCATTTTCTATACATTATAAAATGTTCAAAATATTTCGACTCGTTTTCAGTGATTTATATAGACATTTGAATTGTAAATAACTATTTAGTAAATAAAAATTTATAAAATGTTCAACTTTCATTGCTAAGGATTGAAAATTTAAAACAAGAGATCTCATAAATAGTTCATACTGTAACCAAAAAATCTAAATAATCAATTTAAAAACACAGTTAAATTGTAGTTTGTACAGACATTATATGTTCAAAATCGGAAGAAATTACTTATTAAAACAAAGAATAGCGATTTTAGATATTTTGTTGCAATTTAAAAATTGTAGGTATTCGTGGATTCATGAAACTTTTAGAGTATATCATTATAATTTATATACCTACACGATGACACTTTCAAATGTAATTTTTGGGCAAAAATTGCTTTAACCTACTCTTGTACAAATGCATAATAGTAAAATAAATTACTTTAATCACAACATTATTTATAACTGTCTTTGCTCAGAATCGTTTTTCGTTTGTTCGTTTGTATTTTTATAATTTATAAATGAATTTATTATTATTAATAATTATATTAATTTATTTAATACTATATACCAGGGGTCTCCAAACTACGGCCTGCGGGCCGGATATGGCCCGTGAACAAGTTTTAACCGGCCCGTGGCCCGCATAGGACGCATAGGTAAATATAGATAAAAAAATTATTTCAAAAATGTATTTATATTATATTACATTTATACCTATTTATTTTTATTTAAGTATATTGTAGAGTAAACAATATTTTATACAAAAATATAAAGTAAACATATTATTTATATAGGTACCTATATTAACATACAATTAAAAATGATATGTGTTAATCACAGATATAAAGTAGTATTTTATATCTGTGGTGTTAATAAACTTTTGGCCTTCTAAGAGCATTTGATTTTTTTTTGTGGCCCTTGAATAAAAAAGTTTGGAGACCCCTGCTATATACCAATAAATTATATATTAATTAATAATTGGTGAAACATTGTATTCGAGAAAATAAAAAAAAATGTGATTTTAATTAGTTTTGTAATGTACCCACCTATATGTAAAAAAAAAATTAATATAATAATAACTGTTGAATTTTTAGGGACGCATTCGTGTACGTATTACACTATATTTATATATATACGAATATATCAGTATATTATTCATAAGTGCGCACACGGGAGGATATGCAGACATGCAGTTGACCATTCGTGAACTTTTATGTGTACATGGTTATTGGTTACACGTCCCTACTTCCTATGATATAGATATTAGGTGAGCAATAGAAGTTGAGTAGGTATGTTACACTAAGTTAATAGTTACCCATAACTTATAACGTTGGATTTGAAAAAAAATGACCAGTTATAAATTAAAATTGTATTTTATGACTATTATCAGTTAAAACATATATTCTATAAATTAAACCAAAACATATGTATTTTTCAAGTACCTAAACAATTTTCATATTCACCTATTAATTACAATTATTCTACGACCGGGGACTGAAAAAACAATTTATAAAATATGCGTCTACAATAACTCATTTTTCGTGACATTAAATATTTATCTTAATTCTTAAAAGTAAATTTAAGCCCCAAAAGAATATGAAAACAAATTTACTTTAAACATCGATTCTTTCGGCGGAATCCGTGACGTGTGTTCACTGCGAGGCTGACGAGGAAAATCTCCATAATATACAGAACTTAAAATATTGTGATTGATGAAAAATAAAATTATACGGAACGCAGTAAGTTTTTTGCTCATATCTGCTTTGCATATTGAAATTTTGGAATTTTTAATGACGACTGTGTCTTCTGCAATGACTGTGAGATTTGCCATGGAATATAAATGATAGATATTATACTAGGCACGTCAATATGATGAATCCACGGATATCATATAGGTAACGCAACTTTTATATGAAAGAGTTCCGTGTGAAGGAACAATATTTGTTCGTTGAAATTTTATATGGCAAAAATCAAAATAGTTTATAATTTTGAATTTCAATTATAATCACCTCGATAATCACATTAAATATGATATATTATTTTAATTATTTATTAATATGGTGAATATATATCAGAAGTACAAGCATATTTTTATAAAAGCATAATATTGTATTTTAAAAATCATTAAATGAAAATATGATTCCTGGATTTTAGAGTTAACATAAAGATATACAGTGCCTAAGTACATTGCATTTACAGTACCTACCATAATACCAACTAGATTTGTAAAATTCCAAGTCTAACATTTCCTACGAATACTGCTGATCACAAAATTATTAATTATTATTTAATATTATGTTAATTTAATTGTGTCGGGTACCTATAATTTATATTTTAGATTCTGAGCGGAGCGATGAATATTTTGATTTTACTATGATGTGTATTTAATTTTTAATTTTTTTGTTATTATTTCTATTTTGTGTTTGATGCGTACACGATAAGTAGGTAGTCAAAATAAACCTTCGTGTTCCATGCATAATATATTAAAGGTACTCTGTATGTAATCAATGATCATAGTTTTATTTTTAAGTTTCTTTGTATTTAGTAAATAATAATATAGGAAATTGTATTTTCAAACATTAATTTTTTGTTTGTAAGTATCAAATACTTTCACCATAATGGGGAACTAAAATTGTCATTTATCGTTAAAACAACAAATTTTGTGAAAAATTCAATTTTGGTAGGTAGGTAAGTGTTTTGTGTAGGCATAATAAATGTTACATTAAAATTTAAAAAATTCAAAAAATTACATTAATTGGATTATTAATTAGAATATAGGTACTACGGTTTCCAGCTTCTACTACAGCATTACGTTATATTATGTTTTTAATTATAAAAAGGTGGGTAAGTGGATGTCGATCTGCTGTACAGTAGGTTAGAAGTGGGTCACTGTATAATGGATGGTATTAAATTTGAATTCAATGATACAATATCATTGTATAAGAAAAACAATTCTGAGCGAAGACGGTATGTCAGTCTAGGTTTAAGACATTATTATATATATATATCTATGGTATTAAATTATACGGAATTTATGAATAAATTCCTTAAAATATGCACAGTCTTATCATGAGCATACTTCTTATTCCTTATACTATGGTAGATTGTATGGATAGGCCATAATATTTTAATTTTTCAGTTTCATATATCCCCGAATAATATTTTTAAATTGCAACAAAAACAAAGATCGTTAATATTGATTTTAATATGTAATTTCGTAAAAATTTGAATTTAAAATGTCTGTAAAAAATAACTGTGTTCATATAATTTTTAAATTTTTTGGTTACAGTGTGAACTATTTATGAGAACCTTTGTTTTAAATTTGCAATCCTTAGCTATAAAAACTGAAAATTTTATAATTTATTAATTACAATGATTGACAATTTTTGAGATTTTAATACATTTTGTCAAAATTCGATGTTTAAATGCTTATAAAAAAAAATTGTGCTTATGTATTTTTAATATTTTTCAATTGCTACTGTAACAATATATCAGGGGCCTTGTATTAAATTTTTACACTTTTTGGCCCAACAGATAAAACTTTATTGATATTTATAGAAAAAAAAACTAAAAAAATTGAAAACTGAAAATGTAAGTAAACAGCTCAAAAAGAGTCGAAATATTTTCAAAACTGTACAGTGTATAGGAAATGCTAATATGAACATTCAGTGAAATTTTCATGTATCTACCTATAGTTATTCGTTTTTGAATTACAACAAAATAAGGAAATCGCTACATGAGAAATCGAGTGAATATCCAATGTTGTAAAAATTTGAATTTCAAACGCTCATAAAAATTTAATTTGACTTTCCGGTAGAGATTTTTTTATTGTTAAAGGTAGACAATCTTATGAGTAATCTTGTATTAGGTTTTCAAAACTTAGATTTAAAAAGGAAAATTTTTACGAATTCTTAACTCAAAATAATTTGCTAATTTTCGTGATTTTTCCATATTTTGTCAATTTTTGAACTTTAAATGCTTATAAAAAAAAACTGTGACTAAGGATTTTTAATATTTTTCATCTGTATTTGAAACAATATAGCAGGAGCCTTGTATTAAAATTTCAAGTATTTTTACTCAACAAATAAATTTTTATTGATATTCATAAAAAAAAAAATTAATAAAATTGGAAACTGAAAATGTCCCTAAACAGTTCAAAATAAATCAAAATATTTTGGAAATGTTATCGTGTATAGTAAATGCAAATATAAACAACCACTGAAAATTTCATGTATCTATTGGTCATTTGTTTTAAAGTTACACCAAAAACCAAAATCGATTTTCTCGAAAACAGATTTTGCGTAAAAATTCCTGTTTTTCCTTAATTTTTCTTGTTTTTCCCGGCGCTTTTGAAAACTACTTGGAAATTTAAATTTTGACCAATGCACCGACAATATTCACTTTCCAATCGAACAAGATACTGAAGTTGAAAATCGAAGCATTATATCGACTACTTGTCGTGTACACAGACACAAAAAAAATAAAAAAATAAAAAAACACACATCATTGTAAAATCAATACATTCATCGTTTCACTCAGAATCTAAAATGCCTAAAAATAAAACGTAAATCCCAAAATAATATGAAATTATGAAAACAAACTTACGCTGAAACATCGACTCTTCCGGTGAAGCCTAGCTAGAGTGCATCAACAATGCAAACGTCCAGTACGTGACGCCACCGAAGAAACAGATTATCTTCTTCTCGTTCCGAACTGTGACTTGAAATTATCGAAATATTTTATGAAAATTACCTGAACATAACGAAATGTGCGAATTCATGTTAAAACTTACATAATAATATATACGGCTTAACGAAGTAACGAACTATCTGTCCATATTGATGGCTTATTATTTTTTTTTTGACTAAAATTATTAGAATTGTTAATCGTCGCAGGCGAATGTCGACAATTGGCGATTGCCATAGATGATATAAAATATATTATTTTTTAATATGATAAATCCATAGAACTTTTACACTCAGCACATAGACGGCACATAAATTTACAAAGTTAAAAGATTTTTTTTGTTTTTGTTCATTTGTTACCTACATTAAAACCTTTTAGATTCTAAGCTGAGTGATGAATGTATTTATTTTACAGTATCACAGTGAAGTGTTTTTTTTTGTAACTGATGACGCTTTTTATATCAGAAAAAAGTGCTTCAATCCTCAACTTAAATATATTTTCTGGTGGGAATATAAATCTATTTGGTATGTGGTCGAAACTAGAAAATGAACAATACCTTTCTTAATAATTGGGAAAACAAAAAAATAATTAATGAACTGGAATACGCAATACCAAAATCGATTTTTTTATTTTGTTTAAAAATTTAATTTCTAATAAACTTAATTAGGTATATAAATAAAAAATTTTTATTATTGATTATATTTAAGTACATTCTACCTAAATCTAAATTACCAATATTTTTAATCACACGCTATATTATGACAAATTAATATTTTATATACCTAATTTAATTGTACTTATACCTATGAAATGTAATATTCTGTAGTCTTGGTGTAGAATTTCTCGATCTACTGCATACCAAGAAACTCGGCATTGGTATGCTAAATATGCACTGATACTAACTATCAATAGTATTTGTCTCAACAATTTAGTTAATTATTAAATACAAACTAAGCGTGTTCACAATATTAAATAATTAAATAACAATTATTGCACTTATTACAAGTAGGTACCTTACAATAAAAAACAAATGTGAAATTGTGAAAATCAACTTATTTTGTATTTTTGGTTTGTAAGTAGGAGTAAGTTCAAAGTTGCAGTTATTGTATGGAAGTGTCACGAACTGTGATATAATTTTTTGATAAAATACAGTGTAATAGCATATCATATATTGACGTTTTACAATATTTTAAGCTATACAAAATGATAGTTCAGAAAAAAGAGTCTAAGTGCCGATTTCAATTTAGTTTTACAGGCATTATGGGGGCGCTCTATATTACTCTATGGTCTGCATGCGCGAAACGGGTTCCTCTTTCGTGGTACAGAGTATAGCTCACATATGAATTTAGGTATCAGGTCTTGAAAAGAGTATATGTTTTTCGTTTAATTATAGGGTTATTAGTATTTAAATATATATATTTATATATATAATATTAAATATACAGCATGTTACAGGAATATATTTGAAATAAATAAGGTACCACACTACAGAAGAAGTATACAACATATTAATATGCATTTACAAAAGTAAATAGATTTATTTTTCTATTTTTTCTTACCGTATTGATTTTATACTTAATGGTTTTATTCATTTATAAATTTATATTATACTTAGCAAATCAAACAGCATTCAGAAGTCAAAATGAAATAGTGAATAAGACACTGCCAAATGCCAATTATAGCTAAAATTAGTATAATATTACTAATAATCATCCATAAATTTAAAATAAATAAAATCATTAACAAAACCATTTTCTCTTGTAACATGTAAATATAGGTATACATTTTTGTGAGATATATATTATACGTAATAATATTGTAATTCAATTATTTAATATTATATTTTTGATTTTATTTTGAAAAATTTTCAAATTTTACCAATAAACAATGATTAAACAAAATTACATGTAATTTATTATTTTCATTTTAAATGGACATTGGAAAATAAAGTGCTTTTTTACAAAATAATTAATATAATAATAGATTATCAATCATTTCAAGTAAACATAAAAAATGTTTAATAAAAACCAATGAAAATGTACAAACAAAAATAAATAAACACTTACAAAACTTAACGATTTAACATTTCAATGTTACATCATAAAATATAGTTTATAAAATTTGTCATAATTATATATATAATATATAATTACGCAGAGTAAAAAATAAAATATTCGTGTCTTAACGGATGCACAAATTTAGTAGTTTTATATACTAATTTTAAATACAATGTATAATAGGTTTTCATAAAAAATTAATTGTTACTTCGGTATATAGTGTGCATGAATACATTCTTTTAAGTCTTATACGGTAAGATAAATTATTAAATCGAAATATAAATTATAACTTTATAATAATACGGTACTGTACATAACTTAAATCACAGTGCTTCAGAATGTTATTATAATCTACTTAATCATAGTAATAAGTATAGAATTTTTAATTTTGACATTTTGAAGGTATTAACATTATGTGTTATAGTAGTTTAACGACACTGGTATTTTGTGTGTGGATACGAACTTTGTACTTGTGAAATTCTTAACATAAGATTATTTGATCATTTCAATGAGCACTTTGAAAACATTACATTTATCATACGTATAATGTATATGTATATAAAAAAAAGAAATTAAAATTAATGTACTTTCAGTACTAGACAATGTAAAAAAATACTCAAGCTCGTATATGGACTTAAAATATAATAATAATAATGTATATCAATCAGGAACATTTTATTGTAAAAAAAAAAAAACAGCAATAGCATCCAAGCGCCCATCTTTGTTTTCAAGTTGACAGGTAACTTAAGTAGTTTTATACTTTATATTGTCAAGTGTATATATTATAATAATAAAAGTAAAAGTAATAATTAATAATAATAATAATAATAATAATAATAATAATAATATTTACAAAACGCATTGGCAGACAAATACTGCAACTCTGGAGAGGGATGGCAGGGCGGAGGGGTGGATACACCCTTACATATTATCATCAAATATTAATTCAAAAAGGTAGGGCCGAAAACATGAACTCGTGTACATCAGACGTAAGACTCCTCGTCTGCGTACGTCCTGGTGACGACGAATCGTTGCTGCTGTGCCTGACTGCACTCGCCCAGGTAATACGAGGTGATAGGCGCACGGCGGTTGGCCGGTGGCGGTGGCCGATAAGGCGGAGGCGGTGGCAAGGACCGGGACCTGGCCGCGGCCACGGCGGCCTTCTCCTCCTTGCGCTTCAACCGGCCACGGAGCCGGACAGTGCCGTCCGCATGAGCGACCGGCGGCTGGAGCGGCTGATGCTGCCTGAGCTTAAGCGAGTCGGTGGCCACCTCATTTCCGCGGCTGTTGCTCCGGGACACGTGTGGCGTACAGTCTTCGTCGGACAGCGTGCTCGAGTCCTCTTCGTTTTCACCGTCGCAACAGTTTTCCACCGTTGTAGTGGAGGAGGGATTTGTGGTGATGGTGGTGGCGGTGGTGGTGGTGGCGGCGGCGGTTGTGATGGTGTTGGCAGTGCCAGTAGTCGCCGCTGTCAACTGTTGCTGGTGGTGCTGTTGCTGTTGTTGGTGTTGCTGTTGATGGTGCTGCTGTTGCTGAATATATCGCCTACGGTCTACCACCTCGGCCGACCTCCTAACCACTGGCGCGGCCGTCTGCGACTCATCCTTGCGGTACGTCACAGGCTGCAGTACGGGTTTGATGGTCAGTTCCGTGTTGTAATTATTCGGATGCAACGACTCGACAACCACTTCCGACTTGACCACTACATCGTAGTAGTCGGCAGCGGTCATTTTCCGGTATTGGTCCTGTTGCGGGGCCAGGGATATCCGGTTGTTGTTGTTGTTGCCGGACATTTGAACGGGCTTGCTGCGACGGGGTGGTGTGGGTGGTGGCACGCTACCATCCAATACGGACTCTTCGGAAGCGCTCCGACGGACCGCCTCCTTGCTGGCCGCGGCTGTTAAACGCTTGGATCGCTGCCGGAACCAAGCCTGCCGCTGGAAGTTGGCGTTTTTCCGCTCCTCCCAACCCGGGTATACGCGCACGTACTCGCCCGGCATCGACGGTACGGCAGTGGCAGACACGACGGTTTTCGCCGAGTGCGCCTGGTCAAATGCCGGGTCATATCCGCTGGAGCTGGTTGACCCACTCTCCTCCTCGTCAGGCGTGTACAGCTGTGAGTCAGACATCGTCAGTCCAGAGTCCCGGCTTAATGATATCTGATCCTTCCTGGGGGGTGGGCTCACTTCCAGGCTGTCTATAGAACTGTCGTCCCGCCTCATGGCTGTAAATCAGACACAATACAATTATATTATATAAAATAAAAAGTTTCCTACTGCTTTGTAACACTGTATCTATACCCAGAACAGTATTCGAGATGGATGTAACTTCTAACCATATTTCGAATTTTATTTCAATGATGTATTATATGTCATATTTAATGTCAGCATTTCAGTAATACTAACATTTTTACAAAACCTGATAGATACAGGGCTCTAAGTATTTTGTTATACATTTATAACATATACACCTTTAATTATTTTAAATAATGCCGACCTATAATAAGATATTGGGATTTATTAAATTTATCTTTTATTATTATTTTAAATTTTAACTCCTTTACTAAGATACATTATATTTTAAATCATGTTTACTGGTATTACTGGTAATTAGTATGTAACAGCTGGTAAACGATCGTAACGGTATATACTTAAGTTATTTTTTATTTATGTAAATTAATTTAGTAATGAAACAAAATTATTAAAAATAACTTTTGGCGTTTGTTTCATTATATTCGTCGGCTTTTGGAAACTCAATGAAAGAGAAAACATGATATAGATATTAAATTAAAATTATAAGTAGGTATAATAGGAGTATATGAGAAGCCAGCATAAATTATTTAAATAAAGAAATGGGTCGAACACACGCCCCTGAACTGCCTCCCGTGATCGATAGTTAACAGTTATTGGCATATTTGCAGCACACTTACAGTCGGATTCTTCGGTGCCAGAATCCCGTGGGTCGCCCAAAAGGTTCGGCACGTGTGGCCCACACAGAAGCTCGCAGTGGGTGATGAGTATTTCGACCAGTGCGGGCACGGTGCGCAAGTCTTCGGTCGGACACATGGCCGGCGAATCGGACCACAGCAGCGACGGTCCAACACACACGCCCAGGTTGGCGGCCGACATGAGGTTGTGCGTGGATCGCCGAGATATGTGGTAGAGTACGCACAGGAAGTGGCACAGCAGATGATAGTTGGGTTTGGGCAACTGATCGATAATCCTGTAGGGGAGAAAAAAAATCATTATAAATCATTCCACCCTTTTGGTTACAAGACGACGGCAGGCCATGTAGTTTCATTACATCAATATACAACACACTCACGTTTTGATTCTAAAAAGTTTTGTGGGTAGGTTGGAACAGTCCAGAGCTGATCGCCATTTCGGAAACAGGCTGGTGCACAGTAAAGGGTCGGGCAACGAGCGCAGCATGTCTTTGAACAAGGCCGCGGTGACCAGCACAGGAACGTTCTCCAGACAAACGTCCTCACAAATATCCATTTTCTCGCGGAGTTCGCGGACTAAACGGGCGTTTGCAGACTTTCTAAATATACCCTGGGTAAACGGTCCTTTGGAGAAAATTTGGTGTAACATGCCCTGTAAAACATTTAAAAAAAAATTTAATTCAATTGTATCGATCAGCTATAATAACGTTGCATGATAATTATTTAGTACAGGTACTTTACGAGGTATTATTGAATTTAACAAAAAAAACTATTATAACACACAATTATATAATTTTAAATTGAAAAAATTATATCATATTAATAATTATATTGAACCACTCATTTATTGGCATAATATTGTATTAAAATATATTATAGCTATAACAACCGGTTTAAATTCTGTTTATTAGATTTGAACAATTGGTAAAAATAGTTTTATTGTTTATCGTTATTTAATGTTGTTATAATGAATCAAATGAAAAAAAAACAATTAAGGATCGATAGTTAAAATATTTAGTTAGTTAGGTACCTTATTATACTCTAAACTCAAAAGTAATCTTTGAATGCATATTTTTGAAAACTTATACTTAAATTATGAAAATTTAAACTTCCTAAATTTATATAATATTTGATGTAAAGTTTCCAGCAACTAAATATGATTTTTACGTATGAAATATTATTCTATGTTAAGAGAAAATAAAACACATTTTATAAGTACAAAGTACCGTAATCTCGCAGACTCACAATTACATTTGTATTATAAATGTTTTGTCAACAATCCAATTAAGTACACTTATGTTGCACTCAATTCGAACTTCTAACAAATATTTAAAACACACACTACTATCGGTTTGTAAATATCAATTATATACTAACCATCACTGGCTTAGGAAGGTTTTCTCCGTCGCAAATTCTATTCAGTGGTACACCGAACAAATTGCCTCCATTCTCTTTGGTAGGAGTTTTCTTAAACACCTGGCCAATTTTCATACGACTAGAAGACTTTTTTGGCGTCTTTTTATTCGTCTCGTTTTCTTGAGCTTTTACACTCCTGAAAAATACCAGACATAACAATTTACAAAACAATTTTTATACCGTGACATATATTATTTTTTAGTTCAGTTTGACGGAAGACAAAACATGACTATGGTAGCTAATAATTTGGTAGTGCGTTAAGTTTTTATTTAGATATTAGTTATAGACATTAACCTCGTCAATAAACGTTAGTAAACAAATGTCATATTAATATCTTATCAATATTGATTTTTATTAAATACTGAATACATGGTCATTAGAAGAAAAAAGCAAATATTTTCACCTGCGTTGGGTACAGATCGTTAACATTGTTCTATCATCAAATACGGAGAAAAATATTGTCACTTAAACCGAGATTAAAATGAAATAATAAAAAATAAATAAATAAAAACAGTAGGTACCACAAAAAAAAAAACTAATGTTGTACGACAAAATAAATAACAATACACTTGCGTTATAATTTTGAATAAATAACTATAACACATTTCACACACGTGTGTATGATGCACTCTGCACGCGCACATAATATAAGAGCGAACTTTGTTCGACGACTCAACCATTATGCTGTATTGCTATCACGGCCGGTAAAATTATTAGATGATAATATGTGATAAGTGTGTGTAGCCAGTGGATATTTGTTTATTTTTAAAATCGAGGGATTTCTCATGTTACGTAATCTATAGTTACTATAATAAAATAATATAGGCGTATAGGTAAAAATAATATATAGATAATGGTACGGATATCAGATGGATAGTTTTATGGACAGTCGGGCAGATGTACCAGGTAGTGCAGTAATACAATGCTAAATAATAAAACTAATATAATGTAATATTCGGTCAGCTATGTGAGTTATGTACATATTTCCGACTTTTACCTCAAAATGAAGTGACACCTGGCCAACGGGTCGTGCACGTTGTTGCAGTGATCCAAGTCAAACCCTTCCTCGGCGCTAAGTCCATCCCGTAGGCAACTCAACTTGACGGAATACGGTTTCTCGTGACCAAACAGTGGATACGGCGGCTCTTCGCGTGGTGTCTTGGCCCACAGCTGATACTGGCTCGGGTCCGCATCTCTCATCTCCAAGTGATCCAATGCAATTTTTACGCAGTCTTTGGCGCTCTCGTCTGGTCCGATGGCAAACGTCTTGCACTATAAACACACACAGACATATAATAAATATATTTAAGATACCAAGTAGTTCCTACCGCTCCGGTCAAAGGGGGTAGGGGATATCCCCCATGACCTTTTTTTTTTAATGTTTATAATAATATTATATGACGTGATTGTTGTTTTTATAAAGAAAATATTTTTTTAAATATGACAAGAATGAATATTTGTTTTAAGTTTTTGATTACAACATTTTTTTTTATGTTTGTTAAGACAATTAACTCTCGAGAAGCAGTGAATACAAATACTGTAACGGTAAGTACTTATAAAATTGGCTTTAGGCTAAAATAAAATATTTGCAAAGATAAAATAATTATAAAATTAACAGTTCAAACATTAAAACGTATAACATTTATATTATAAAGTTTAACTGCTTAGGTTACTTCTCATTTCTTTAATAGTTAAATGATTAATATTTTTAAAATGTTAATTTATAACTTTAAAATGTATAAATTGTGTAAGTAGTTATTATTTTATTTCAGAGTCGTATCTATAGCTTGGCTCTAATGGCTGTTATTATCTTGGGGTTGTAAAAATAACCCCAAGTAAAGTATTTCATAAACTGACAAAAAAAAAATGATCTACTTATTTAGGTAGTTGTTAACTTTTTAGCTTATGTTTTTAATCAATAGATAAAAAAAATCTATCTATAATCTTCAAATTATGTTTTTAATGATTAAAGCGAATGTTAAGAAATCAACCTCCATCCCTCTCCATGACAAAATCATTTGAACGTGGTTACATCCGTTTGGACAGTGTAGCAAGCTGTGAACTACACCGTTCTCTATCCTCAATAATATGATATAAAGGTTACAAATAATGTTGATAACACGTTATCTACATGTTTAATATATTAACTCTATATACGACATGGTATAATGTGAACCCCGGTTTACCGTATCAAGGACGAAATCTCGGGTGTATAATATTATTTTATGTGTGTATAAATATATTATATTATGTTATAGGACATAGGTAGCAGATACTCACGTATTCTATGCCAGTGTTGAGATCTTGGTAAAACACTTGGACGTTGGTAGTCGGGGGGTCCTTGCGAATTTCTTCTTGCGATTCTTCTGCCAATTTCGACCACCACAAGTCCCTGGTGGCTTGAGTGCTAATTCAGATACATAGAACAATACAAGATTAGTATCATCGTTACATTACTAGATGCGACGAGAATACACATGACGTATATATTATTGACTATTGTCTACAATAACACGTGTAAGCGGTATTTATTATATTAGTGTACTAGACAACGATCCAAGATTTATAATATATATTATATATATATTCTGTACTTATGAGCTATAAAGTTTCATAGACCTATTCCATTGATGGGAGGTACTCGTACTATATAATAAAGCATATAATCCGACAAATATTTATTATTTTTATCCTAACTTGATAAGCCACACCGACGTGAGTTCCGGGAATTTCATAGGCGCCTGGCGCTTAAGATATACGTCTTCATTGCTAATAAATAATAATATATATTACTTAAAAACCACATATTACACTATACATATCTAACGGGCGTTATTCCAGGTAGATAAAAGCATAAAAATGCATGAAGATTAAACACTTTATGAGCGCAGACAACAAATAATTTAATTTTCCAAATTCCGAAATTTGTTTAAGGCAAACTTTTTTTTTTTGTTTAAAATCATTTAAAATGTTCACATAAATTAATAATTTATGTAAAATCGGCATGCTTTAAAAATAACTTTATTAATTACCTAAAGAATAAATAAATTATTATAGTATCAAATTATATCAACTGCCAATTAAATTCAATACGAATGAATGCGTGTGCATATTTTTATCAAATTATTCCACTTTTTTTAAAAAAGCAATTATACATTCTTTCGACATAAATCATAACGCTTATTATTATATTTCTAATAGGTAGGTCATTTATTTGTATAAATAAAAAATTTTAAAACATTAATTGTAATAGGTGACCTACTATAATATTATATAAAATGACAACATGTACCTAGTAATATATAATATATACATGATTTGTTTAAAATATTATAATTATTGGTAATTTGATGAACAAAAATGTACTTACGAATTATTTTCTTCACAACTATTTTTGTATTTAAAACTACCATTACTATTCCATCCACTTTCCACACCAGGTAGTAAAAGTTTAAAACGAAGGTTTTCATCGTATTTTAAATTAAAAGTAAATAAAGCAAAAAACTTTTTTATGTACCTAATCATAATTTTTATCTTGTCTCTATATAATACATTAGTTTGATGATGTGATTTAATTATCATATTTTTTCGTAAAATTGTAATCTCACATTGAAACACGTTAAACTTCTTTGAACGTATTCTGAACACTGAGCGTTTTAACTAGATACCTACCAGTATAATACCTATATTGTCTGAGCAAACAATATATTATGAATAATATATGAAACGAAGCATAGATAACGATATATGAGGAGGGGCTATCATATAATTGAGTTTTTGATAATTTATAAAAACAACATTTTAATAAAAAATAATATGCATATATATATATATATATATACGTTGTTAAATTTTACTAATTACTATGTAGGTACATACTACAGTAATAAGTGTTCTAATTATATTAATAGAAACACGTTAAAATGAATATATAATAAAGAATCGAATAATTGATTGTTTAACTGCAGATTAAGATTTAGTAATGGTCAATGGAGTATTTTATTATATTATAATATATACATATAGTATACTCGGATTATTTATGAAGAATGTGAAACGTCGAGATCATTTATATATTGACCTCTGCTTTAATACTTATAATAATATGCTGTATGCGTATAAAAAAAATAGATTTTTTCGAATTATTATTTGTTATAAATTATAAGTTATTGGTAAGCTATAACGAAATACGAATTTAACATTAAAGTATTATATACGTACTACATGGTCGCCTAATTTTATTTTGCCAAATATCATTGACAACCAGTCTAGCGTGTGTGTAAGTACCTGCCATTATTAATATTCCTGCGCAGACGTAGATCGACGTCGATAAGCTCGGGCGAGTTATAGTGACAAATGACCGCTTTTTAACTCGTTCGAGCAAACGGTCATTTTAGTTCCGTATTGAAGACAACACGAATACACGATATTGATTTCCCACGATCGGAGAAAATTATTATTATATTTTTAATATATGATACAACGCGAGATAAGAGTTACGCCTATAATATACACTGTCGGCTTATCAATGCGTCGTCGACCCGAGTATGAAAACAATTAATATTACTTATACATATTATACATGTAATATTATACAGAAATAGTAAATATATGTGTATACGCGGTTGCAAAGTGTCAAACGTAAATAATATTATGGTACAACATGTCGTAGAATACCTACGCTATGCAAGTTTCCAAACACAATAATTACAACGATTATTTTTATTCGTTTCCTGTTATTCTTTTTTTTTGAACAATTAAAAAAAACATGTATGAGTGATGTACACCTCAAAAGCTCGATCTATACTCTTGTTCCCTGTGAAAATTTCACATGATTATATATCATTATTATTATATATTGCGACCAATTGTCAAGGACGTGACCTTAGTATAGTTAAACACGCAAGAAATTCAAACGACACGGGCGATAATTTTATATTATGTGTTAATTTTGTTGTTGTTGATTCGACAGAGTTTACGATGTTTGAAAAGAATTTTTTAAGAATAATTTAAGATTTTTATTTTGTAATCAGATTCTAATTACGACTTAATTTTTTACAATTTAATTGGTAACAACACGAGACTGTGCTAACTGCTAACTCCTAATGATTGCTCTGATATAATTTTTTTTTATTGAACCGATAGAGGAAATGTGGAATAATATAGTAAAAGAGGTGTAAGGAATATGGATGTTTCTACCCCGACCCTGTACACAGTTAACCAATGACAAAAGTGTAGTAACTGAGGTCTGAGATACTATCAAAAATTTGGGCGAAGAATTTATTGTAATTTTTCACCACCGTGTAATAACTAGATAACCTTCCGGTACAACGACTAGTATTCTGGAAACGCATGGCGATTTAGACAAATAATCACCCTTAATCAATGAAAACAGACGTGTGTTTGTTACGAATATCAGTGTATAAAAACATAATGTAGGTAATTGTATATATGTTAAATATATAGGTACATACATTTTTGTTTGCAGATTTTTGATGGGGGACAACTTATTATATATTACATTATATTTTTTCTAACGAAATTTAAACTCATAGTATATGAAATGTATGTACCGTAACATTATTGAATTTACTATCGCATTAAGTATAATTTACATGTATAGGTACTATACTATATACTATATGGATGTATATAGTGTATAGGAGGTAGGTATATAGGCACCTACTTGATATTTTATTATGACGTCACCCGTGACCTATACACAATTTAATAATAAAAATTATTGTTCATCGTATAATGATCATATAGCTATAAGCATACAATAATAATATTATACCCGTGGGTATAACAATAGGCCGTTTTTTTGTCTAATTAAGAGCTGCGTTTATGTCGGCAACCTATACGTGTGTATACTCTTTACTATATTATGTATGTGTACCGTTAGCGAACCTCCTTTTCCGATATACAATACCGTTTGTCCCAGTGAGTTCTGGTGATGAGCATATTATTATTATTATTATGACTATTATATGTCGATGCGCTTATAGAAGAGAACAGATTACATATATTTTGGACCGTTGTCGTACAATGTGGTCGGTTCAAAGACCCTCTTGCGCTAATGATAAAGACCCGAGTACGTCCCCCGCTGAGGGACCACATCCCAAGTAAACACAACAGTAAAAAAAATCGTGGACACGCGACGAAGAGACCAGCTATAATATGATGCATTCGAAAATAGGTACTAACCTGAACACTGCCACATAGTTTGTGGTCGGCCATCCGATGACGAAAGACGTGTCCGAAGACTTGGGAATTTCGGCAACTTCGTCTATCACCGCCGGCGATTCGTTGAGCCAAATCTCCGATATCCTGACCTTGTCCTTTAGTTTAAAGTTACTTCCGGATTTCGCTTTGGCCACCAGCAAGAGGTCGTTGAATAAAAATAAATGACGTTCCTGACAGTGCACACCCTATACAATAATATAACACTATATTTTAGTATTGCATTTGTGTGTGTTATAGACTATAGAGTATAGACTATATTATTATATAAATATACAACTGTAATAATATAATACATGTATTTGATATCATAATAAAAATGTTATTATTTACATTAACGAATTGGACGGGAGTTTCCATTATGAACTTCCTCGGGCTATCGTTTTGGATTTTGTTGGGAGTCGAAGGAGGCGACTCCGATCGCAGCGATTTCGAAGATAGAGCTCTCCTTAGAGCAGCTGTACCAGTTGAGCCTCTCTTCCGAATTAATCCTTTCATCTTCTAAACAATAAGAAAAAATCATTATAATTATCTAAGTAAATTAAAAAAAACTTCCAAATAAATATGAGTTGTAATATTATAAAGTAAAAACCCGTACATATATAACACGATGACAGTAGGTAGTTAAAACGTTTTATCAGATACAAACATTACCTACAGTTATAAAATTGATAACGTCATTAGTTTAAATATTTAACAGCAAATAGAAAGTTGTTGACGAAAGTGTTATATTGTTCTATAATAAGTGCATATAAATATATAATATCTTATTTCGATAATTTGTATTGCAAAATTGTTAAACTTACCATTGTGAGGGCTTCTTTGTCGTATAATCTGAGGAAATCGTTTGGGAAAACATCTTGAATTCGCTCCAAATCGCTTTGCTCGTGAACACGTTTTACTGTCTGTAAAAAAAAATATAAATTTATTGATAAATAGCGACAATATTTGCATTTTTATATTTATTGAAAACAGCATATTTGATTCAGTGTATAAACAATGACATTAGTTTTTTTCAATCCCAATTGAATTAGAAGTGAAATTAACAAATTGTACGCAGTTCAATCGCGATATAGTTACGTTAAATAGAGCAGTATAACACTATACACCTATACTATACATCATATTTATTGCCAGGAGCAAACTTTCATAATATGTAGATACATAAACGATGTTAAAGCGATTCAAAAGTGTAAATAATACAATTAATAGACTAATAATATTATATAGTACGGGTGCCCGCTTGACGATTTTTTAAGTTAGCTAAAAGCCAACGGGCATAATATATCTATTGTCGAAAAGTACGTCAGCTACAATGGCCTGGTGTTGATAACAATTTTCCATTCACGCCGCGTACGCGTCACACTTTAGAGAAACATATATTTATATTTTATATTATTATTGTGCATAATATTTTGTAATATTTTCGTTTTAAGTTGACATAGAAATTGGAGAGCGTCGCGACAACCTGACAACTGGTTTTATCGCTGTAATACACGCACTTGATATTATACATTTTTTTATACATGCAATTCATTGTATGCAAATAATAGTAAGTAAAAAATAACAGCACGCGAGATATTAATACCGTTTGTCATAGATATTTCGCGTAAGGAGATAAATATTATAAACGAAGATTAAAATAACATGTGCGCATGTTATATTATATGTGTAATATAATTTATATACATACACATACATATATAACTTATGATTTGTATATTATATTATATACACTCAAGTAATATAATATTGGAAATAGTACACGCGGTGTTGCGGTGTTTTCTTGGCGATTTCGTAGTGTCAATAAATATAAATCGGACGGGACGCGGAATAAAAGATTACAATTAAATACATAATATTAATATTTCGTATATACTATGAGGCGCGAACGATAGCTTTTATGCCGACGACAAATATAGCTGTCACCGCAAGTTAAACGGTCCTTATAACTTCTAACAGCGTAATAAATTAGACGGCATTTATGTAGATATATATAATATATACGCGTATATAGTGAACAATATTATCATAATATAACAAACGTATAATATAATATACCCGCTTGGTATGCCATCTCAGTACAAGTGCAGTCGGCAAACGCCAAAACAGGATTGCAAATCGTTTCGAAAAAAGTGTTTAAAAGAGTAATTTTCTAAAAATCGCTAATTTATTAAAATTATGTTTATATTCGCGCTGCAGTCTAATCTCAACGCCTCTTCGCAGATATGAATTGCAAAGTGGTGAAACACTCGCGGGGGCACAAGACCAATATGGTCATTCTACCATTTCACTGGACCGGTACGCGCACCGGTGTGTCTCTCCTTGGCACATTTAGCCCCCGTACAAATCCGTTACATAGGTAGGTCGTAGGTACTACACGCGTATATTATATATTAATATATTATTAGTGTGTGTGTGTGTGTGTGTGTGTGCATAAGTGTATTATATATGCAGCCGGTCTAGTGCGATTTATCGTATCGGTTTTGGGTGTGGTTTTGGCCGCGGCGATCGGTGTCATTCACACCTATATAAAATCGTATACAACTACGATCGTTTGGCGAACGAGCGGCGTTTTAATGATAATTAATTATATTATATTGTTTAAATTGGAGCGATGGCGAAACCGTAGGAATACATACACGTACATGCACACACACACACACAATATAATATATATGTATGCACGTGAGTATACTTATATAGGTATCGTGTAGGTACTATTATACTACAGCGAACACCACCGCTATTCATCAATGGAGATTTTAAAAATAAACGATATATTATATTTTATACGCGGTGCACTGCAGATCCGTTTGGAACACTCAGACAGCTCCCATTGTGGTGGATATCGAAAAAATGAAATAGGTACAAGTGGGTCGTTTTTATCAAAGAAACTCGAGCGTATATTATTATATATCGGTTCAAAGGTCCACACAATGAGCGGCAATTATGTACACGATCGAAAAAGATATATATATATATATACCTATATATTTTTTTTATTATTATTTATAATATACAGTAGGCGAGAGAAAAAGTGATATGCTTCTTTGTGCCATGCTGAACGGACTGAAGAAAGTGGGTCTCCCCCGTACGTATGAGTATACGGATTATAATATGTGCGGTGTGGACAATAACCGATGCAGTTTGTTTATCAGCGAGGCCCGAGTCATTGGCGGCAGCGGTTGTACGACATTCGACGAAAACGTAGTCGGTATTACGCCTACGGACGAGGGCGATTGAATGAAAAGAATGAGAGGAAAAAAAAATACTCGAAATAATAATAATAAAAACTCACTTGTTTGGCGGCGCTGTTCGCCATGCACAGATCGTGGTACTCGGCGCCTCTTCCATGTTCCGGTCTGGTCTCGTCCAATAAACTTTGGAAATACGTTTCGTATTGAGTCAGTCTCTGTACCTGCATCGAACAAAAACGTAAATGTATTAAGTGACTGTGACCTTAGTGCCATGGTGTATATTAATATATAATATGTAGGTACATAATACGTATAATGTAGGTGATCATAGACAACCCAACTCCCTATATGATACATCATAATATATCGACCGTGAACTATAATACGAGCGTATAGTATTATTATTACTACGCGTCATCGAGACCTGTATCGGCTATATTATCGTCCCCATTGATGGTGGAAATTGGAAATGATATAATAAGGAGACGTGTGAAACGGCAAAAGAAAACGGTGAAACACGTGGGGAGGAACATTATAATAAACTGCACAGGCATTTGCATATTGCAAAACAAGAACTAGGTATCGTAATTACTTCTGAAGGTTAAATCGTCCGCGTTATTTATCATTATAATGCTATTATTTTTTTTTTTTTTCGTTGATAAATCACACAATTCACAATTTATTCTCTGTGCCGTTGTTATAATAGGCCCTCTGTAGTTGCAGCCACATTATACTATTATAGTATGTACAGTGTCTGTAGTGCGCGCGCCATTCTCACATATACGCGTAATAACTAATAAATCTACCGTACTGGGCACCCTATAAACTAGTAGGTATAATTCACAAACGGACGCGAGTAATTTTAACACAATGTGATAAAATTCATACGATTAGACGGATGGTGTTTGTCTACTTTGAATGTCTGTGGCAAGCTCGATATAATATTAAACCGCAGTTAATATTATACTGGCAGTTAGAGGCTATAGCGTATATAGTACCTATACGCCTTACTGGCAGGTTAACGACTGTCGTCGTATTATTGAAGAAGAACCGTATTCAGTTATATGTACTTACATCGTAATCGGTACTTCGGTAGTAGGTACAATATAAGTAGATACATCATACATGCGATGTAAATAATAAGATTACAAACGCGCCTATGAAAGTATATGGCGTATGACGACGTATAATATGTACGAGTACAACTACAAATGTTGACAATGTACTCGTATTATGAAAATAGATGTTAACATTATCCTAATTATTTTAAGTCTTAAACGATGACATGATTTTATAGGGCTCGGCAGATGGTTATGTGATGTACCGAAAAAAAATTTGGATAAGTACACAAACATTTAATCATGTACTGAATTTAAAACCGATATAATTTTCACAATGTAATAATGAATACATTATAACTTATAAGTATAAAGAGTTACAGGTTTTTCCTTATGAACTGCTACGGAGTTGTAGGTGGGAACTGCATTACCATTATACTTCCCCGCCCCATAATTTATTGCACGCGGTTATACTCATTTGGGCTTTTTTTTTCTTTGTAAACGTGCGAGTTTCATGAATAATTCGAATATAATATTATATCAAAAACACAATTTCGCAGTTACAGAAAATAAACATTTATCTGATTTTAAACGGTTAGTTGCGAGTTAGTGCATATTACAGGCACTTTATATTATAATATACCCCGCCGGGGACTCATCGTTTATGTGCGATATTATCGCGCATAATATGTACATACATATTATATACCCGAAAAACCTGGAGAATTCTCGCACGAGCGTTCTCGGAAATCTGCGAGGTACCTAACCTGACTCTGTGCACGAAAACTACACAAATGGACACTATATGTACATATATTTTAAACACATATATAGTAACACGATACATCCGACAAGCTTCCTGCTGGGACACGGCGGGCGCGTCGAGAAACGTGACACTCGAATGGTCCCTAGGTTTTTGTGTAGGTACATCCTGTCGAAAGATTTTCATTTAACCTCCTGGCCCGGCATTCGCGTATCGCCATCGTTCGACACACTGCTTACATTATTATTACTAACCTAACATACTAGAAACACTTACGGCCTTATAACTGTCATTTCATTATACATGTATCAATATACATAGTTTTATAATATAGATTCCATTTTATTGTTTTTTTACGAATTGCAACTACAGTGAGGGTTGTTATTCTGTATACCTAGTCTGAACTCCGACTAACTTTATATCTTCCCGTATTAACAATGTATAGCATAAAATATTATATATATATCATTGCCCTTGAACCGTACCTGTATGATGAACATACACCTTTTTTTAAAACATATTTTCGTAATCGACACCGTAAAATATCTAGTAATTTTTCAAGGTGATCCTCCTCGGCTCTCATCCTAGCAAACATCGGGAAAAACTACTTGTAATTATCGCAATTAACGGATTTCAGAGGAAAATACAGCGATCGAGTTAGAAAAAAGTTATCACTTTTGTTATTTTAGTACATCCTCTTTCATCGTCCCGACAACTATTAAATAAAAACCCGTATACCCATTTTAAATACCGTTTTGTTTATAGACTGTTACTATAGACTTGATTTTGTTACACCAATCTATATATTTATGTACTTAAATCGTTTTATAAAATATGCTAACAGTGCATTAAGATACATCGCGAAGTGGACGCCCACAAACAATGCAATTTGGTGATATATATCTATAATAACCTTCAAATTATTATTATTATGATTATAATCGACATGAATAATATGGATATATGTAATGACAATGTTTTAATCGTGAAGTTTAATACCTTTCAGTGTATACAATTTTCCCAAGAATTATATTCATGCTAAGTAGATATAATCACAGTAATTTATATTATGAAATTCATATGGACTAAGGAATATACTTAAAGCTGTAATACTTTGTTGTGTGTAGTACTGTATAGAGATACTGTAAACAATACACCTAGTTATAGAGGTTATAAGTTATAATTTTTAATTGAACAAAAAGTAGATATATACCTACATATAATTTTGTCACAAAAATTTAATATTTTTGTATATGAGTTGTTTACGGTTGCTTATAAAATTAATTATTGATAAATCTATGCATTTATCAAATTTGTTCACACGATTAAATAAAAATTAATGTGTCGATTTAATTGTAATTAGTAGGTACTAGGTACTCGGATAAATAAGTTACATTTTAATATTTACACATAAATAGTTTAATAATACCTACTTAAAGTGAAATATAATTTAACATTTTACTTTTATGTTTTATTAAGGCCATATAATATGTACACTGTGCAGTGTGAATTGTGATGCACGTACCAATATGGGCTATATAATGTAATAAAATGATTAAGTACATAGGTACTTAAAATAAACATTTAAACAACTCATTTAAATAAAACAATTTAAATTCTTTACCTACACGCCCATAAATTAAATATTATTTTGAGGGTTATCCTAGTTTTATCAGTTATGAAAAAACCAATATAAGGTAGATATAGATAGGTATTATTATTTATTATTCAATAATTTAAATATACTGCGATGTTGGTGCCTGACTGCCGCATACGGTATCATATTATTGATTTGTATTCGTACCCACATAATATATCAAAATATGTACACGTGTTATCTGATTATTTAATAGCACGTTAGAAAAAAAGTTGTTAGCTACTCTAAATTATCGATCGAAAGGCGAGTTGCAGACTGCAGTAGATAATAATTACAGCTAAAGGGGATGGAGGTCGGGTAGGCGTGCCGAGGGATGCACACCTGCAGATAAAACGAAAACCAAAGACGTTTAAAGAAAACCTACATCAGTTAAGGCTATGATTAAAAGCGTTGATCCCCCGCCCCGAGTAACAAAAATAATGTAGCCATTATTCCATTTTGTATTATTAGTCATTGTTAACGATTTAATTCGAAAATGACTTTTCGGGGTGGGCCGTGGCCTAGATGTCACAGTATGCGCCACTGCAGTCTGCAGCTATATATAATATAGTATATAGTATATATTATTATATAGTTAATAGCGCGTGTCACGTGTATCGAGTGATAATATCCTGCTCGGCGATGAAGTATAGAAGACTTTATACGTATATGATCGTTGCATCGGATATTATCGCGTCGTCCCGGCTGTGTAATTAACCACGGAGGCGTTTCCTTATGGACAGCATAATATGATATATAAACCGGTAGACCGGAACCCAATATATCGTCGGAGAAAAAACAAAAGAATCGTTGATTATGGGGGAGACGACAAAATATTATAATAAGCTCTCCTCCACCGTCGAGCATCACCACTGCACTGATCGGAGATCATCAAAAACGATTTCGTTTCTGGAAGTAATTTTATATAACTATATAACGCCGCCCGCCACCGCCACCGCCTTGGACGACTGGGGGATGACGTTGAAAGGTCGCATATTTGCATACTGTAAATACACATACGATATGCAGAAGTATATAACGGTTTTCAGTATTATATATCCATGCCTATATATATTATAATATTATATATACGCACGTACCAGCCGCGAAACACCTGTGGGTCGCGAACCAGTTTGTGTCGAGATTTTTCCGTTCGCGCTACGCTTATTTCCAGTGGCGTTCCGCAACGGGATGCACTCGCGGAATGTATGTATATACACGATACGTTTATTATTATCATTAAAATCATCATCATCACAGTACACGGTACACACATAATATTATAATGCACATACGCGGGGCCCCGTCCGAACCGTTTTAATTCGAGCAGCGGCCGTTAAGTTTGTACGAGAACCGAGCGTCTCGGCTCGAATCCCCTCAACATAATAATACTTAGGTACTTAGATGCTCTTATTATTTTGATATTTTAAGACACGACTGGTCGCCACTGTCGCGCACAGGGGGTAACCGTTACGCGCGCGTTCCCCGAAATCAACACGGCGCGAAAACAAGGCTATCGGCGGCGCCGCGTCGTATAATAAACGGGGTCACCCGTGTGTCGAAAATGCGCGCGGATTCCTATACGTCATGTAAATTAATGAACGCGCGTTGTTGCTGTTATTGTGAGCGCGCTTGTGTGAGTGTGTTACGGATCCTGCTTGCCGGGTGAGTATATAGGTATCACCGGCTATCTAATTTATATACCTGTAGTATACGTATAATGTGATGATATGAATAGACGACTAATTCGAACACCGTAACCCGGTAACTGTACCTATATTTATTGTAATATGGTGTAGTTACAATAATCGTAGCAGGCGTCGTGTGGACGTGGCGTCTCGGTTGTCGCAGAGACACCGAGGCCCCCGCTCAGTGTCGCAGCAGCTATTTACGTCTTACCGAAATACAGGTAAAGCATAATTTTTTTCAAATTGTTATGCATAATATGCTTTACTCGTCGAGAATAGTTTACGAATGCGGTATTTTTAATCAAAAAACTCCCATTGCTATACGCCGAGAACCTAGCACGACGAATAAATCGTATGTTATGATACGAGTGAAAAATATGCGGATAGAACGATCCAAACCTGACCGGCCGTGTCTAAACATTATCGCATTAATATATCCAGTCGGTGTTTTTCGATTCGACAGTATTTATTATACAACACACACTGACGTTACATGCATAATATACTAATGGTGTAATAATTATAATAGCTGTATGCGGTTATTAAACTTCGCGCCTACTAATAATTTGAGTTTTAAAATAAATCGAATTGAAATGCGCGGTTCCTATATAATACCTACCGCTATTATGACAACCAACCGCGTTTAATGTGGTATCGAACAGAATATTAGAATATTTAGAAAGGTACATTAAAATTATCGATTATCTATAATCCATTTATCCATGATTATTTCCATGAAATTAAACAATAATTAAATTACCAAAATACATAATTAAGTAATAAACGAATAAAGTAGTATTATTTTGATTTTTTTAATTATTGTATCAATGGAAGTACAATACTAATAGGTATTTTAATAACCAGGGCTGCTAGGACATTATATCACTAAAAGGCACCTTCTATAATATTAATGTTCGATAAAATATTGCCCTAAAAATGTAATTTTTTAGTTTTATTTCATATAAATATTATTTATGATTTATTAGAAATTTAGAAATCTATTATTTCATATTTTGGATATGGTTACAACAAAAAAATTAATAATTTATTACTACTACAATATTCAAAATAATCCCACAACTAAGAGACTACCTAGCACTATAAATCTGGAATATTTTATATTTTAAATGTATAACTTATGTAAAATTTACTATTATTAACTGTGTAATAATATTTAGCAACATATTATGCTAAATGACCTAAGCCCTGGTAATATTATAACAAAGATAACAAAATTATTATCGATTGGAATATTACGAATGCAGGTAAAAATAAAATGTACGTTTAAGACGAGTCTCTAAAATAAAGAATTCAAAATGTATTGAAACGAGTTACGTTTGCAAAACAGACGGGATATCACACCGCGCGCGTACATAATAGTAATTTTACGTATTCGTAAATGGCCATAAATCGACTGTTAAACGAATAAAAACTTCAAACGTCTGAGTATATATAATAATATTCAGACAACGTCGGGAAGAGCTGTGCAATGGTGTTTATATATATTTTTTTGTTATTCGGCGGGCGTGCACGCATCACGAAAGGATTATAATACACAGGTACATGTATCGGCGGCGATTATTATTATTATTATTATCGTTATTATTATATAGGCACCTGCTGGCTGTAAGCCCGAATAATTACATATACATATATACTATATACATACTGACGTACTGTACATAAGTACTCAAATATATAGATATATTTCGGGTACGTGATTTACCCTCCAAGGTCAACGTCGTATATATATTATAGGTAGGTATACCCAACTGGCACGTTTATATTGTTATACGTAGGTATATTTCTATTTCTATTCCTATTTTCTTTTCTTTTTTTTGCGATTCGCCCGCGTTTCCTGTTAATTACAACGCGACGCTGCTCGTAAAAAGGACATGAACACGGCAGGCCGGACAGTGTGTGCCGTGTGTGCCGTGTACCTAATGCGAGTGTGCATTGTCGTGTGTGTGTGTGTGTGTGGGGTAAGACTGCTGCTGCACCGGCATAAAAGGAACCAGTCGTTTCCATGTTTGCGAAACGGATGTAGTCCTATAAAATACACACAAGGAACGTGCAACGTCGTCGCGTCTACGTTGGATATATGGATGCTGCGGTAGAGGAGTTTTCGTTTTCGCAGTTCCTCGCGTGTATAAATTCTGCGCAAGCGGGGTTATAAACTTCCTGTCGCCGGAAAGTCTGTTCTTCAATGCGACCGCTCGTCACGTTACGACAACAGTACAACACCATCATATAATACACAATAAAATTATTATAGGTATCGGTATATATGTATAATGTTATATCCCAGTCGTACATTTCTTATGTTTTTGATAGGTATATAATAATAGTTAATACAGAATATAAAAAAAATCATATGACCGTTCAGATAATAAATCGTATTGCCCAGACATCATGAAAAAATAATAATATCCGACCACCGACGTCACTGTAGTCCAAGCGATCCGGGCCGTTGCAAAAGGGACACCACGCGGGCCATAGATTAGATTATACATCGATATAATATAACTTATAATATAGTTATATCTATATCATTTCAGAGAGGACTTTGAGTTTGAATATAAGACGGATTTATTATATAACCACGTTTCTCATTGATGTATAATATATTAATATCCATTTGTACGAACCTACGCGCGTTATATAATAATTGAGTTTGAATTAAAATTTAATTCGCCCTAAGCACAATAATTTATTTACTTTATAATTTCGTAGGAGCCCGCGATTTATCAAACAACTTTTATCTCGCACATTACTATATATGTATATAATGTCCGAATATTATCATGTATACGAGTACGACCGACCCGGGTTCCGTGGCGGTGTTTCTTTGACCGATCTATTATGTTTACACTGCACACATAACGATACAAACAAGTGTACTATGGATAATAATTATAATATGACGTGCTTTTTATATGAAAAAAAAATGTTATCAGCAGTTTCAATATATTTTTTTATTATGTAAACGAACCTACAATAAGATCAAAATTTACAATTATGCTAAGAATATGTGTGGTAAATAAAAATTATCATCATAATAATGCTGTACAAGAAAATCGTATATTAATGTACGACGTATACATTATTTTTTTAATACACTACGACTATATATATTCTATTCATCATAAAATATACGTATATATATATATATATATATTTATTATAAAGTAATATGAATTATGATTTATTTCCAGTTGTCGGTTCTTTGTCGTTTTTATATTATGTCCCACGTATATCACACACACACACACACACACGTTATAATACCGATATACTATATTATATATTATTATGTGCAGTATACACCGATGGCAGTGAGCACGAATAGGGATTTACGCAATACCCTTTGGAGAGAAAAAACTCCCCCGCGTCGCGCCTGAACAATGGATGAGTACGTTTTTACCCTGAAGCCGTTTTCGTCGTTAATTATTCCTGTACCTATAAAGTATGCGCGTCTAAATTACGCAATAGGTTTTCGATTTCAGTTCTCACATCTCTCATCTATAATAATATTACATAGCAAACGAGGTCGTTGATATTATGACGTTTTCTCGCACAAACGCACACACACACCCGCGCGATATTATTACATATTATTATTATTACGACAACGATCATCGTCGTTTGCCGCCGCCGTTAATGGAGCGTAAAATTTGTCTGGGCGTGTCCGGCTTTCCGTATAGGTACCTAATATATGTATTATACACTGCAAGTATCCTGACGACGTTGTCGCCGGTCGTCCGGAACTCCTCGTACACGGACGGAAAGTGACGACGGGCTCGATGAAAGAGGGCTCCATCACGTCGAAATGAAGACGATAATAATATTATTATAGTTCGCAGCAGACCAACCCATCTGTAAATATTTTACAAACGAAATACGAATACCCATAGGCAAGTTGGTAGGCAGGTATAGGTAATACAAGTTACTTACGCTGCTGCGGGAAATATGACTGTGCGCCGTGCCGCTCCTACTTTTAAAAATCGCGGTTAGCGACAACGACTCGCGCAATGCTGTGGACGGGAAGGAGCAAACTCACACTATACTATCTCGTACAAATATTGTCATTAATTTAATGCGAAATGACGCAATATATATTTTTTTTATAATAACGCTAAAGGTAGGTACATACAAAACAGGAATATAAATAAATGTAGGCGCCGTGGGCCGGTAACCACGCGCTACAACCAATAACAATAAGTGAAAAATAATTACAATAATTATAATAAATATGAATAATACATAAGTAGAAAATAAGAGAAAATAATATGACCTGATCGACCTCCGGCGTTGGTCACTGCCCACTGGACAGCACGCGGTCCTCGCTGGAAATGCGACAGCGTCTTGATGTAGGTATAATTCGAAGTATAATTTAATTCGGTGGTGGGCCGCGACACTAATCCGTCAAACCCCGACTGTCTCAGAGTTTACGACGGTCTTGGTGTGCACCAAGTATAATAATCAAAAACTAAATACTGCACCAATGTCAACTGACCACGAGGTCAAAACACAGCCACACGATGCGAAGCGAACCGGCGGTACGTGATCCGCCAAGTTCAAGCGTAGGCAAAAGACAACAGAAAAAGTCCCCGGCACGGGGGCCGTGGACGGTGGACGCCGGCCGGCGTGTGGACACCGTGGAGGGGGAACGACTCGTCGCGAACATTCCGCGCCGGCCACGAGACTTGTAAAGCCTTTGGACTTTGGTAGATTCGGCGGGAAGTTCAGCCGCGTTCGAACATTCTCCCCCCTGTGAGCTGTGCCTCACACGACGTCGGGAGAACCGGATGGGCAAATTTCAACGATGGAGGTGAAGGTCCAATGTTCATGGCCAGATGATGTTCGCGTTGTCGATCAGGCCAATGACGAATCTTACATTTGCGTGCAAAATAAAAAAATCTACATAATATATAAAAAGGAACGTATGGTTCAATTAATAATAAATAATTAGTTGTATAAAGACAACACAAATACATAATAGTATAAAATTGGTACAAAGAATATTACAATAAATAAACAAAAAATAGTGAAATAATACAATGTGAGGGCTCCCCTCCCCCCGTCCCAACGCCCGGTCTGTCAGGGGCACACATAATTCGTAGCAATAGACTCATACCAGTGAAAGAAGGTGGGGAGCATGGTAGTTCACCGCGATGTGCTGATGACATCAGGCCGAGCAGTAAAATGTTCATTCGGTGGGTAACAATACCAGTTTAACCACAGGTCGAACAATTTCTCCAGCTTTTGTCAATACACGAACAACACGGACCCGACCGTCGGTTCCCGGTAACAATTTTATTACGCGGCCAAGTCGCCAAGATAACGGGGGACTTTGATTGTCTATGACAATGACCATGTCGTTGACATTGAGGTTCGGGGTATCAGAGGTCCACTTGGACCTTTCCTGAAGGGTGGTTAAGTATTCTGACGACCAGCGGCGCCAAAAGGCCTGATGGCATTGGTCTAACAATTTCCACCGGTTGAACATATCACGCACGGACGCAGGATCTGACCTGGGTGGGACCGCTAACAAAGGTTGCCCGATTAAAAAATGTCCCGGCGTCAGGCAGTCGAGGTCGTGCGGGTCGGTAGAGGCGGGTGTAAGAGGGCGCGAATTGAGTACAGCTTCGACGCGCACCAAAATTGTCGAAAACTCCTCGTACGTAAAAATATGATTGCCGATGACGCGTACCAATAGCCGCTTGGTGGAACGGACTGCCGCCTCCCATAACCCACCGAAGTGAGGCGCACTAGGCGGATTAAAATGCCAGTCACATGTGGCACGTGCATTTCCGATAGCTGCTTGGCCCTCCGGACTGTGTATAAGCGACCGCAATTGCCTGTCAGCCCCTACAAAATTAGTGCCGCAATCCGAAAATACATCGCTAGGTAAGCCTCGTCGGGCGACAAAGCGATCGAATGCAGCGAGGAACGCGTCTGTAGATAGGTCCGAAACAACTTCGAGGTGGACCGCTTTGGTGGTAAAACACACAAAGACAGCTATATAAATTTTAAACACGCGAGATTTGCGTAGCCGTAACTCACGCATCTGTAACGGCCCCGCGTAATCCACGCCTACGCCTTCGAAGGGGCGCCGCGGGCGCACTCGTGCACGGGGCAGATCAGCCATTAACGGCTGCAATGGTCGCGCGTCTAACCTGACGCATATAGTACAATTTGTTAAAATCTTGTGCAAAAGGGACCGGAGTGATACAACCCAAAATTGGCGCGATATTAACGCCGTTAAAGCTCGCGGGCCGGCATGACACGTCAACAAATGCCACCGTCGGCACAATAACAAGGCAAAATGCGAGCCTTTTGATAACAGCACTGGATGTTTACAATCGTACGCGATCAACGAGTGACGCAACCGACCGCCGACGCGGATCACACCGTCGGGGTCAATGAACGGGGACAGCCGCGCTAATGGTCTGGACGATACCCGCGCACCGCGTGATAGCTCGGAAAGTAATAAGGGAAAATGCACACGCTGTGATTCGACGATCAACACGTTCGCGGCACTATCCAAATCACATTTTTGTAAATGAACGGGACCGTCTTTACGACTAATCTTTCGTCGACAGAGCGCGACGAAACGGCGCATAAACGCGACTACGCGCAACATACGGTCGTAATTTGAAAATCGTGTAAACCATTCACTCGGCACGTCGGCAACGAGGGCAGCACACGATGCAAGTCGCAATTCCGGTAATTCACAAAGGGGTAGCGACGGACGAGAATCGTCCCATACCGATGGGTCGTCGTACGCTACCTGTGGGCCCCGCCAATACAAGTCAAGTTGCGATAATACCGCCGGCATTACACCACGGGACGCACAGTCGGCGGGGTTATTGACCGAATCAATGTGTTGCCACCGGCAATCCGGTAACAGCGTACGGATTTGATGTACTCTATTGGACACATACACTTTAACCGACTCATGAGGGACCGTTAGCCATGAAAGCACGATCATCGAATCCGACCAAGTTCGAATATCAACAATATTAAGTTGCGCCGCTAAAATGTCACGGATGCGGTTTAGCCACCGCGCCAACAGCAAGGCGGCATTCAATTCTAGACGGGGAATTGTCATGGATTTTGTTGATGCCAATTTAGTCTTAGTACCAACCAAAAAAACAGAGTGCTCTACGGGCACATCGACCATCCGCAAGTACACAACAGCTGCATAGCCGCGTTGCGACGCGTCGCAAAATCCTAATAAATAGCACGGGGCATTATGGCGCGAATTAAAATGCCGGGGAACGCGAATAGATAGTAACGACGGTAAATCAGCGACGAAAGCTGCCCATTCATCATGAATGTCCGTAGAGAGAGGTTCATCCCACGACAAACCACGAAGCCAGGTCCGTTGCATGATGGACTTTGCTAAAAACACCGCGGGACCGAACACCCCAAGTGGGTCGAATATTCGAGCTACTAACGACAAAATACCGCGCTTGGTATAAACAGGTGATTGTTCGAGACTTAACGCACAACACAAGTAATCTCCGTCGGGGTGCCATTCTAAACCTAACACCTTGGTACCCTGACCGTCTACCGTTTCGAACGGCGTAGGTGCGTGCACACGATTCGCGGCCGGCACTGCGTCCAAAACCGACGTAGTGTTCGACGACCATTTTTTAAGTTCTAGACCAGACCTATTCAACACACAAATCAAATCTGATTGTAATTTTAATACATCAGCAATAGTATCAGCCCCGTCGCATATGTCGTCGACGTAAGTCTGACGCGTCAACGCATTACGCACCCCCTCGGACTCAGTGCAATCGTCGGAAGAAATCGACTGTAACACGCGCAACGCGAGATACGGCGCACAATTAACGCCGTACGTGACCGTATTCAATTCGTATTCGAGCAGTTTGTCATGTGGCGACGCTCGCCACAAAATATGTTGAAACTTACGATATTTTGGCAAAATCAAAACTTGCCGATACATCTTGCAGATGTCGGTCGTAAAAACGTATTTATGTACGCGGAACCGCGTTAGGATGTCTACAATGTCCTGTTGGAGCTTAGGCCCTGGAAACAGACAGTCATTTAATGACGGCCCGCGGCCACATTTTGCGGAAGCGTCGAAAACTACACGTATTTTATTGCTGTCCACCTCCGGGCGGTATACAGCGTGGTGCGGAATGAAATAGCACCCCGGGGACGTGGCAACCGACATATGCTCTAACGATATATATTCGGACATAAATTGAGTATACAATGATTTTAATAATGGATCCGCGGACAACTTGCGTTCGAGCGACTCGAAACGCCGTATCGCAACATCACGGGACGCTACAAACAATTCGTCCGAAGCCGGTACACGGAACGGCAACGGGACGGAAAATCGACCAGTCGATAAACGTATTGTTTCGTCGACAAAAATTTGTTCGCACCGCCCATTATCAGTGAACGTTGCAGGAGCTACCTCTGGCTCCTCAACGTGCCAAAATCTTTCCATGAGTCCCTCAATGGAAACAGTTAACGAAACTGGCAACGATTGTCGCGGGCCGGTCTCATCAACGGACACCGGACCAATTAAAATCCAGCCGAAAACAGAGCTAAACGCCGACGGTAACGCGTCGTCAACCGAAATCTTACGGCCGTCCATAATTGACGCAAAAACGTCACTGCCTAACAACAAGTCAACAGGGGACGACACATGGAACGACGGGTCCGCTAACGCTAAATTGGAGTACCTGTCCTTAATGTCGACGGCTAACGTTTTGGTAGGTAATTCGTTCGTTATCGTGGGCAACACCCAAGCGTGTACGGTTAACGCGGGCTCGGACGAGAATCGCGGATGTACAGTACACTCGACCCGGCCTTGTACATTCATTACTTCGACTCCCGATAAACCACTTATTGGAGCTGTCCAGCGCGACCGCCTGAGACCTAATCTATCGGCACCGGCAGCCGTGATAGCACTAATTTGCGATGCACAATCGACCAGCGCCCGCATGGTCTGCCACGAGCCGGACCGATCGCGAACATGAACGAGGGCGGTACCTAACATCACAGCTGGCGATTGTTGTGGCGACGGCCGTTGTACCGATGCACAACATGACGCGGGTGCGGATGCGGGTAGCGGGGTATCCTGTTTATCATGCCGTTCTCCGGCAGGTACATGAAGTAGATAATGATGTCTACGTGAACACTCAGTACAATTAATTTTTGACCTACATTTAGGCACCCAATGATCGGCACTCAAACATACAAAGCACAATTTATGTTCACGAGTCCAACGCGACCGCTCGTCAACAGGCCATGATTTAAACTTTGTGCATGCGGCTAAATTGTGAGCCTCCGAACAACAGAGACAAACACTACCTGACTTAGCCGTGACCAGGGACGTTGGATGATAGCCCTGTGGCTTCCCGTACCGTTCTCCCCCCGTGCGAGACTGGCCAGTCGATTTCCCAAATTTGGACAGCGCGGCTGCGGAAGGGGTGCTTTTGTGCGAATCACCTGCAACTTCCAATACGGCCACGCGGGACCGAATAAAATCTATTAATTGGTTTGCAGTCGGATAATCGGTCGGGCTGCTAGCTTCGAACAAACGACGTGTTACAATAGGCAGGCATCTAAAAGCTATCGAGAATAACATAAACGACCCCAAATCGGGTATTTTGAGCGCGTCTAATAACGCAATATTTCGATTAAAAGTACATATAAACTGGTTTAAATCCTGATAAGACTCTTGCGACATAGCTGTCGCATTTAACAAATTGTTGACAAGTGACGTGGCGACTAGACGCGGACGATTGAAACGGTCTGTCAACGTAGACCACACCAGATTGTAATTATCGCTTGATAACGGTATACCCCGGACCGCTTCCGCCGCAACACCTTTTAAACTGCCTACTAGATAGTACATTTTATCAATATCGGATAGATTGGGAAATTTATTTAATAGTGTCGTAAAACTATCTCGAAACGTGATCCAGTCCCGGAGATCACCATCGTACGTAGGTAACGGGATCTCGGGTAAACGCGAGTACGATTTACCTGGGTCATCAGCCGATGTCTGGTTAACCGTTAATTTATTATTAATATATGACATGTCAATTAAATCTGCACCTTTCGGGGTTACCTGTTCTGCCATTGCCTTTGACGCCGTAATAAGACCTCGAACTTCCGCGGGAAGACCCACATCATAATCTTTCGTTTCGTTTAGTATAACTAAACTGTTTAAGACCGACTCGTCCTCGAGCTTAAATTGGTTCCATAAACTATCTAAGTCAGTAATGGCAACTAAAAATTGGGGAACTAAGTCGGGTTCGGTTTTGACTCGTAACGCCATAGCATGGACTGCCCTAATGTTCGACACTGCAGTAGTGCGTTTAACCAACGCGATTGCTTTAGCCCTAGTTTCACGCTCGACTTCTTTTTCGCCCATTGTGACGGCGATTTTAATAAATTTTTATGATACGGTTGCAGTTAATGCAACAGTAAGTACCTAAACTATAATAAGATTTACACAAATCTACCTAAGAACACCGTACGAGATCAGCACAAACTGTCACAACACAACGCTACCCAAACCACCACACTAAGGTCGGGAACCACGCTCTGCTACCAAAAATGTGCGCCGTGCCGCTCCTACTTTTAAAAATCGCGGTTAGCGACAACGACTCGCGCAATGCTGTGGACGGGAAGGAGCAAACTCACACTATACTATCTCGTACAAATATTGTCATTAATTTAATGCGAAATGACGCAATATATATTTTTTTTTATAATAACGCTAAAGGTAGGTACATACAAAACAGGAATATAAATAAATGTAGGCGCCGTGGGCCGGTAACCACGCGCTACAACCAATAACAATAAGTGAAAAATAATTACAATAATTATAATAAATATGAATAATACATAAGTAGAAAATAAGAGAAAATAATATGACCTGATCGACCTCCGGCGTTGGTCACTGCCCACTGGACAGCACGCGGTCCTCGCTGGAAATGCGACAGCGTCTTGATGTAGGTATAATTCGAAGTATAATTTAATTCGGTGGTGGGCCGCGACACTAATCCGTCAAACCCCGACTGTCTCAGAGTTTACGACGGTCTTGGTGTGCACCAAGTATAATAATCAAAAACTAAATACTGCACCAATGTCAACTGACCACGAGGTCAAAACACAGCCACACGATGCGAAGCGAACCGGCGGTACGTGATCCGCCAAGTTCAAGCGTAGGCAAAAGACAACAGAAAAAGTCCCCGGCACGGGGGCCGTGGACGGTGGACGCCGGCCGGCGTGTGGACACCGTGGAGGGGGAACGACTCGTCGCGAACATTCCGCGCCGGCCACGAGACTTGTAAAGCCTTTGGACTTTGGTAGATTCGGCGGGAAGTTCAGCCGCGTTCGAACAATGACGATGTAATAAAAACGAACGCAGATCGGGCTGTTTGTAGTTTGCTTAATTATAAACAACCGTAACCGACTGTGTTTTTGCATTAGGCATATAGGTATTGCTAACCGCAGTAGTTATTACGGTCTGTTCGTCCGTGTGTCCCTACTTGAGGTCTAGTTGAAATCAATTACACTACACTTGTCGTGCGGTTTAAATCGAATTTTCAGTTTAAATTACTTTAATTTCAAGATAAAAAGGAAACAAAGTATAGGTACATTTCATATATTATAATACAAATGCATATTATACAAAAAAACCCGTGGTCAACCGCAATACGCGTTATGTCAGTTATCAGTAGTATTTTCTAAATAAAATACTTATTCGGTAACATTATTATGCAAATAATGAATATTTTCTTTACTGTAATGGGGATGAAGAGACTTTAGTGTCTAGTTAAAATTTAAGTTTAATTTACAACAATATATTGGCTATTGGATATTGACATAATATTGTCATCAATTTATCTATATTCTAAAACTTGTTCTGATGGCAGGGATATCGTTTTATGTAAGTACTCTGTTCGGTTTTGTTACATCAACGAATTGTTGTACTGAATTGTTGCAGGTCGCAGGTGAGCTGTCATTGACAATAAAGAAAATTCCGATGTATTCTTTGTTCCGACACGTAAATAGTTCGCGATATATGGGCACATTTTTATTTCCCAAGAATTTTTATTATTGCGAATCAGTCATGTGTATGAGTTGACTTTTCTTTCCTTTGACAATGTTATTTAGGTACTTTATTATTGTGTTAATATTATTAGTTTATTGTTAGATACTTATAAAGTTATGAATGTATAGCTATATAGTATTATCATTTATAGAACTTCTCTATACGTACTATTATAGAAGATTGTTGATATATAATAACGTATATAATCAACATTTTATTTTAGTATTTAAAATTATTACTTATAGGTACCTACATAAACAGTACTTATAGTACCTACATATTATATTACATATATTTGAATAAATAATTAAATTTGTATTTAAATGTATGCACAAATAATATCTTAATGTTGGTAATTTACATAATATTATATACATTATCTATTATAGTATTTTTTTATTTCAAATAATTTCTCTTTGCTTTTAAAGTGTTGTTGCAAGTTTATTATTTGTGTTACAGTTTCGACTGCTAGTTTTTCCATTATAGAGTTGGAGTATGATTATGGAAACCGGTCGGTAGAGACTTCAACAGTCGTTATTATTGACGTCACTAAATGTGCACTACTGCACTAGCATTTTTCTTCGAACAGATGACACACCCGACATCGTACAAATTGTACACATAATATATAATTTGGCAGAAAACGTGCGTGGGCTTTTTTTAGTTTGCGTTTGGATATCTTTATCCAATAATTTTTTTTAATAACTTGTTTCAGAAATTCCAAAAAAATCAATGCGTATCTAAATAATTTAATTGCGTCATGATGGGCGTCCGGTGAACAAAATCATTTCGGAAGTGAATTTTCTTGCGACCTGTTATGTAAATGTTACCGTGGGCTATTCATTAAAATATGCGTAAGAAATAATAACATTTTATAGTCAAGAAATACCGTTGATAGTGTTTTGAGAGGTTATTTGAGATTCTCTAATATTTTTTTTGAAATCGTTTTCGTAAGTACTCAAAATAGGTAATGGATTTAGAGTATTTGTTTTTTTACACAGGTCGGTAGTTAATAGGCCTAAATATTGTATAATATAACAACATGAAAGTGTAATCAATTTCCAAACAGAAATTTCAAGGTCGGTTAATTCACTACTTATAGAAGGTGTAAATGTTTTACTGTGCATTCGCACAAAAACACGTGTTAATTGTTTTTATCAAGAGATTTTGTAACATGTTCGTTAATCACTTTCCGGTTGTATCATTAAAAAATATGCTTATTGTTTACGTTGCGCTGGCGATCACCGGACAAATAGTAAATGATTTACATTCGGTTGTAAATTCTGACACTAGGACGAGGTCAAGGTTCATTGAGACGATGGTAGATTTGTGTAATACATAATATGTAACTATTGAATTTTCATTCATTTTAACCGAATTGTAAAATATAATATTCCATTTTTAATGTAGCTTCAGGCTTTTCAGAATGGTCTCCGGTGGAAAGTAGAATCGACCGATTGCCAAACGTGCAGGTTATAAGTCGGAAATTATGTAACAACATTTTGTTTAATCGCCAAAATACTTTGTCATGTACCGGTTTTTATGCCGGCAGCTACGCATCTTAACACAAACATGTGTATAAATATTATTATCAGTTATCACATACACGAACAGGAAGTTTTTATTTGAAACATATGACTGGCAGACTGTGTGAGTGTGTGAATTGGGACTAATTTTCAGTGTACCTACCTTCTGCAAGTGTAAGCGGATTTCAAACACCATAAAATCGTTTTAAAATAATTAAATAATATTATATTAAATTACTCATTACTCATTATTATTTAATTTTCAAATTATTTGGCGTCTGATTGGGTTTCAAATTTACTGTTATGTAAGCATATAATTACTTATTATCGGACATACTAATTTATTTTGTGATATTATCCTTGAAGTGTCTTTTCAACTTCGAATTACTAAATAACATAGCGGTTTAGATGTACTATGTACGGCGTATAATATATTGGTATTATGTCCACCACAATTCAGATGTTAAATAAAATTGTCTGTTAAAAAAAATAAACATTGGGTAGTTGGATTTTATTGATGAACTCATAAAAAAAAAAAAAAGGTTTTTGTGAAGTATTTTAACCCTCGTCAGCTTGTACGGTATGTCCTTCAAAAAACAAGTGTTTTAAATCTTGGAACCAGCTACAAAGAAAAGACCCTAACTATTTTCCAGCTAACTGTAGACGACAAAGAATCTGTATGGTTTACTGGTACATCGGTAAATGTTTATTTTGTTAACGAATAACACCCCTCCTCTCGACTTGAATAGTTACTAATTAGTTTGGTACTTATATCTAATTGGTATGCTAAAATATATAATCATTGTATTGGTATTATTATTAGTTGTAACTTATAAGTTATTAATGATCAATTTACAAATAATATTAATGTTGTAAGTTTTATTACACCAAATGACTATAGATACCTCTATTTTAATATCAATCTTGAACATAGTGTATATCTACCTATATAATTATAAAATGATACCTAATTTTTTAATTTAAAATGGCTGACGATTCACCCACTTAACAGGCTAAAAAATCACTTTTGACAATATACAAATACAAAAGCAATACTTGGGCTAGATATCGTTTTTTATAAGTGTGGAAAACGCAAATAATATGGGTATAATGGGAAGGTTTGACTATTATTAAGTACCTATACTATAAAGAATCTTTATCTAGAAATATATCAGTGTGACAGTGTAAATATAAATGAATAAATGAGTTTTTTGTAGGGTCTAAAAAGGTTAAAACTTATAATCAATAAAATATTTGGTGGTGCCATACTTTGGTTCATACTGATAAAAAGTTAAAAATCAAGTACGATTGCCTAAATGCTCAATTAGACCCATTCATAAAACAACCATTATAATGTGGTAGATTTATGGTATTCGACGAATGGCGATTATCGGAGGTAAAGATCGATAAACATATTTTAAGTCGTCGCAGTAATTGCTGATTGTGCACTGTTGAAATTCGAAATGCTGATATGTTTTTAATATTAGCTAATTATTGTGTTCCCACCTGGCAGGTATGTTCGAGGAATGGATGACTTGGGGCGCTGTTATTTGGAAATCATTTACAACGGTCAAGGCGATGGTGTAATGGTCAAAAACCAAATAGGTATGTTAGTTTCACGTATTTCCTAGAATTCAATTCTCACGGACCACGGTATAATAATATTATACACCATTTACTGTTTACCTATAATACCCAAGAGCTAGTGTAGTAGTGTGCGAGTTTATCGATATAATTAAATTTATAAGCGATTAGTCTTGAACAAACGAAGTCATAGCAAACAAAAGACACACATAAGTAATATGATATAATTTTAGGTACATATATGTATAGAGAGAAAGAGATAAACTAATCTAAGATTACTTTACGCAAACCTAAAAACATACCGAATTCGTTACGAAAACCATTCGAAATACATTGCAGTTGAATGTCCCTTGACAATGTTTTTTAATCACCGCAGCACAGCAGCAATAACACTGATAAACGATTA
Organism: Macrosiphum euphorbiae; assembly: GCA_949089665.1. NCBI lineage: Eukaryota > Metazoa > Arthropoda > Insecta > Hemiptera > Aphididae > Macrosiphum > Macrosiphum euphorbiae. Next base: position 29,271,455 of record CARXXK010000004.1, on the reverse strand, counting down.
CATCGTTACGGTGACAATAATATTAAGAATAATAATACGCACTCGGGATGAAAAACAAATTAATACACACACATATACACTCCGGAAAAATCGCGACGTACAAACGACGCGAATAACGGACGGACACGAGACGGATGGCACTCGAACTTGAACTGGCCGGCAACGCAGTCCAGCACACTCCAGCCGCTTCCTCGTTGTGCCGAGCAGTGTCCTCGGCGCTGGCGCCATCTATCGGCCAGTCTAGGCAACCGCATCTTGTATTTCGACGCAATTTTTATTACACACCAAAACATAAACATATCGACATAATAATATCGTCTATTATAATAATATATATTATTGTGAGTGTGTGTGTGCACACTGTACACGTATATTATACATTTATACAACACGCACGCACATTATGACCAAGACGAATGTGCGAAAATCGTCAGTTTTGCTCACCGCTTTGTACGTGCATAATAATAATAGTAATAATACTAATAATGGTAGGTAATAATAAAAACATCGTCATCGCCGTCATCTATTATTATGCAACTCATAAAATTGACCGATTACCAAGGGGGCTCCGTATAATAATATTATCATATATAGATATATTCCCATCTTCGTAAAGCCCGCGGGCGGCGGCGGAGTAATCTAGTTTTTTTTTTTGCGAGGTAGAGGAAACAAGTTGGTGCCGGGTTGGTATTATTTTTTTTTAATATTCGCCCTCCCTCTACACTATTCCTGGACACACCACAACAACGCGGCTTGATGCAAAACAATCCATGTATAATTGCGAACGCTGCTCATAATAATAACAACAGCAACACGTTGATTATACCTAATAATCGTTTACAGTTAGAAATCGGCCAAAGTGTGTACAACAATAATTTATTACATATAAAAGCACGCCTGTATGTAAAATATGTTTATGACCAAGACCGCTTCGACGATGAGCGAGTGCGAAGTTAGCCCCCTCCTCCCACACTTTGTTCACCGGACAAATCTTGAAACGTAGAACTCAATTTGAGTATAATTGCCAGTTGACTTTTGAAATTCTTAGATTCGAAGATATATGGCGAAAGTTAACAAGGGGTTAATATGCACACCCTACATTTTTCCACTTGAACAGATGTAAGATGCTGTAAGATGTAAGACTTAATTTAAAGGTAGTATTGTAAGCAATGTAATCCGTTTTTTCCAAATATTGCAGTAGGGCGTAATAACAAATTTCCGTTTAGATTGCTTTTATATGGTGTAATTTGTATTCACTCAATTTGAGTTCAAAGTTACCGAAATGTTGATGTTTTTAACACACCACGTTGAATAACGTTAGTATGTAACAAATAAATTAGACATTTTATGAACATATTTTTGATAAGGCGTGCCGAAAAAATTACGGAAAATCATGGTATTTACAGGTAAAACTCATGGACACAATTTACATACGACGTATTATATCATTATAATATTGTTGTTGTCGTTAAGTTGCAGTTTTTGCACACCGCGCTCGACTGCTCGAGACACGTTTTTATTCTTCTGCTGCTGAATAAGACCGTCTGGTTTGCTACAGGACAATATTATAGGTAAAGTTACACGGCGATTCACTCCAAATGACTCATATTCGCACACGCACGACAAGATACTATATAATATTTATGTTGTAGGTTGTGTTTGAATATTGTACTGTAACGATAGTGTTAATGCGTTATAATATATTTTAATATCGGCGACGCGGATTGAATTACGCCGTACACGATTTTTCGTTTAATTAAATTTTTTTCTAAGTAAGTATCATATGACTTATCTAGTATTCGCTTACTGTTGTGTAGTTGTGTCGAAGAATAGGTGCGTTGGAATTAATTGTACGCGACTAAAATCACGCGCGTCTCATCCTGCAGCTACGTCACTGACTTTTATATAATATTAAATATTATATTCGTATATTATAACAGTTTGGTGCTATATAGAATATACAACATTGCGACTGATTTTTATTACTTTCTTGAATGAATATACCTAATATAAAGCATATATCCGTACCTAAATAATATAATATACTTATGTAGTAGGTATCTCTTATATAGGTATTATATACAATATGCAGGTGGTAGGTATATTATATACGACATGCAGGTGGTAGGTAGGTATACTTTGCGATTTAGTTTAAGTAATTTATTTCGAAGTCTATTGATTATCAAACTGCAATCAACTTAGATAATCATCAGTTGTTTGCAAACCGGTGCCGCCTATATATTTATTTTTCACTTTTTTTTTATGTTTATAGAGTTAGATAAGCCGAGAACCGAAATGTACATGTACACCATAGGTTTGAAGTTTGCCAACAAAATCACCTAGTCATAAAATATACCGTCCTATAGATGTAAGCGTACACAATGAGCTATAACATTTAATGTGTAATAGTGTTTACTGTTATTAGATATTCCCCGGTAGGTAATAAATTTATTTAATAATTATTATGTCGTTTGCTAACCGTTTTATCTCAACAGGAATATTATTATATAATTATTTTTTTTGAATAGTGTATCCTTCAATAATATTTCTAGTTTAATACTATATGATTGTTTCAAAAAAAATGATCACAGGCGGGCGTATAAATAAGTGTAGTAAGTAATAATTCATAAGAACAGGTCGGGTTTAAATTAATAATCGTAGTATTGTGCAAACAATATTAAGTCTACGAAAATATCGAGCGTACCTTTATTATAAGTATTAGGTGTAAATGTGTAATAATATACGGACCCGTCTCTACCAATAAAAAAATAAAGAATATAACACGACGGTGGGTGGAAGACGTTCATAATATATGACAATGGAACTACTACTCATTGTCGAATGAAATGAATATATCTGTATAATATTATAATATGTATACTGAAGGCGTTTTGTTTACAAAAAACACGAAATAAATTATAATATTTTGTGTACGGTTATAAAACGTATACGTGATTTGTGGACGGAATAATCGTGTGTGCGCGCGCGTTTTCAATGAACTTGGCCCGAATATTACGAGAATACCGCAGCTAATCTTCGTACGCACGAAATTATTTAACGACGCACCGCCGAAGACTAAACACAACAACGCCGCGGCGAATCTCCCCCCGACGGAACCTGCAGTCGTCGATCCAGGAGGTATAATATTATAATATTAATAATAATATAATCTCACGGTTTTTGAAATGTATTAGTCGAATCTATTAGCTCCGTTCATCACAATATAATGTTTACCCCGTGGGCCGCGAGTTTACTTTTTTCCCCGACGATTTTCTGAGCGCGCGCGCGAGTTCACACACGTACGACCCACTACACACAAACTTATACGTGCACACTTTTTTTTTATACATATACGAGTGACGAGTCTCGTATTATATATTACATAGCGAGCCGATAATTACGGGTTTCCAAAGATTACTGGTTCCTGCAATGCAAATATATGCGACGACGACGACGACGGGTAAAATCAAAACGTAATAATAAACGAGTGGAAGTCGCCACACACACACACCTGCACACCACATCACACACACAAACACTGTATATATAATAGCGGTATCGGTACGATAGATAACTATCGTAAAAATAAAGAAATGTGCATTTAATCCAGCCATATGTGTGTATACGTAAATGGGTATACATTACTTAATGCTGTAGGAGATGCGCGCCGATACCGGTCAAAAGTCTTGTGCAAACATCCCTTGGGGCAAGATATATCTGGCTGCGATTTATCGGTCGACAATTTAATATTATAACATCTACGTAGATATATTATATGATGGCTATACAGTATACGGTATACATATGAATATTATTATTATTATACTGCACGAAGGTTTTGGGCTAATCGCAAAATGTAACATTGTACAGGGGGAAACGATCTCGTTATTGAGCGAGTGGGATACATTTATAGACTGTATTATCATCGGCGTGGGCCCGGAAGACATGTCGGGCGATGGAAATCTATTAGGTAAATCGTGTGCGGCCTGTCCGGCCAGCAGCGATTTGTCGAACAATATTCGCGAATTAAATAGATTTTACGAATTGCACGCACGTTGCGAATAAAAATCGAACCTAACTGAGCACGTCATATTGATGCTTTGCAGCCAATCTGACAGTGGGTTAATAACTTATCCACGTCTCGAGCCCACAGCATTATCATACATTATATATAATATATATATTATACAGATGTACATTATATAGACGGGTATTTCATACGCAACACACGCACGCACACTCACACACAAATATATATACCTATATTATATATTATGGATTTAATCGCTAAAATACGCGTCCTTGATGGCTGGCAGGTCGAATTTTTAATTATTCTGGAGAAGACAAGTATATAGTATATACTCGTATAGCGGCGGGTCGTAGCTCGGGGGCCATCGTATATAACGCGAGGGCGAGGCACACCTCTCGCGGAGGGAAACTATGGCTGCTACCTGCTATATAATAATACTTATTATATTATTATATACCTATCGGCTCTGGGAGCGCGGAATGTGGACTGATGTTGCATATACTATATAATATATAAATACGTCCTATCTGCTGCTGCTGCGGTGGTAGTGGTGCTATTACTGCAGCGTAGGCGTCCGTAAGAAGTATCAATTATAATTTTAGAAAAACTGTACATGTACCCATACGCCGATGATAGAATTGTCTATCTATACACAACACACATATATAATATTATTATATTATATACCACGCCGTGTGCGTGGACGATTGAATTTACACCGTTTGATTTTGGTCCACATTTCGTACCTCCTGTCTCGAACAGTTAATACGTGTTTACGGCTAAGTGAATTCAGTTTTTCTCACTGTAATACGCCTTGAATGTTAATAATGATATTATAATTATATTAATAAGCTCTGTACCGAAATCGTCTTTCGTCATAATATACAAGTGACCACCAACAGGTGTGTGTATGTGTACACCCATATATTATATTATAGTATTATAATATTATGTTATTTATACTATAACTGTAATGTAATTGCCGTTGCACAATTCCCGGCCCTTCTACATTAATCACGTATAACTAATTTTTGAAATATTATAAATTTGTTGCCAACACCGCACACAGGAAATAAACATCGCACGATTAAAACATAAACTGGCTTGAGAAAATACTGTCGAGGTCGTTTAGGAAAACAATTTGCTCAATAGACGGAAAAGATATTTACTAATGGTACACTAAAAATCGAAAAGAAAATTAGATTTTGCAGTATACAGGACACATATAGGAATATAATGGAATATTGGAATACAATGGGTCAACTATGGTCATTCCCATTAGTACGTTTATGCAGAAAAACCATCAATGCTTTGCCTGCAGGTAGTCTGCTGCTGGCGATGTCATGTGAGGGTGACAAAAAAAAAGAAAGAAAATCCAATAACTAGCTCAATAACCTCTGTCCAGTTCTAATCTAAATGGAAAATAAAACGATTTTATGTAAATATCATTAAAGATATTTTCAAATAATAAATGCGACTATTTGTATACGTATGTATTCGCGTTTAATATGCAAAATAGTTTTCAGAATGACTATGAAGCGGGTATTCGCGGTATTTTAATTGTTTTTATGGTTCTATTCATAACAAACCGCTTTCTGTAATTCCCGAGGTTAAAAAGTCGTAATGATGATTGCAACTTCAAAATAGAATTACTTACGGTCAGAACCTGATTTAAGCGGCTACTTAAGTGCCTAGTCCCTTGGCTGCTAAATTTGAGAGCCTCAATATTTGCTACCTTATGATTTTTTTTTTTATGAGATAATTTACGATTATTTGTGAGACCTTTTATATCTGAGTATCTAAATCCAAAATCTGCAAAACCAGTATTTGCGTACGGTATATACATATTTAAGTGTTTCGGGAATTGAGATTATCCCAAAAGCATAGTAGATACTTCCTACAGTACAGTGTACACGCATTATACTAATATAATACGAACATAATATTGTAATAATGCATGTTCAACCTCACACACCTAGTGCGTTTGCATTTTCGTCCGTCCCAAGACGAGTGTGGGTAAAAGCAAAAAATGTGTTTTGGCCAAACCTAGATTGCGAGTATATAATATAATTATACATATTATACACGAAACAGTACGTAAAATATTATCATCGCGCGCAGCAGCCGAACCGGTTTGGCGTCATTGGCGATACTTGGAGAAATAAAACTCGCCATAAGAATATTACACGCGCGGCTAGCCGATCCGACGGCATCAAACCGAATTAGAAAACGCGTGTGCGTGTTTAATGTTTACTCAACTAGATTAGATTTAAGTATATTTGCTTGAATTGAAATAAATATCAATTTTAAGACAGGATTCAAAACTTTGTCTACGGTCTTCGCCGATGCTTATAGAGCAGGGAGAGGTACCGCGACGATAGTGATACCAGCGGTCGTGAAACACTATAATAATATAATCTCGTGCCCTTTGATAGCTCTCGAGTTCACGGTCACTTGTGAACATGACATCTACGTTTTTTCATTTTTTTTTTTTTTATCACTATTTGTAAGCCGCATTGGTTGAAATCTAATGACAGTGTAATTGGTCACTGGTATATAACTTTTTAATGACCGTCTGGCGGTCTAGAGGTACCCCCATCGCGCTGCTGCAGGGGAGTTCACCTCTTCAGCTCTTCCTATATTCGGCTGTGATACGTTTTTAATAGTCCTAGTTCTTTCGTGGTCTAAATGGTTTGTTTGTTTAAATTGGTTTCCAAATCGGTCAGAAACTATTTTGTTAAAACGTCTTTGTATGTATAGTTTAACAAAATTACACATATTAGACGATATTAGTGTGTACAATGTTTATATTATATATTACTATATACCTACGCAGTCACGAAAGTGGTAGGTACATAATATTGGCATGCAGTATGTACATCAGCAGTGGGTTGACAAGACGATGAGTACGAATACCGTGTATGGTTTATAATATAATTGTGGTACACAATTATTATGCATTTTATATATTTATATGCACCTACTTATAAAATGTCTACTACCTGTTGTTTATAATATTCACCTTCAGCGGTTTCGGTTACGACTGGCATACGTCAGAGATTCTCATTTATACACAAATTTATGTTCGGTATTATATAGTGAGGATTATCAATATTCCAAGAGCATATATTATTGTAACCAACACGTCGATCCATGTGCCACACGATATTATAATAGTCGGCTGTATATTATAGAGTCAAGGAGGGTTGTATATATTATTTCATTATTTTGGTGATGCGGCTCTCGTCCAAATGCATCATTTGCATTCCAGACGCATTCATAACCACAGAATAATATAGCCATCGAACCGATTGACAGAGATAATAATGACGAAAACTGACTATAGAAAAAAAAGAACATTTTAAAATATCTATATATTTTATCGTTTGCTTGATCCTTGGTAGTTGGTAGTTAGTCTTTGTATTTTGTCAGGGTAAGAAATTATGCATTTCATTTTAAACCGTCGACTATCGTGTACTAAATCAATTAATTGATACGTAGATCAATAAATAAAAATAGAAAATGGAAAAATAACATTTTAAATTTTATTATTAGAAATACTATTTTTGGCTCATAGGTACGTATAATTTAACCATTGATTATATTTGTCGTAACTGAGGTAGGTTCTTATAAATTATATTAATATTTAATACATTAGGTACCTGTAATGGTTTTAAATACATAATTACTATTTTGGAATATTATTATTTTGATCTTAGTATTTATTTGGTTACTTGGATTTAGTTCAAGGTAATCCTTGTTATTTAAAAAATAATTTTTAATAATTTCATTGATTCATAGCTTATCCCCGGAGCAATATGAAACACAATATCGTTATTCAATATTATTTGTTCATAGAATTAATGACGATTATAACATAATATAGAGAATATTATAGAGATGAGATTTTTGGATGTGTACAATGTACATTTTATATTTATTTCGAAATCAATTAAATTATTAGTGTCCTTCAAGTTCTACGAGTTTTATAAAAAAAATTCAATTCTTAAGATATATTTTTTTCAAGGTGGTTACGTTAGAAGGAATTATGTATAATATGTCCAAATTATTAAATTATTTAAAAGGGTCTGGATACTGCCACGAGACGATGTCAACCGTATTTTAGCTTACAGTATAACCAAATCAGAAAAAAGCCAGACTTTATAGAGTAGGTTTTTTACGAGTAACGTTTAGTGAAATTTGTATGGTTGAGAGTGGGTTATATTTTATTACTGCTGTTGTTATTGTTCAAGTCCAATAACAAGTCTGTGTTATAATAATTATTGTAATACATAACAAAAAGTTTTTCATTCTTTGCATTTCGTTATAGTGTTACGTATTGTTTATTATATATTGAAGCTGTACCTTCACAAAGTGCAGTACCTCCTAATAATTTAGACAATTGAAACATATACTAGGTATCATTTTTGGTTATGATTATGTGGCTTATATAAATAATGAGAACTATACACTGATTTATAGAAACCTCTATATTCTTGAGAAAATATTTGTAAAAACATATTAGATATTATTATATTAGTGAAGGAAGGCGTGCGATGATATTTATACTTATACATTGACACAAGAACCTTTTTAAAACCAATTTTGCTTTGTCTTGAAAGAAAAAAAGTGTAACCAAATGATCCGTAAACGGTGGTGGTTTATTCTATACAATATGAACACGGTTTTGTCATAAAATCTACAAGGTCTTTCGATGAAGCGAAGCGTTCTGTGGCGACGATCATGATGGACGGCACCCAGCACTGACGCCAAAGGTGTGTCGTACCAGCGAATATATCGGAAACAGCGACGATGCCCAAAACGGATAAAACTGAAAATTACTCATGTGGTGGCAGGAGGGATGGGTCCGAAGAAAAGAAATATATCATGTACATGGGGTCTGGTGGTGCCTCGAGATATTCAGACGTCTGGACACTGGTCGCCGACCGCTATTATTATTATACCTATACAACCTACCTACCAGTCGATTTATTTCATATTATTATATGTCTAGATATATAAAGAGGAGGACGACGACGACGACGAAGACGACTCCAACGCATTTAAAGTCTCTTCGGCGATAATCACAAATACTCATGTTACTGCGGTATAATGTACTAAATAAGTATATAATGGTGTTCCCATATACTGTATAATATATATGACTGTTTAACCCTCACTCTGTCTGCCTATCACAATCCTTTTTTCGGTATAGTATAAAATATTATTATGTTATCCCGTACCATTATGTACATTACCTACCCTCGAGAAACGTAATTATTTTACTTTTTATGGTTTTTTTTTCTATCCGATGACGACAACCATGTAATCCTCCGGACAGACTATATATGTATAATATTATATACAACTAAACCTGTAACGCATTGAAAATATATGAAATACCGACTGGAATTACGCCGCAAACAAATAACACGCATTATACGTATACCTGAATATTGTACTGTCGTACTTCACTGGTTTTTCTCCCGGTGCTCCGACAGAATTGTGTGAGTGTGTGTGTCTGTGTCTGTGTAACGGGTAGGCGCGTGTAAACCAGATCCGAACTCGGGCGAAAACTGGTCCAAGAAGTAATATTAATAACAAGGGGCCTCGACAAAAATTATACGTATACACATCACATATACGACTGATGTATATTATACACAAATGTATAAATGTATGTATAAAGTCCATTACGCTCACGTTGTCCGTCATTATTATTAGTATTATATATAGGTATATATACTGCAGCTGATAGGTGTACGTCGGACCATCGGACTGCACGCACGATGAGGAGGAAGCTCAGGGTTAAATTCCGACCGGGGCAACCGGGCCACCACCGCGCATTACAAGTATATTATGTACAATAGCCTACATATATATAGAGTTTATAATATATATATATAATATGCAAATCACTGGTATTGAAGATATGTTAGGGCGTATGGTGCGTGGACAGTTTTTAAGGAACAGGAGACGGACAAATATTTTGGCATATATACATTTTTTTTTCGTGTCAATTGGTTGGTTATTGCTGTACATCGTATTTATACTCGAACATACACATATATGCAATGTACATGATAGGTACCGATACGCGAAGGTCGTTAAGGTCGTTTCGTGCGATCCGAGTATCCGAGGATGTCTGTAGGTATTCGGTAAAAGGCGTGCCGCTCATATTATATGTTTACGCATTTTTTTTTTTTTTAAGTAAACAATTATTATTATAAGAATCGAGTTTGCAGTTTTTATTCACGTGGGGTTGTTGTTTGTAATAAACGCAATAAAATCTGACGGCAATATAATATATGCGCGTGATGGTGATGATTGATGAATATATATTATACAATTTACTGGCTACAATTTTGGTACAGCTGATGAATGGAATGTTGCATTAATTTATTTTTTAAATTGTTTTTTCGTTAATCATCGAAACTATTTCTACAAATTCTTAGTAAATAAATATGTAGTCAATATTTACTTCGTATCTCCGTGGCACTGTCTTTAGGTGTTTACAGTATAATATTTAAAAATGTGTACATTTTATATACTTAGTCATATCTTACTATAGAACCAGCAGAACGAAAACAATAATTTAAAACAATTAAAAAACAACTATACCTGAATCATATATGATAACACGCATACCACGTTAATTATTTGTTTTTATTTTAAATATGTAAAACTATATGTAGATTCTAGATACAACGCACATTATAGATTCAATATTATTTTCGTTGTTATTGTCGATAATTAATATTTTTGTGGGGATAAAAATGGCTATTTTTTAAATTCATTTTGCTCTAATATATGATCCCAACATATTAGATATTTTTTACCGTTCAGAAAAAATTTTTACTATACGTCAATACATCACATTACTTAGGTAAATTTAAAAAAAATTAATTTACCACAGTATTACGAATGAATGTAATAATTATTGCACTATAAGCTTTATCGTCTTAAATATGTGTAAATTGATTACAACAAGCATTTGATTACGTTTTTACTTTTCAAATCTATGCACATATTTAAATGTTTCAAATTAATATTATATATTTATATTTTATATCGTTTTATACATATTCAATTTTTGACGGGTGATAAATTAGAATACACTCTTTAGACGTTTTGGTTTATAACCACTATGGCACTACAACTATCTACACATTCGAACTTCAAAGTACTCAACTCAATACGACATTTATCTGTTCAGCTGTTCATAGCTATTAATCTCATTACGATTGTAAATTGTAATAATTACTTAATATGGCGGGTATATAACCAATAACCAGTTTTCGTAGCGTATAGAGTCAATGCAACCATTAATGAAGAAACTTTGATAAAAATATATAATGGTACAGGTACCTATAGGTATATATGATATAGTAGCTATACAGTCGCTCAACCTGAATTCATATTATACTGAAATATAATATTACGCAAGTACACCGTCAAACTATATAGATTATAATTTATAAGTATATAAACAAACGGTGTTCACATTGACAAGGAAAGGAGTTTTACATTTTTTATTGCGGTGAAAAATTATTGTGACAACTAGAAATACAGCAATTATTTTACGTCTGTCTCATTAAAACGTATTAGAAATTATAATATATATGTTATGTTTGACGAAATATCATACATTATAATATTATATAGACTGTATCCATGTGACTACGTGATAGGTACTAAACAACCCGGCTAAACTATATAATGATGAAGACTTCATATGAGTGACTAATGATTATATGTGTATTAGACGCACAGCAAGTGTCAAATTGGCCATAAGGATGGTTTGTTCGTAAACTGAATGTTTTTTCTCGTCTTCACTGCAGCGACCACATTTTTATAATTTATTAACCAATAACCATATAACCTATATCACCAAAATCAAAATGAATTTCCATCGATAAACGAATATACAGACAACAACTATATTGCGAATATGTGATTACTACCTCGGTAACACTATGTGTAGGTGTATAATTGTATACTGCAGTAACTATATTATATTTCCTCACGAATTATATAGATCGCTGCTGCAGCTGCAGCTTCGTCTTTACAAAAGTATTGTATTGATGGTTTGGGTATATCAACCACGGTAGTTAATACCGATATGAGATATGCTGCAGTGGATGGGCAAAAGGTTTAGAATTATCTGAATAGTTTATATTTTTATAAAATAATATATAATAATGGCAGGTGAGGTGGCGACTATTGAACTTTGAAAAATATTATCTTTTTCCACTGCGGCATCGCAAGGCTGCAACGGGTTTTATACATTATTATATATCAGTGGCATTAGGTACCTCTACTATACCTATATAAAATTATGTATGTATGTGTGTGTGTGTGCGCGCGCATATAATATTAATATATTGTGTGTCCGGGCGGCGACAGACACACACACCACGCCGTCGACAATTTTTCTCGCAATTTATATTTTACTCGCACGCGGCTGCCGTTAATTAATATTATCATATTATTCATGAATGCGAATAAGCGGCCACCGGCACGGGGAAACGCGACGATTACGATCGGCAAAGACGGCCGAGAGGCTGCCAGCGTGTGCATCTGCGCACCTATACTTGCAGTATTATAATATACGCACACCGCACGCAAACGCGTCCGATTGTGCGCGTGAAACAAACAAACCGTTTAGATAGTCCCGGGCACGATGAATGGCAGCGGCAACCACAAACCGCTCGAGACCTTTGTCTAAACGATATTTCGAATTTGCCAGCGGATTTATTGCGCACGTCTGTTTCGCATGCGCAATAATAATAATAAACGCTGAAAAGACGATACGTGGAAACAAAATCGAACGGAGAGGAATTATAAGTAATAAAAAAAAAAAAAAAAAAACGAGCTGCAAAAATAATATTATATACCTATATTATAGTACGACTAATGGGCGCGGTATGAGCAGCACGCGAGTCGGTATTAGGTGTATAATATACCTAATAATATAATATTTATATATATATATATATATATAGGTGGTTTTACGGCGGCAGATGATTGACGATCGACTGGCCGCTCCTCGTCCGAACCCCGTGTCGCCGCCGTCCTTCGCTGATCTCCTCGATCCTTTGCTTGTTACACGATATTTTATAATATATTATATTATTATAGACCTGCGTATATTATGCTCGTTTTATTATTATTGTTATGTATGCTATATTTCAGCGTGCGTGTAATACCGTGTGCGTTTCGGAGTGTGTGTACGAGTGTTTGTTTGTTTGTGTACGTTATGTTAGGTATATGGTTAATATACGTGTATAATTATTACTACACGATATATGTAGCCAGTATGGGTGCGCGAGTGAGATGAAAATCGCTTTTGCTTTTTCGTTTTAAACTGCAACTGCTGTGGTCCGGCCGGCGGTCGTAACGACGATGATTTAGCGCGCCCAAGAAAACGTACCACAATTTTACGATTTTTTTACACCAACAAAAGATAAATAACAATATTATATAAAACGTGCTACAGGCTGGTGGTATAGCCATAGCGTATGATATATTATGTATACCCATTATTATTATTATTATTATTATGATTCACAACATTGTAATTTGGTAAAATATACGTTATTTAAATTAATAATGTTATATATTGTCAAAAAAAAAAGTTAATAATTTCTGCAGTACGCTTGAGTTAAAAAAATATAATATAAATAATTACGTTTTATATCGACGATACTCTATGTAGGTACTACATGTATAGCTAATAGGTGTCATACTGTGACAATTTCAAATAATAAGTGGATATAAAAATTTAGGCTAAGCGTTTAACAATTTATGTATATATGTAATAGTGTATATAGGTACTGTACATATCATTATATAAATAACGAATATGGTATCCAGAGCGAAATAATGTCATGCATTTTAATCTTAATAATTAATAGGTACATATATACCTTAGTACGTACCTTAGTATTTATAATGTAATTAAATCGTAATGAACAAGGTGTATAGGTATTTAGGTACTGTCTCGTGAAATTAAAACTCGTAAATGTTGGTTACTCGATTATGATCTCGTGGACCCTGTAGTATAGTTGTAGTGGTCCGAAGACCGTTATAAGTCGTTGTGTTTGGAGAGGTTTTTATTGCGTAAAGAACAAGAACGATGTCTGTCACCCGAGACTGCTTAATTGTTTTCATTTTCCCTTGTAAAACCGTTTACGACTTCTTGAACGCTATACTAAAATTAGTTCTCTCTGAACGTGTTGTATCCCTACAATACACACAATATATACATATACGTAGTTAATACCGATATAAACATAAGATTTATGTATAAGCGTAAAAACCAAAACAAAATATTATTTAAATAAAAAAACGCATGTACGTGTTCCACAAAAGCGAATCAAATATTTCATGCCCAGTTTTTCGTGTAACTATAGGTAGGTAATAGGTTTATGTATACTCAAAAAAACATTGAAACTAAACCCTATACAGCGGGGCCGGTGCTATTTTTGAAGTCGTCAGATTTATGTTGCTGGTGTAGTACTGTGGTTTACTTCGGTGTTATACATTTTAATCCATATAATATTGTTTACGTAATTTGCAATTTGCTTGCGAGCGAAGGCTGAGTCACAATTTACAGCAACAACGATATAAAACACACGTGGCTCCTAATAACGTTATTCTTTACTCCCCATCGTCGTCAAACACATTATTATATCGCTAGGTAGATATTATAAAATATTATGATGCCGCCGTAGTTTTCCTCGTATTTTTTCGAGTAAACATAATCCGATACGAACGTGATTAATATAATATATATTATACGGACTCACGGCTCGATTAATAATAATATGACGCAGGAAATACGTGCGAGTGTGCGATGGTGACGCGGTCAAGTGGCGGGCGGGGTATCTATTTAAAAAATTCGATAAATCATATACCCACCCCTTCGTTCGTTTTTTTTTTTTATGAGTCGTGGCTGTACCCAGTCTTGAATAAAATTAAACTGTGTGGCTGCATGAATAAATACGAGGCAGTGACGTATAATGTACCTATATATTGGTACATATAGACACGTATACAAACGCGTTAATCATAGAAACCCCTTACGATGCATAATGACTTTTGAATGAAATGTTCAAGTGGCTAGTAAAACAAATAAACTATTATCATCACGGAAAGTGTCAGAAACGCTGACGTCCGGTTTAATATTGTTTTTTTTTTTAGTTTTCTTCTTTCGAGAACTATTATAATGTATTCATAACAAACTTCACTGGCAATCGATATGTTTCATCACCACATTAGAGGACCATCGTCGTACCATATATATACAGATGCGTCTTGTATACTCTTGTGTAGGTTTAGTTAGGTTTTCAGAGGGAATAATTTTTTCTTCCGAGATTATAAAACGAAGGCCTATAATGATTGCTTTTTTTAAATTACATTAAACAAATATAACGATTTAATTTATTATTATAACTATATATTGTAGCTTAAGTGCATTTTTCGTATTTTTAAATTGGTTGAACATAATGTATTATGATGTCATCTTGTCATAATAATATGATTGATTAATTAAAATAATTTCAGTAAAGATTAACATAATATATTATAATAAACACAATTGTATTATCAAAAATTATTTTAAATATATTCAAGACGGGGTCAAACAAAGATAATGTAAAAGTAATATAAGGTACTATATATAGGTACTTAATATATATAATAATTTTAAATATACCTAATAATAATTATAATTTTTAATTTTGATTAACCATAAATGTTTGGCATTCTGGTAAAAATATAAAACTTCTGGTAAAACTCTTAGATGATTAGTTGTCTAGGTATTAAGTTCAAAAAAAACATTTGAATATGAATATACTTATATGTAATTGTTTTACCCGCTGTACCTCATACACGGGTCCCAACCCGTAGATTTAAACAAAATAAAAAATAATTGCATTCCATTATTATTATTTTTTATGTTTAGACACTATATAGACATAATAATTTAATTTGCAGTATTCAAAAATTATTTTGACAATTTTAATTTTTAACTCATATATTTTTATATGTTTGTATTCGTAAACGAGTATCTAGATTTTAGTAAGGTATTATTTTTATTAGCTTTCACCTGAATTTACGGTAGAGACCCTTCTATTCATATATTATAGAAGTACAATAATAGTTTAAATCATTGGGGTTTGTTCCGTTATATTTTAAAACCGTCAAAAACACAGTTAATTTATTGGTGAAATTCGAAAAGGCGGCTTATTTTGTCGATAGAATATCTTCTTCATTATCTCGAATGTATAATATAGATGCTGTGGGTTGTATATTCGAGATGAGACCTCACACATAGTTAGGTGCTTGGTACACTCAACGAATACACACTGAATTTGATTGTGACTCAACAAATCCTATTAAGAAGAACCGATTTTCTAATAAAACTGTATTTTTTTCTTTGATCTATATATACCCATATAAGTAAGTTCCTTTGTAAAAACTATCATGGATGTAATACAAAAAAAAATGTAAGTACACAATCCTGTCTTTATAATGAACCATGGTATGACTCAATAATCTATATCAATGGAAAACGACGATTTTCCACAATTGATTTATTGTAGTACGACCGAATTACATTGTTCGGAAGATTTCGGATACATGGATTTGTAGTTTATCCGCAGTGATCCCAATCTCTATTTTGGAAATTCGTTTTTTTTTTGCGGATTTCAGAAATCCCTACAATTTATCAAATACGAATTGACAATAACATAATAAACAAAATCGGTAGAATAATATGTTCTCGTATACAACACAATAATGTTTACCTGCATTGGCAAATCAACACGAGGCAGTAAGGCACACGGATATCCGAAGTAATAATACTTCAAAAAAAGGTTGGAATTTGAGATCAAAACGTTTTGTTCTTTCAAGAAAACGCTCACGTAAGACTGATTATACGCCTACATGGCTACATATACATATACCTACATATTGAGTATTGTATATAGATTTTGCTATACATGTGCAAAAAAAAACAGTTTGTTCACGAATTTTAATAAAATCATCAAGAATAATAAACGCGTGACGTCTTTTGGTGCACGGTTTTAGAAAAAAATACTACTTAGTTTAAAAATATTACAAAAACTAAACGGTAGGGATATTGTACATAATATTATAATAATATGTTTGTACGTTACATTATATAGGTAGGTTATAGAGTTTTTATCATCCGTGAATTTTCAGTTACCGATTAAACATGACGATGGAACACGTAGGAAACTCGTGGTTTTACGACTATCGAATGGGCTTGTATAAATTTAGTTTTTCTATCCCTAAAAAATGGTCGTAGCAACCGGTTTTTTGTGCACGTTGTTTAAATCAATATGAACGATTATTATTGTTCGGATCGCATGCATAATAATAATAATATTATAGGTAGGTACGTGTTTAACCGCGTATAAAAAAATTCTCGAGCGCGGCCTGCAGTAAACCGGAGGACAGCGAGAGACGAGCGATAATTGTTATAGGTATAATACTATAAGTAGTATGTACAACGTTATATTTATCGAAAAAAAATCGACACATCAATACCGAAGTATTTTGCATAGTATTTTCCGCAGCTATAACTCTACCAGCAGCAGTATTCATATTAATCGTTATTCATTACTATTATTACGCTTTTTTTCGAGGTTTTCGTCGATACCGTAAACATACATTAAGTATAATATGTACCTAGGTATTAAGAATTCTTGAATTAGCACAGGATGCGCGTGGTGTGTAGATTCAAACATATTAATATTGCAACGCCAGTCGAATACAATATTACAATATCATTAGTATTATTACATTGCGACAACAAGACGTCAAATAGCTAAACGTATAAATAAAATACATACACACCCATCGTGATGTTCAAAAATTGCAATGTTAAACGAAACCGCATATTATAATGTATTAACACACCAGTCACTATTGTCACTTGGCATATTATAATGTATAAACCTCACATTCACATATACCTTAATACTTAACACTTACAAATCGATTAGTACTTTAAAAATGTTAGTTTTTTAATTATTATTCGATTAGGAAATAGTTTCAAGTATAAGTACAAATACTTAGAACAAGTATAATATATTAACCTATTTACCTATACATTTTCCAATTTTATTCAAAACAGTTAATTATCTGATAAAATTATTAAAATATATTTAAATAATGACCGTTCCAAATTACAACTGAAATTAGGATTTATTTCATAGGTACTTCAACACATACTTATAAGTTGTAACTTTTAAGAGACAACAATAGTCTGTTTATTTATGAGAATTATTAGAAATAATTAAAAATAAGACATATAAAATACAAATAGGTATGTGGAATACATTTTTTTCTTAAGTCTATTTGAATATTTAAAATTATATTATGAACAATTCTTACTTAAATATTTAACAAGACTGTCAAATAGTTTGCCTATACTATATATTCTATATTATACTAGTGCAGTAATACCAATTACCTAAATGTTGTACGTCTTGTTCTTGTGCGTTGACCATTGAGATAATTATAATAATTAATATTATAATATGTGGTACATTATTAACATGTATTATACAGAGTGATTCACCAAGCATGCTAAACCCAATTTTTCAATTTAATAATGAATTTATTCAAATTTTGATTTTTTGGAACTTATAAATACAATAAGAGTTATAGGTCGCTTAAAATACTTGGATTTTTATACCATTATAAGAGTGCCTATTGGCGATACCAACTTTGTTTTTTTAAATGATAATCATTATTTTTTTCCTTCAAATTGTTAATCAGATCACTTCTGTTTATCAACTTTGACGTATCTAATTCGAACGAGTATTTTTTGAGTTACCTATTTAACTTTGTGTTATCTAAGGATAATAAATAAGTCATCTATGATAATCGGTTTGGAAAGTATGGGGACTACTATCATCTAAAAAATGATGTAATTACTAATTAATATTAGTCCTTCAACATTTTATAATTTGTAAAAATGTCCAAGTATAATAAATACTAGATACAATATTATACATTTTTTTTTAATTTTAAAAAACCATTTTTAAGGACTATTATAATTATATTATCCTGAGTTGTTAAATACTGAAAACTCAGAAACCACTCTTTCAAATTTTGATTTATAAAACATTTTCAAAAAGTCATCTGCTTAATAGTTAATTATAAAAAAGTTTGTTTTTCATTTGAAAAAAAAGAAGTTTATGTCATCACAAGCCATTACTTAAAATTTAAATGGCATACTTACAAAATATTTATGATCGGAAATATGGTTAACTTTGATATAAATAAAAATTCTAAAATTCAGAATTTTAAGAAATGCATTATTAAAGAGAAATCAGGGATAAGCAATCTTAGTGAATCACTCTGTATTCAATACCTATATGCAGTATGCGCATTGCGCATATTATTTTATATTATCATGTGCACACTATACATAACCGTATAATGCGTGCGTGATGATAAAGCTATTCGGGCACTATTTTATTAGGCATTACACAATGTCGCTAATTTTTACCATTTAAAACTAATCATATATTTCTTTAATAGCCACCGGCCACATTATGTGCATAGTATAATATTATTATAATTTGAGACATATATGTAGATACAATTTATCATGATGTGGCAGAGGCGGTCGTTAAGGTCAAAAATCGTAATTAAACGGCGTTTTGTATTACGGGCGCCAATACGATCGGTTGAATTGAACTCTCCCGTGAATGCGCGGTGCAATAATTATTCAATACTAACAGTTATGAAATACTTGGGCTGTCCGAATATTTGCCGAACTATCAACTAATATCCGGGCGCTCTCATAAACAAGTGGTTGTGCTATATTTGTTATGATTGTTTTGACGATTCCAACGTCAACGCGTTCCGGCCTTCCGGGTGGAATAAAATGTCAGTTGCATCGCGTGTCCGTCCCGTGTCATTCGACTACGGTGGCTCGAAACACGATTTCGCCAGCGGTTATAAACAATTTCATGCAATACAATTTTATACAAACATTATACGCGTACAACTATTATAGAATACGGTTGGGTTTCCGTTGGTGTGTAGAACACTGGTCTTATTATCGTGTATCCGTAAAATGTATTATATTATTATACTCGGAGCCACCACTGGACGAACTCGGACACTCGGTAGTATGCGTGACACAATAATATGTATTATGTCCTAGAAATTGTTTAATACCACTTTCAAGCCGATCGAATAATGTGCTGGTGCTGTGTCAAGTTGGCACCGGGATATTTGATTTTGATTTACAATTGAATGAGTTACTAGCAAATTCTAAATGTACAATAGTAAAATCTATTTAATTCCTAGCAGTTTTTCAAAATTAGTTATATAGCCCTGGCATAATTTCCCGGTGCCAAATTGACGAACGTCACTATATGATAATGTATCTCGATTCAATGTCGATTTCTCCACTTGTCTGAATAAAATTAAACGTTGTAGGTATATTTTTTGTTTTTATATCCCGTGTTACTAAAACAAATCGTACCGCCTTGGAGCTCATATCATATATTCTGTAGTATGAGGTAGGACGGTAGTAATATTATGTAGCATTACCAATTATTGTTCGTAACGTAATATTATATTATATTACTATATACACCACCACCGCTGTCACAATATAACACGTAGATTGAGCTTTTGGATTTTGTACGCTTTTAATGTAAAAAATAAAACTCTATACTTACGTGTAATGTATATATTAGCCATTAGGTATATTGCCCAATTATACGCGCACGTATTAAAATACTATGCCTATAATAAACGTGAGTATGCGCCTGTGTTAGGTTAGGACAGTGTTATAGGTATCCGTATCCCGCATAATATTTTTCTATTTTATAATATACAATACAATATTAAATCGCTATGCGGGCCATCATCGTTGGAGCGGGCTACTTTCACAGTTTCACGTCCAATACACGGTTTTCACCCGAAGGTCGAGCGGAATTTTTGACAACGGGAAACGTTTAAAAAATAAATTAAGAAAACAAACAACGGACGGACGCCGGTTTACACTGTTAAACCTACTTGTTTAACCTAACCGACTGACATCTGTATCAGATAGTATATATATGTATAATGTATACTGTACGTATTATACACGCTCGTGGTGACGACTTTCGCTACCGCTCGTGAACACGTTATTACTTATTATCAATATTTACCCGGACCACCGATGTACAGAAGCCGCCGCGGTAGGTACGCAACTACGTACGCCCGCGATAATCGCCGCAGCACGTCATAAACAAAACGAATTATGTATACCTATTATAACAAACTATAATTATTATACTACGCAGATGTACACATATAATATTATTGTAGCCTGTACCACGTGATTAAATGTGTAATGCACAAACATTATATACCTAGCCATAAACCAATACGGAAAGTCGGTACAACGGATGTTGGTAAACCTTATTCTAAAATATATCATTATGTTATAAGCAACCGTTTATCGGTGGGTATTATAGGTACTTATACCAATATGAGCAATAAGTGTGTTCATTCTCAATGAATCATCGTATACCTACTAAAGTCCGTTAAGAGGACGCTACACAGATATTTGCCGTCTTACAAATGCGTAACACGGCGAATTTAAGCTAAGCAGATCATGTTTAACTCCGATCGTTTAAAAACTAGAGCTAATCGGCCTATTATGAAACTTGATGGTAAGAATATTATCTGTGTTTGTATGTGGGTATTTTACGATAACTCGGTTTTTAAGCGAGTTATGAAAATTTTTAATTTACACTATATTATATACGCATAACTTGCTAAAAAATCGAACTATCGTAAAAATACCCACATACAAACACAGATAATGTTTTTAACTTCAAGTTTTATACGTCGATTCACTCAAGTTTTTAAAAGAACGAAGCTAAACGTGATCAGCTAAGCGTAAATTTTGCTATGTTGAGCACTTGTAGGACGGAGACAACGAATGGCCGTGTAACGTCTGTCTGCCATAACAATTCTAGGGTTTAAATCCTCAACGAAAAATTGATAAAAGAAATCGAAAGTAAAAATGTAAAATGATTTGAAAGTGTTTTCGATTCCCGCATTCCCACAAACAAACATTTGCGCTATAATATATTAGGTATATTGTAAATTTATAAAGGGGTTCAATAAATGTTTTGTGAATCGTTCGTGCTCGTGAATAGAAGATTCCAGATTCAGGTACACACACATATAATGTACATGCCATGTTTTCCGTCCGGCGAAGGTGAAGTACCTATAATACCACAGGCTATATTTCATATAGTTAGTAAGTAGTTTGTGATAAATGATTATACTACATAGTAGGAACTCATAAAATTACGACAGCCGAGACTCAGAATACATTAATTGTTACGACGGCAACCACCAAACGTATAGTATAGGTAAGATCTACAAAATATGTAAATAAGAGGGTAAATGAAAAAAGAATTTCGGATACGTTTGAGTACTTCGAGTGGTTAAATTCGAAAACGGCTGACGAACGACATGTCCGGAATTATGAAACTGCAGATGATATGTCGCTTTATTATAATCAGATGATACACTGCGTTACTGTAATCATGGACAATAATATTATGTGGTATATAAACGCCTTATAGAGACATAATAGAGTTCTTAGGTTTGGATTAGGGACAAGGGCTCGCTAAAGTCAGCATTATAATAGATAACATCGAGGGGCGTAGGGTATAATATTATTATATTATATTATTATAATACGGTCGCAGCTCGTGTAACAAACAGTTTGGCAGCTTTTCGTGCGATAAATCACGCGGTACCGCAAAGTCGGTATGCGGTCGCCGTCGTATAGGTTATAACTGTGATTGGGCCTACGGCCGAACGGCCGGTCTTATTACGAAAGCGTCCGTCTGTCCGTCCACCTCTCGTTTAAGTTATATATATTAGTTTGTAGTGTTTGTACCTCGGCACGTAAAACACGAATAAATTATCGACTGCAACGGGAAAATCGGAAGAGAGGAAAAAAAGTGAGCATAAAGGCGGTCTTTCACCCGGTTCCGATATATACACAAGTATAATACACATATAATATACCTATGTAGTATATTATTATCATTATTTTTATTATTATACGTTTATATTATAAATCCGCGGAGACACGACCACGCGTCGCGTTTAGTGTGTACTGCACGCGTAAATAAATAATATTACTATGCAATAATAATGCCGGTATAAATTATGAATAATAAATCGGTGTTTCATTTGTGCAATATGCATGTGTATGTGTGTATACAGTATATTATAGTAATGTAGGTACCCTGCAACAAGGAGCCAGCAAATATTATAAGTGCAAATGTATAAATTGTCAGGATATAAATCGAAAAAGCTCTCGTTCAAAAATTATCGTACTCTAAGATTAGTATATAATATTCTATAGATATAATTAATGTATAATACATATATATATATATATATATATATCCAGTAGGGAGGTATCGGTTGTATCTGTTATATCGATTAATTATAATTAATTGTAATGTAAAATTTACCGAATTATATTATATTGTTATGGTTATAATCGTTTTATAAAATATTATAATATATTATAATATTATAATTAATCGTATTTACCTAACCGGGAAAATTGAGTGATCGCTGTTAAATGAAAACTGTAAGATAACATTTTTAAAATAATCAACATTTTCCCGTATTGTAACTGCGATGAACTGGCAGAATGTCCAAATACTTAAAACATTGATTAAATGTACATATAATATTTTATATTTTATATAATATAATATTGATAATATTGATTTAAACAGTGCTTAAAAAGTCAGTGCGGCTCTCTTACCCACTATAATTATGTATGCGTATTTTATCTTCATTCCTCTTCGTCCCTCTCATAATGGAATATTATTTTCGTATCGTCGACTATTAGCTCGTATTATTATTATAGTGCTGCTCTAGGACCGTGGAAACACGATATTATCACCGATATAGTTTAATTATCTGTGATGATGATATTATAATATTATTTATAGTATTAGATTATTTATTACGCAACCGGGAAAATATTTACGGACGATTTTTACGACGCAACGCCGCTGTTGCAGTATTATTATATAGACACGTAAATTCATATGCCAACGAGTTGCCGACCGGCCATTAAAACCATTCGGACGCGAACGCACTCTAATAATATGACGGACATGTGTTAAAACTTAAAACGAATGTTACCCATAAAGCCGTATAGCCATTAGCCATGATACGTTTATCGCGATTCATGTTGACGAATTTATTTCTATATAATAGACGGCATAATATACGCGATATCGCTGCACGTACACACCTCGCATGATATTCTACACTGGCGTTGTTGTTTATTACCTGTATACCTAGGTTGGTAATATCTTCATATATATATATTTTTCATATTTAATTTGGTTTTCTCGTTCACATAATATAGGTCTTTGATGGTGTAGGTAAATGAATATCGTATTTCGTTTTAATTTTGTCGGCGTCGATGTATAGAGCATTCTTCCCATACTAATAAAAATGATAATATCATAGCACTGCGTTTTTGTTCGTTTGCCGAACGATATCAGACGCGGGATAAACGTACCGGTACGGCAGCGGTACCGAAAGTCACCGTAAAGGCAAAAAACAAACAACGTTGCACACAGTCCGCGAGTGGGATTCGTAACCGCACCGACCACTGCAGGCGTCTGGTAAACCACCCCCGCGGACTTACCATGTTTAACTCCAACGTTGTCTCCGTGCAGCGTAGATAGGATACCGTGGGCAGTCAAGGAGATGTGATGTGATGACTGTTAGACGATGGTGTGTATGTATTATGCTGCAATGTACGCGGTCGCGCGAACATCAAAGGATTGAATACGATGAGAGATGAAAACAGAAGAAAAAAAACGTTTCAACCGTTTCGCGATAATTAAACGACGATAAGGTCTCGGTTGATTCATTGATAAAGAAAAAAAATCGAACAACGTCAACTATACTCGGCCTTTCTTTACACATGCGTCGAAACGCAGCATCGTCATTTCGTTCTCGGATATTACTCATTTTGGAGACTGTGGCAATCGCGCATTAGTCCTCTGAAAAATGTACAATACCATGTGTATATGTTATATTATAGAATATAATATATTGTTCGTTATCGTCTGCACGCGTTTTTGTACAAACAACGAGCTTCATACATAATATGTAGGCATAATTTTTTTTATATACATTTTTCATATAATGTATTTTTCAAATCTCGGCATTAGATAAGCGAGTAATTTATGCTGTTCGTTGATAATATTATAGCAGTCGGTCTTGGAAATTTTTTTTACTGTCTTGCGCGCGTGCGTTTATATAGTATCACACTTATTTACACCGTGTGCGTGGAATGCTCTGCTGCAGAGAAGTGCATACCTACGGCCAGCCGAGCGGCCCTTCGGGCACTGTTGTTGGCCATATTATTATTATTATTATTATTACACGTACAAACTATAATATAACATTATTTTTATTATAATATACAGAAAAGTAATCGATTACGTCGTTAAATTTAGTTTGTCGATTCGTTATGGCCGCGATTTGTTCGGTTACCACCGCACACTACACCGCGGGTGCAGAGCATAATATGTATAATATATAATATTGTGTTCGAATTCTTCACGGTTCAGGTCGTGTGACAAATTTCAGGCCGGCTTAAACCAACAACGTTGACCGCGTGGACACAAACGACAATAATACAATAAAACGGACAGCGTCGAACTATATAGTACGTCATATATATTATATATACTATACTATATCTACTGTCGGGAGCCGGGAGGTACCCATATTTTATAATATAATATAATATATACACGCTGTGCGGTGTGCATTATCCTGCACTATATCATAATAATATATTATTTTTCACGACTATAATATCCTTCCGAGGTGCGAGCTGCAGCATCCGGGCGAAGTGGTATTTGGTGCGCTTGCGCAGCGGGTAGACAAATAATAATATTGTGTACGCCGCGACTGCGTCCCGCCGACGCCACAGCCGCCGCCGTCGGATCATTTATAAAACGCGCCGTCGAACCACCCACGTCCGAAGCTGTTGACTCCTGTCAAGGTCTGGGTCAAATTCCGATATATCGAATTAATCGGTTTGAATAACGATTGTTATCTTTTCGACAAGACAACACGCGCACTGCACACACGCACTCACCCGCCCGCCTTGCTCACTCAGTCACTCACCGGTCGATGGTAATCGGTGAATTATGATGCTCCGGACGAGTTCTTTGTTTTTAACCGTCGTCATACGGACAAACACCGCTACAGTGATGCGTGTAACCTATATTGTTATATGGCGTATAAGGTGTTTTCAGTCAGATCTCTGCTGTGCGGCAAGCATAGCCTAAATATATATATTATTGTACGGGTTCGCCGGTCGCCGTCCTTTACACATGAAACACATCGCGTGTTTATAGTGGTATATAGGTATAATCATTTAACCACGGTAGAGCATTGGGTTACTTTTTTATGCATATACTCCCCCGGTTCCGGACAAAGGCCCGTTGACCAAAACGCGAGTGTAAAACTGAGAGGTTAGGGTGATTTCCAACGATTTCTCTATTCACCGACTTGATATTATTATATCAACCTATAGGACATCCTAGCAGCTGCGCAGTGCCAAAGTAGGTATATATATATATTACTCGTGCATACTGCGTACAAGGTGCCGCCACCACCTCCGTATGCTCTAAATAGGATGTGCAGTATAATATATGTAGGTACTGCACTATTGCTAAGAGACCTTTCCGAAAAAGTCATCTTTATTAAATGATCGTCCGGACGTCCCACCGAGGGTTAGTATAGTGGAAAACGTGTTCGGTCATCTGCCGTCCAGATAAGGGTAAAAAAAAACAACCTCGTTGACCACGTTCTATTTCTTTTTCGTCGGTGGGCCCGCCGCACACGTACGGTACCGTCTCGGTGTAGGTTATATTATTATATTATTAGGTTTATTGTTATTATAATAATTCGTAGATAGGTACTTGTACACAGCATTGTAAATTTGTATAATAATATAATATATCATGATCTCCGTGCAGTGCGCGCTGCGTCATTGTCGTCGACACACGCGCGTTTATTCCTTCGTGGTTTGATTGTATTATAATTTATAATACTATTATATTGATGTCCGTCGCGCATCATAGTGTGGATAGTATTTATTAAGTATACATTAATATATGTAGGTATACATAATGTAGGAACAAATTGTAATTGTCTCTGCAGAGCCACGGTACTAGGTTGAGGGCATCTTTGAGCCGTAATTTGGTAAGACTTTGAGTGAGTCATCTTACAGACTATGGACCCAACAATTTTTACAAGATATTTATAAAAATTAATATTTTGACTAGCCTTTCGAGTCACTTCCATGTCACGACTGTGTTTGGTCGATAAAATAATAGTCGTACCTATTTCAAACGTCAACCCAACAACCAATTGATATACAAGTTTTATGTTTCAAATGGTTTGGCTTTGCAAATTGACTGTTTTCGGACACTGTTCGGCAAAGATAATGAATAATGATATAATATTTGACAATATTTGTGCTAGGCAGTAGAGCTGACGATATCGGACATGACCCCAACGAGCGTATCTATATATTCTATAGGTAGATTTTATCTAAACTCCGTAGTACTTGTACCTATTCCGTCTTTGCAATACGTTGTTTTTTATTGAAAATGCAATATTTTTAACAGTTATAATGTAATATAACACATAGCCTACAAAGCCTACTGGAGCTGTCGCGAGTTTCCCTGTAATATTAGATATTTACGAATATTACTTATTAGCGGATCTCTGTTTATATCTCTGCAAATACACACGCGCACGTCGCACACGGTAAATAACGTGTGCAGTATTGTTAATTTATCAATGCCAAGGTCAGGTATGCAATCAAAAACCTATCGTAGACGACAACAACAACATCAACAACAGCGATATAATATGTTTAGCCGTACTCGCTAATATCAATCGAGGTGCCCCGAGCCATATATAATGATATGTATATACGCACAATATATCGTGAGTTGCAAGATGACGGCGACCACGACGCACATTTTTATTCTTTTACGAATTTCGAGATGAACGGCTGGTCCCGTCTTCCGTGTACCCTCGGCCTCGGCATGATTTTTCGGACACTTACAATTTTGTATAATGCCATCGATTTTATCATTATTATTATTATTGTGATGTGTGTTTCCGCGTTCCGCGATCTTTTTGTATTCGTTTTCCAGAGAATATTATTATATTGTCTACTCCATTACACACGCTGAGGCAACCCGCAGTACAGTGCATGCCTATATAATATAGTATATTATACAATACACGCGCACATGTATATTATTATAACGTGTTACGTGGCTATTGTTTCGTTTCGATATGTACATGTTAATGTGTGTGTGTGTGTGTAGTATTGCTGCACAGAATATTATTATACTGCACGTGTGTGTAAGCCAGTGGATTTAAGTCGTTAAACGCGTAGAGCCTCTTGTAAATTGTAATCCCGAACTCGAGTACTCCAATGCGTTTTAACTTTTAAGTACGCACGCATTTCTAGTCACAAAACGCATAAAAAAAATATAATAATAATAACACTTATTATTACTTTTTTTTTCCTCGAGAAAACCTTTTTCTCCGTCGATTCGAACATATAAAATTATCAAAGAATTTAATACGTTAACTGCGAACGGACATAAATTATGTATACGTTACACGTTTTAACAACGACTGCTTCGACAGTTTATGCTACACGTATTTATAATTGTATACAATTAGACGTAAAATGTTATTCGAAAAATAATGCATCGGGTGTGTTGTAAAAAAACATACGGCACCACGCCGAAGAACGAATAACAATCAAATTCTCAATCCGGTACGTTTAAAAAATAAAAATTGATTTGAATTGTTTACTAAAGTATTATATTATTATTATGCTCTGACGTAAATAATGTAAGAACGCTGTTATTACAGATGGCATGTGCGCGCCTTAATTAAATTAACATACGTATTATATTATTATTATAATATACAAGTTTACAACATTACAACTATATATGGTTTTAAGTCCACAAAATGCATTTAAAATGTAAATATCGAATAGGTAGATGTCGACATGAGATTATACACGAATACATGGTACTTGATAGGTATATGGTTTTGACTAAACGGGCTAACGACCGACTAAGTTAATTGTTAGAGAAAATCGTTTTGCTATGTAAACATAAATTCGTTGGAAGACTAAACCGCTAAAGAGCAAAATAATTTATTTAAAAAATACTGGACAAGATACAGCGGCTGGGTGTTGTGCGATTTGTTAAGTACATAATATCCAAACGTGTGTAGACGAGAGATGAGCAGACGATGAGTTATACGAAGATTGTCCATAATATGTAGGTGTACATTATTGTCATAATGTCGTGTTTCACGCCCATGTGGCTGTAAAATATATTGGTAAACGATGTTTAGCTCACACTGGCTCATCCTTCCATAGCGTATAGATATCATAATTAATATCTTAAAAATTATTACACTTTTGTATGAAAGACACACATAAGCGCTATTAAAGTATTTGTTATTTATTTATAATTTGAAAAATGTACTGCAGCGTTTAAAAACTATTCCTTTTACTGCCCCTCAACTTTCTCGTCTCTCGGTATAAACATCACAAAAACAATAAATGAATTACATTTAATCTGTGTAATCATTATATCGTAATAGTGCTGCACCATTGTAATATACTATAAAAAAATATCCGTAATAATCATAATCATAATAAGACGATCTGACGGTTATAATGTTATATAGTGGCGTCGGAAGTCGGGAACGTCCGGTATTCAGCATCAACTACGGCCGTCGGAAATTTTCGTGGAATCGTTATTATTATTATTAATATTAATAATAAAATATATAATAATCGGTTGGTCGATTGCGCGCGCTCTCTTCGCAGCAGTTCGGCGGGCCGAGCACACCGTGCATAAACGACAATGGCGTTGCGTTGTTGTCACGGGTCGTTTTTATTGTTATTGTTTCCGTTCCAGGCGCAAATATTGTAATGACAATTAATCGGCCGAAATAAAACACCAACAACAACAGTGGTGTTATGATGCAACGGCCGCTGAGCCTTTACATCGACGCCTAGAAAGCGTTTAATCGCCGAATAAAAAAAAAAAACAATCGACCGCCCGGAAATAACACTGTGTCGTGTTGTGCGTGAAATATTTCGCGGCGCCAAAATTCCGATCGTCAGCACACTTTGGCGAACGCTAAATACGAACGAATGTCGAATTCGAGCACGAAACTCGACGTAGTCAGGCTTGGCCGTTTTCAAGACGCCCTTTCCGTGGAGTTCAGCTAAGCTTTTGTACGTCTCGTCGACCGTTGGGTTGCAGTTCCGAACAGTTGTAATAGGTTAAGAGACGAGACCGCAACGGCCGCCGATAAAAATAATAACAATATCGTTTTCGACGATGCCCCTGGAGGACGCAACCAAACACGCGTGGCGGCACGCGTCGTTGCGGCAACGACAGCACACGCGGCGCAATTCCAGTTCCCAGACGGAAATACATTTTTCTTGCGCTCGCGGCCCCGTCGTCGTAACTAGGCACGTTTCTTGTGTTTTTCGTACACACACGTCAATGTCATACATGCATTGTCTTTGAAGTTGCGCAATATACACGAGCACACAAATCTTTCATATTATTTTGTCTAATGCCAATCCACCTGCATAATACGTATATATATATATATATATATATATATTATGCGCGTATATTATATACATTCGTGCTAGAACTTGTCCTTTGGCGCGGAAATGTGAACAAACGCCGTCGCCGTCATACAGCACAACGATAATAAACACGACGGAATAATATATTATACTATTATGTGTTAAGGCCGCGGTGGACTTTCGATCCGACACAATATTTTGCATTATGCTGTACGCACACGCAAATATACTAGTGTAGGTAAATATAAAAATTAAAAATTGTGCGTGTATAATGTCGAGTCATACGCACGATCAACGTCAATAGAATATTTAAAAAAAAAAAATAGTGCTGTAATTGAGGATATTACATCAAAGTTGGCCATTCAAAATGAATAGTTTTTTGGACACTTTAAAATGAGCAGCCATATTTGAGTAACCGTGTGAAACTATACTCATATAAGTCATCCCTGATTGGAAAATTCGTCTTATCGACGAATGGAATACCTAATATATTATAATTCAGGTTAGACGACGTAGAGTTTAAAATATATTCAAACTTGCAGATCGACCAAATATCAAACATAATAATAAGCCAAACCCGGGAAAAACGTCGTACGTGACACTATGATATTATGAAATAGCGCTTTAAATCCAACTACTCTTAAGTTGTGTGAAGTATAATATATATTACAATATGCTGCATAGTATCATTACTGTTTTTTTACATAGTTTCACATGGCCACGATGTTCACAATCACGGCCTGCTCCGTGCCGGTCAAGGCGGTCTGAAATCCACGACGACGAGCAAACGATATTATCACCATTGTTTCTATAAGTAATAACTAATAACTATAATAATTATACTCGCATAAACACATCGTCGAATAAAATTTAATAACAATAACATTAATATAGTAACTCAGTTTATAGGCATAATAAATCTCCTTTCATCACCACATTCTTCCCTCGCCCCAAAATCCAAATGGAGACCTCGAAGATCCTAAGCGGGAGTGCCGTGATCCTGCTGGCCAGTGCAATTCGCATCTGATCGAAATCGATCAAGAAACGCATGGTCATGTTCGGCCTTCGTCCCGGCCATAAGTTTTTTTTGTCACGTTTAATCTGTACGTATTAATGTGTAGAAGGAATCCGGACCGAGCCGCGGGATCGTCTTGCCGACGCTTCTGCAACAGGTGATATCCCGCGAAAACCATAAAACATATAACGTCATGTAAATGACTGGCGAAAAATTACGTTTCTTATATTCGTATATTGAAAGGAGAGGAAAACCATTTCGAACGGTTGGCGGTCACCGCGGGTGGGTTGTCTGGTCTGGTGCGCTGCAGGTGCCCATCCACTATATCCATCCAGCGGATTCTGTCACTCGTCCGCGGTGTGTTATCATTATTTATTCATAAAATGTGATGTTGTATAGCTACTAAACAATATTAATATAATATATTGTGACGGCTGAAGGGTAAAAAATATTTTTTACCACTCTAGCGTCTAGCGTCACACAAGAGTGCAGTCGTTCGAGTTCTAGAGTTTTCGTCGTTCAGAGTACATAATATTTTCTTTGCTCTACGTCTTATCATCGTTCTCGGTTCAGATAACCCAACGTCGTCACGAAAACAGAACATATTGTGACAAAAACTGTCATTGGATTGTGTTACAAATATTACGATGTATATGATAAAATATACAATCAACACATAAAAATATTACTATATTAGTATAATAATATACATAAGTATTGCGGGTACCTATACACGATGGTGCGATTTACGAATTTGTTTTTGCATTAAACAATGTCCACCAAAAACGGTTTTAAAATGAACACATAATATTATGATGGTTTTAGGGCTGTATTTTTCTCAAAAAAATATTTAGTATGTATTCACGGGGGAGGGAATATAGAAGTACACATTTCAGGGTTAGTCTTGAAAATACACATTATTATGCTACTAGCTAATTGTGAAGTAAATATTTAAAAATTTGTTTTTTTGATAACTATAATACAAGAAATATATATTTGTCAAATATTTTTTTTTAAATTTCAATGGAGGTGGGAAAACTACATGGACTGAATTCCGTTTATAACATGCATAGTGCTTACTGCATATAGGATATATACAATTCTACAAGCGGTGTTGTTTTCCAATTTTCAGTTTCTTATACGCATTGCACATGAAATGCAAATTCCTCGCAACAGTACTGTTGCATGTGCGATTTTTACCCGCATTGTAATATTGTATTGAAAAGTTTAATTTCAATAAAAGATGAATTTGCTGCAGAAATTACTGTAAAATCACATATTTTTAAGACATAATAATATAAGATATTATATCACAGCCTATAATTTATACATGTGCCCACTCACCAGCTAACCACCACAATTGTTGTGAATAATAATATAATTGTTCGGGACACCTGCAGTAGTTTAGGTACCTATATACGATGTTTTTGCTGAAACCGCAGCCCAGTCAAAACAGATCACGATTATCTTCATAAAAAAAACATTTCATATGGCGGTGATTGTGCAGGGGTAAGCATTATATACAAGCAGCAATCCGTTAAGTATTGCATCGACACGGTTGTACATTATATATTTATATATAGTATCAACGATCGTGTAAATTCACTGGTGTATAATTATTATTATAGAAGTCACGCAAAAAGTAAACTGCCTGCAACAATAATTTGACTTTCGGCGATTAACACTATACAGGCATACATATTATATACATAGACCTGCACGTGACCATTCGACTCGAATGAAAAATTCTAGTCCAAAGATTGACTCTTTTTTTTTTAAATTTTCGGATTACCATTTTTTTCAGCGAAGAATGTCTGTTCTACTTTATATTTTTTTTTTAGTTAAAAATTCTTAAAAAATTCACATCTGAAAGTTTTTATATGAAACAAATTGAATGGTAAAATTATCATTATTATATAAAATACTATACAGTATATTATAATATACAATATACAAATTAAGGAAACTAATATGAACACCATACCAAAAAATTTACTTATAGAACAGAAAGTTTTAAATAATTTGATAAGTTAAAAAATTTTATACGATAAATGTTATTTTACGATAAATATATTAATATTTTCTTTTTTTTTCTTGAAATTGATTTAGGGAATACGATCTTTTGGTTGTAGAGGTCACGATTAAGGCTCTACTGAATTATATTATGTGTTTATAGTAGAACACACATAAACCAGATAATATATTGATTTGAGTGGTATTATTTCTACATTAATTAAAGTTAGAACTTTTTACAAGCGTCCAGTAGAGAAAAATCAATACGTCTGGTAATTATATACGTTGTACTATTGCGCTAAGTAGGTATATAAAAACTTAAACATTTTTGTTGTTGAATACTTTTAAATGAACTCTTGCGTAAAATCTTTTTAATTTTTTTAAATCCAGAATGGCAGATTCATAACTGTTCAAATGGAATTTGATGCGGGAAAACGTCTTATATATGGTAAATTAACTGTGGATTTCACTTTTCAGGGGATAGACTGGATATCCTTCACGGCTAATCCAGCGACATTTGGGAAAACTGTTTTCCGGAACGTTTTGCGGTCTTATAGCGGTGAAAACTAATTAGTAGATCGTCTACATAATAACATAATATACGTACTTACGTACATAATAGTCGGTCATCGCCAGTGAAGGATACACACACACATACACATACACCCACATCATAGCTGCTGCGGCTGACAACCATGCGGTTTCGACCTTTAGCAGGGCATATATAATAATTATTAGCTTCGGCTCGTTTATAAAAGCCGTATCAAATCCTGTCAGTAATCAAATGACCGAGACCGCTTATGAATAACATTATTCAGACTCGAGTAAATACCTCCATGCCGTTCTAAACATATTGCACGCGCAACACTATCTGTAATTTTTACATGACCGCACGTATATTTTTATTATTATCATAAATGCGCACGATGAGGATATATATAATATTATAAACGTGTAAATATATATATATTGTAGGTATATAAAATGTATATACATAAAAGGTGCACACAATATATATATACTGTTATAACCCATATGGTTAAGATGGTGGTCGCATCAAACCGGTAACTCATCGTGGCACTAATCGCATGATCTGTGCTTTGAGTGGTGAAAAATGGTTGCAAGTGATACTGCGCGTACATAATAATATTATACCGTATGTAGGTAGGTTCATGTAATTTTCTACGGTTTTATGGAGAATACGAATTCTATGTATATACACCCCCGAAATCCTCTGTCACTAATAAACATGCAAGGAATGTGTACATGCATTTGTGTAGCATTTTTGAAGCGTCCTTACAATTTACCTAGGCGATTTGATCAAATATTTTAAAAAATACAGCATAGGTTCGCCCTATATTTCTTAGGGGCCTTAAAAGGGAACAATTTGTACACGGTAGAAATTATATCAATTTTATAGCCACCATCACCGTAATGCTGTAAAGCGTACATTGATGTTCGATATAATACATCGGAGAGGAGCTAAAATACTATACAATAATTGGTTATGGATTTAGGACAGTTGGTCCCCGCGAAAAAACACAGCATGCGGACAATTTGCCACCGTCATAATTTTATACACAATTGGTCCCCGGCTTAAAAGTTAAATACAAAATACTTTTTTTATTGTTATACTTTATAACCCATCAAAATTCGTATATCTATTGTGATATACTGATATCTATTCAAAAATGTGATTAACTTATGGTTGAAATATATATTTCCACCATGATTAAACTAAAACTAATCCACTGTGTTTGTAAGTAATATTTAGTAAAATGTTACTAAAAAATGTTGAATGCCTCAAGAAAAATATTGGCCGAGATATAAAATTATGACGGGGACCGATTGTACACATACGGCATTTTTATGCGGGGACCAATTGTCCGGTATACCATCATTGGGGATATCATAATTTGTGAGTTGCATCAGGGGTTTACGGTCCACGTGTGGTTCAATATATTATATTATCATAGTGTCACCCAATAATTGTTTTTATTAAGCAATAAAATGTTTGTATATGCTCAGGAAAGGTACCGAAAACCAGTAATTAAATACATTTTTTTGAATCCCCTCCCTTTGAATAAATCCTGGTCACGCCACCGATATTACATACCAAGGTAATAATATTATGTATCTTTATTCTTATTGCCAGCTTATTAAATTTGGTACACTACAAGTATAGGGACGAGGTACCTATATACAATACATCAATATTATAATATGTACCGGTACCAATACCTTGTGACCTTCGACCGTTAACCACCTGTATAATATACGTTAGAACTATGCGCTTTCTCTCGGCCTGGCTAATTCATACGGAAATCCGATTGTCACAACGAAACCCCCGCATCATCTGCCGTGTCGGAAATTTCACCGTAAACGCGTTTTAATTTACGCGTGCGTGTCAAATTCCTGTCACAATAATAGTAATGAAATACCCATAATACCTATATAATTGTGTGTACTATGTGGGCTCGGGATAATTTTTTTTTTTTGTTGTTTCATTTTCTTTTCGAAAACAGCCACCGCGGGGTCCGTTGCGTAACGCTGTTGTCGGCCAACGACCTTGGCTAACGATGACCGACGGTCGTCGTTATTAATGGGATTATTGGGATTATATGTTATTATTATTATTATTATTACAATATTCACACCGACTGCTGTGCAGTGTATACTGCTGCAGTTACTGTATACATCGTAGAATCCGATTGTTCAATAATAACATTATTAACTTTTCGATAGATAATACCTCCTATTCTGCTCTAAGCCCGTTTAACTCACGAGCATCGTCCGCTTGAACGGTGCGTATATAGTCTATACAGTACGCCGCGCCGCCATGTACATAATATGGCGTGAGTGTGAGCATTTATATATTATATTATGACATAATATGTATATATCATATTATATTATGTGCATACGAAGGCATATATTATGAGAAGATTTAACCTTCACCCCTCCCCCCTTCCCACCGGTTTGGTAGTGTAGTTAGCATTTTCCTGATTCTCGACCGCTCTCATGATCATCATCAATCCCTATACCCGTATTAAAGTATATTATGCGTGTGTGTAAACACCTCAGCGCACACTTCACACAACTACTATAATACATCTATACCTACCTATATAAATTATATATTATAATATTATACATCAGTTCTAGCACACAGTCGATATATATAAGATGAGCGTCCCGCTTTAAAATATATAAAATATCATTTGTATTATATACTGTACCGGGTTTGACTCTTTCTTTTTCTTACAGCTATAATAATATTATTACTCTTATAATATACTGGGCATGTAGTAGTTTTCGTATAACTCACCTGAAACAAACAAGAAAAACGACGATTAGACGTGATACGAGAATAATTATAATTATCAAACATATATAATATAAGATATTTTATAACGTTAGAGACGTGTGTGCGGTAGTACCCACCATTATTATAGTATTATATGTATATAATACGAGCCACTAGTGAGTTGTGTACGCGCATTATCATATTATAAACTGCGAAACACAGTTGACTTCTTACCAGTTGTACGAGTAATATTTTACGTACTTCTAAAACGACATTGGTGTAATCAGATCGTTACACGGTTTTTTTTTTAAGTGATAACGAAACCTACGATATTTAAAATATTTTTATCATTCGCGAATCTAGTGGCCCGTTATAGTAATATTACAGTAATATTATGTACAACGAAACGACCGCATGGTATAGTCATTTAAACGTTAAAACGTGAGTTTATTATATGCCCAGACGGTATTGTACAAAATATACACTGCAGCGCGTATTACACCTATACACGAGAATGTAAGCAAATAACAAACGATACAATGACAGCGTCTTATTAATATTGCGGGATTGTGTAATTATTCTGACGTAAGCTAAGGTACGATTTCGGTTTGACGTCGTACTGCTGCAACAATATCGGATAAGCCCCGAGACAATAATATTATACATCGGCACAAAACCGTGTAGTGCGAGTAGGTAGTAAGGTACACACGAGACCAGGGGCGTGTACCAGTTGCCCCCAAAAGTACCTTTTTTTATAACAATTCCCCCCAAACTACCTAGAGCAAAATGTACCAGTTGCCCTCAATCAAATGTACCAGTTGCCCTCATATGTTAATATATACATGATTACAATATATAGCCTGTAAAATAGGGGAGGTAAATATACAAATAATAAATAAAATTATTTATAAAAATAATGTAAAATAGTATAAAATGATAGAATCAAATTTTGATATTTGCAATTATATATGATATTGTATTTTGTAATAAATAATAAATTTAATATATTATACAAATAGTATGAATAAAATGAAAATTGTGTTAATAATAATAGCCTACTATACTTGGTGCAAAGCGAGGATTTTACAAAAACGCGTAAATTTAGACGCGTCTAAGTGGATAGCCGATTTATCGTGTGGCTAACGATAGTAACGACAATTTTATTATATTACGCTTTATCGGAATACTCTAGTTATTATCATTTATTAAACCTATCATTATTAGTAGTTTTATTGTTGTTAGAAATTATTATATGATACGATGTAGGTATACCTACGTATACCTACGTCTTTGATAGATACATTTTAGTAGACGAAAAGCACTGATTTTATTTTTGTAAATGTTATAAAAGAAGTACAAACAAATACATACATTGCTATAAGCAGTGTAAACGAAATTAAAAATATAACTTATCGAGCTTACTTTAACAAAAAAGCCAGAATTGAAGATTTTATAAATAAATATAAAAACAAGAATATTAGTAGATTCGATTTTGTAAAATCTGTTAGTAATTATTATAACAAGTCATAATACATAATTATTATATCTATTTTTTTTTTTTTGACAAATTATGCCACATAATTATGTACATTCAGTTGGGGGCAACTGGTACATTTTGTTGAGGGCAACTGGTACATTTGGTTGAGGGCAACTGGTATATTTTAAAAATCCCGATAACAGCCGTGGGGGGCAACTGGTCAACACCCGAGACCAGTCACCATAATGTCTCCTCGTTAAACTAACGCAGGACATACGGCAAGTACCGGTCGGCCACCCTGTACATTATCAAGTACCTCTAATCATGGAATGGAAGGAGCGAGGGGAGTCAATTGTCTTTGGAATCCGCTCATACGGTCTTTTACTCTTGTGGAAAAAAAAAACACGTTTACGTCGACATATTTTACACACGCACGCGGAATAATATTATATTCACACGATCAATATTAAAATAATAATATGTCATGTAGGTATATCGCCTAACCGGGGTATATTATAATACACCAGATAGGACGAAAAATATGCAAACGCGGAAACGGCGCACGTCGTCGTCGTCGTCGTCCTCTTCCTCGGCAACTGTCGACGCGCCCAAGTATGTAAAAATAACAGTAAACAGTGTCCATGTCAACGAAACCCGATAGGGCGGTCGCAATGTTATAATCGAATTCCAAACTCGCGGTGGCGCCGACCTGTACAATATGTTCGCTATACCTTCCCGCGACGTCTCAATATTACTGAAACTCCATACAAGCCATAAGGCCGTCCTCACACAGGGCACATAATATTATGCTGCATAATAATAACAATATAAATATATTTAGTGTTATAGATTATAATGCTTATAATACCAAAAACGGTATTCCATATTTTCATCATTCAACGGCCTTGACACGCGTGCAATATGCTATATCTATAACATCACAGCGGTCAAATTCACAGCTGCCAGCAGATAGGTTTCGGGATTGTGCGGTTGAGGATCTGCGCAGTTGAGAAGCTGCTGTTGCACCGAGTGTCGGCCATCATCATGATGATACACTATACAATATGGGCCACACTGTTCTTATTAATCGGGACTAGTGTAAACGATAATAATATATATTAAGTGATAATTGCCGGGTGCTCGCGCGTTAAAGACGCGTGTACCTATATAATGTAACGACCCAGTTTTTCAGAGCG
The DNA here is from genome assembly GCA_949089665.1 of Macrosiphum euphorbiae. Lineage (NCBI taxonomy): Eukaryota > Metazoa > Arthropoda > Insecta > Hemiptera > Aphididae > Macrosiphum > Macrosiphum euphorbiae. The sequence continues at coordinate 29,231,623 of CARXXK010000004.1, read as the reverse complement.
AAACAAAATGTTATTATAAGATCCCAGTAAACATTCCCGCGGACCGTGCGTAGTTTGCATCTAATTTTTGCTGAAATAGTTACAGTACAAGGCTGAAGTGTAAGAAAAAAATTTTATCGGCGCCTATATAATAAACATTTACCAGAACAACTCCACCAAAATTACACTTGCACGTCGAGAAAATACCCAAGACTCCTACGATAAAAATGTACAACTATATATTATATTAAGCCGGTTCCATGCAGCCACAACAAAATAATAACAAAACGGTGTTTATGTTTTTAAAAATATTAATGTAAGAAAATTGAGTTTTTGTTTTTACATTATGTATCCAGCATTTTTCATTGACGAACAAAAGGTTTAAACGGGCAGTTACTAGGAGCTTTTAGTTAGATTGTGGTAAACAGACAGTGACGTTTTTCGCCGGCCGGGTCAGTTCACCCAGTTCGCCGCCTACGGAATATTTTCCGACCGGCGACCGCGCTTGGAGGAACACGGCTACCGGCCGGCAAAAGTCGATCGTTTGTTTGGAAATATGCCAGAGCCGGTGAACTGAACGAATTGACCGGCCGGCAAAAAAACGTCACTGTCTGTAACGGCCGCTCGCGTCAACGTCGATACGCGTCGTTTTAAATATTGTCGGTACTCGGTACTGTATATAGCACTGTACTAATATTTTATTATTCTGTGAATAGATATATAGAAACTCCCTGGTCCACATCTCAAGCGACGCATCATACACACTAAATTGACACTCACTCACTCACTCACCCACTCACTCACTCACTCATGGACGAAAACGATGTGACCGAACTGGAGTAAGCGCGACATACGGACGTCTAGGAAAAGGCAGATTCGCGGACCGGCGACAAAAATGATCGCTGTTACCCGTTCGCGAGTATTATACCGAGTATTGACGACGTGTACCGCGGTCACCAAACATATACCGTGGCCGCAGACCAGATTGTAATATGGTTTACGTTATTCGCCATCGGGTATCCGCGATATTTTCCGTCGGTTGGAAAACGGTGGTGGCCACCGCTGACCGTATTTCTCCACGTAAATACGACGCTCCGTCTGATGATTCCATTAATTGACTAACCCGTAGAAAATATTAAATAATAATAATTGTATTCAGTTTACTTACAAGCGGGTAACCGTGATAACCTCCGCGTCGTCGGTTAGTCTAAAAAAACACAGTGATCCTCTGCCATTTCATCCGCCCCCGCCGCGCCTTCCAGTCGAACAGTTTTAGCAATACCGTTTGCGTGCGCCTAAAATGGTGCACAAACACTGGCGAAACGTGTAAATAAAACTATATCCGTACATAATTTTACTAAGGAACCACATCACTTCAGATCCTAGCCAACCGTTTTCCCGTATTAAATTGAACAATCTTCGTCTAAATTATATTTATTTTTTTGTTCTGTATATGAAAAGTGTAATAAATATTATTTTTATTTTATTAATACTTCGTGGTGAATACTTCAATTAATGTGTACAGAGTTCAGACGAAAACGAGATTAAATAATATAATTCTCAGCAATATTATGCACGGCAAAATCTTGTCGTCTGTTTGGACCCTTAAAGGGGTCGCTTCATGCTTGGTTGGTGAAATGTCCATATTATATATTATTTTATAATATGTACTGAACTACCTATTATAATAGGTTTAGTTTGAAATACACTTATAATATACCTACATAATATGATACATATATTAAATATAAAAATAAAAGTAAGTTACTTTGAGCCCATAGTAAAAATTTAAATCACCACGCCACTGATATTATAGATAGGTACCTATATCGTGTGTACGTGAGAAACAAACATTCCATTTGCATACCTACACGAATACTTTTGATAAGTTTTTCGAATTCCTACGTCGTCCGTATGGGTAATACGGATATTTGCTCGAATCTCAAAGAAACACTCAAAGCCTACAATTATTTTAACATGATTTACATATTACAATAGGTATAATATATATGCACTGCGGGGTTATATGCGAGTGTACCAATTATAAATGAACGGAGTGACGGACCAACATAAAATAGGCGTTACGAAATTAGTTCTTGGCGGAATATAGTGTAAGTAATAAGTATATAGGTAATATAATATATTAAATTTGGACAGAACGGAAATCCGGTATTTCTTGGAAGTTGTTTACACCCCCACGTGCGTAGTATTAGGCCTCAGATACATGTGTACGATTTAAAAGTACAACGCTGCAAGCTGTAATAATATGTACCTACCTATATAGCAATGCGGAAAAACCGATAGACAGTCTGTTGTACGAGAACGTGTGTTTGGAATGTTTACTGTTTAGATAATGTATAAAAATATGTGTATATTGTATAATATTATAGTCTCTGTGAAAGAAAATCCAATTATTCGCGAGCAGAGGACGCGTGTGCATCTTATTGTTATACTCAATCTCGCTAGTTGTACGCGTGTTTGACCAGTTGTCGTGATTCCAGTGGTGATCTTATTTTATACAAACCTAATATCATAATATACCTACTTAAATATGCTGAGAAAATATTACTAAAAAGTAAAAATATACAACGTTAGGTATACGATCTGTTAGTTGAGGATTGTTTTTTAAAAATAAATTCGTGTGATGTATATTAATTGCTTTGTAATGAGGCACGTAAATAGTAAATATGTGGCGCAGTGGTTGCGTTCAATCACGAAATGTGTTCTGAGTGCAAGCACCGGCCGGTGTCACTAGTTCCCGGGTGGGTGACCACCCGGATTTTTGGTGATAAATCCTTGCCACACATATACACACACGTGTTCCAATCCAACCATACCCCCCCTACAAACATCGTAATACGATATTGTAATGACCACGGTAATACCGTGACGGTATATAGGTTAGGTACTTTAGTACTTAGGTATATTATAACGACTACTGCAATGTAATATTATAATAATACATAGTGGGCACGTGTCTCCGCCGAACATATACGAAGACAACGATGATATTATTAAAATATATATCGTATTATATTAAAAATAATCACGGTAGTAGCGGATGATGGATTGCTAGGTCGTTGCCTGAAAACCTCGCGAATTTCGTGGGTACAACGTGCGTAATGCGTATATATTATTGTCACCTCCGAGGAATGGACACACACGCACGCATACTACAGCCATTCGTCTTGGATGTTTCGTTTTTATTCACACGATCGTAGGTATAATAATAATGTTTATAAGAGAGCCTGAACGACGGTCGACTACGCGTGCGCGTCTATAAGACACGCGATATAATAATAATATACACTCTATCGTATAGAGCATACAATATTATATTATTATATTGTACATAATGGTTCGGATCACCGGACTTTGGAGAAACCTACACACATACGAGTGCCAATGTAAAGTCTTTTGGAACGCGCTTCGTTGGCCTGAATTTTCCGGAGCGATGCGCGCTCGAGATTTTCCCACGCGTGCTCATCGCGCATTTCGCAAATCCTCTCGCTAAAGTATTTTTCGTCTAATTTATGACGGAGGATTGTGTATAATATTATCCGCGTTAATATGATTACTCTTTATTGTGTATATTGTATATATACGAGACGCGTTAAACAGGAACAGAGTTGCAGTAGCAATTACCGACGGATCGAAATAAAAACTGGAAAAGAAAATTTAACGATGCGTATACTCGTATTATTTACACACACATTTTATATAATAGTAAAGATGTGGGGACATGGAGATATACTGGTCTCGGTCGCTTTTTTTCGCATGTGTGAGTACCCTATAGGTATCAGTGTATATGACATCCACGGTATAATAAAATATGTACACAGTATACACACAGGTCACAGAGAAATATAGTGTAATTGATCAGGTGTCATCGGAGTTATGTAAAATAGAACTAAGGCCTAAGATAGGATTTACCTAACCGGAAAAGTTGTGTTATCACTGATAAGTGAAAACAGTTTGACCACATTTTCAACATTTCTTCAATAGGTATTTCAAATGAACATTTAATTAATTGAATCAACGCATTGGTAAACGTGACGACCGTGACGTATTTTTCATAAATGGATTCATCTATTAGGTACAAACATTTCAGGATAATATTCAAACGGAAGTCACATGGAAATTATTGTAATCGCTTAATAGTTAATTAGGTATTTAAATTAATACCAATGGTTAGAAGATAATCCAAATTATTGTTTGGAAGAACTTTCTAAGAACAATTGCGTAACAATATATTTGATGTAATAATAATGATATATTATGTATTTAAACAATTGACTATATTTTTTTATAGAGCTCTATTTTATATGTATAATAATACCAATTACCAATAACGTATTCCTGAATTTATTTATTAATTTAAATTCATACAATTTTTTTTGTAGAACATTTTAGTACAGAACTCAATTGTATATAACTTTATGCTCCAATTTATACACTACGTAATATATTACATTCATTTTAATATGCACCGTGGCACGACGTATCGTGCGAAAGGGATGTTGTATTTTATCGAATAATGGCTGACGATTGACGAATAAAAATAATAAATATCAGTAGGTAGAAAAAATACATGGCCCATTAAATTACGCCAGGTAATAATAATACAGACTAGAATCACATTTTTGATCATGTGTAACGTTTTACCGTAAATTCGAATGAATCATGAAATTATTAGCATCATTGCGCAGGTTAACCTCAATTTATATTCACTGTGCACATATTATACGTTATTATTATATTTATATCATGTAGAATATGATGCACGAGTTCACGTTCAATTTGCATGCCTGTTTTTGTACATGTGTGTACAGTGCACGCAAGTACATATATTTATATTATATTATATTATTAGCAACTGGCATATTGCATGCGATAGCATATACTATTGCAGTATTGAATTTAACAAAAGTACCTTCTAATGATTTTTTGCCAATATTGCGTAAATAAAATATATTATACATAGGCTATAATATATTCTCCCTCCGTCAAATGAGAATTGAATTGGACCACTATAAATAAATAAATATATATAATATATATATTACTTATATACCTATGATGTTGTACGATACACACACACTGACACGTTTTAGGCCGAGATACAAGTACCTACCTACTTTTACCATAATTTCGCTAGGCAGGCAATTCCAAAATAATAATAATTCCGTGTCAAGCGCGCGATAGCCATCGTGTCTCTCTTATCTGGACATTCCTAACTTGTTTTTTTTTCCCAGCTATACCTATTTATATATTATATACACAGAATGCAGAACGTATGTATACAGAACCGTATAGAGAAGAAGACATGTCACACGTATTATATACTACTACACGAGACAACATTAGATTATCATAATATATACCACTCACTAAACGACGACGGCCGCCGAGATTATAATATTATTATGTATTATGATAATAATAATATATTATGTTACAGCGAACGCGTACTACCATGATAGTACTACACTGCTGCTCTAGGCAAACTCTTAAATTCTGAGGCCATAAAAAACAAAACAAATATTCGTGTTTTAAAAACGTATGATATTATCATTGATATTATATTATAACATTTATTTTATATAGGTTTAATTAGTATACATTATTTAGTTTTTCTTATTGCAGCATCAGCCAGTCGTGTGACATTGGCGACGTTTTTTATCTTACACTCGTATGTCACATAAGTACATTAATATTATTACAAAACTGAAAAACGATACATACCTACTTTTGAAAAATAGGAAACTTATCGTTATATGTACCTATATTATACACCGCGTATATATTGTTATATAAACATATATAGGTATTAATATAATTGACAAGATATTATTTAATTGTTTCAACCATTATATTACACAAGAAAAATCCATTATTATAGTTTATATAAGAAAATATGTAATACAAAATAAAAGTTTCATTTTTAAGTTCTTAGATGGATCAAACGAAACGTTGTTGCTTTGGAAAACAGTTTTGTGATATTTAGAGAACTATGCGATCTGAATTTAAACCCGTGTCCTAATAATATTATGATATTATTAATGATACCTAGTAAATATAATAGGAAATAATATGGTTATATCATGTAGGTACTGGGTACCCGAAAGTCCTAGTTGCGGGGTCCTAACGTTGATGAAAATAACATAATAATAATATTATTATTACGACGTATAGAGGTGACTTCGACTAGGACCGGTGCAGGGTTCAAGGTCGCCGGCAGTCCGGTCCCGAGAGCGCCTATAAGTCGCGTAGGCGCCCGGCAGTGGCGGCCCCTGTTCCGCCGCCGACCCGACCGCTCTATAGAATAATATGTTGTAGCGCGCCCGCGTCAATCGTTCACGCCCTCCGCGCCATGTCGCCATCGCGCCGACCGCGGCTACCGTACGTGGTAACCCGATTTCGCACGGTCCTTCCGGGTCATCTGCTCGCAATATAATATATTATATTATCTGCATGAGTGCCAACGCCGATTTATTTTCACATATTATTATTCGATACAAACCGTGTTTATAATACACTTTCCATTTGGTCCGGTTACGCGTGGGTTTCACCTATATACCACTATGAATGTGTACTGGCTGCCGGCGAGTTCGGGGGAACAGACACATGGAAAAACCTTGCAGATGTCCAAAATGCCGTTTTTGTTTTTAATAGTTATAATAATAAGATAGTTACAAAATTGCCTAAAATGTACAATATATGTCTGTAACGTCCAGCATTGGCATTCCGACAATTTAAAATATTATTATTGCAGAGCGTTGTACATAGGTAGGTTTGCCCATTAAGTGTGTGCGCGCAAGTCATGTCAAAAAAAAGTTTCCCTCATATTTTAATTGTTTGCAAATATTTAATTAGGTGTGTGTTAGTATGTATGATTTATTGTCATGTATATTTTATATATACAAAAAAAAAACAGGTCACCGAGTTCTTTTTAGTAGGCCATTTCAGAGCATTTTTCGATTTGGTACTTATCCGCATCACACACTGTGAATAAAAGACACTCCTAAAAACGACCGGTTAATGCATAGTACTCATAATAATAGGATGGGTTCTCCAACACGTACTTGAATAATGTCTATAGGTATAGGCTGTATTATATTATATAGGTTTATGTTTACGTCACTGCCACAAGTGACAATGGTTTTTGGACTTTTAGCCTATGAATTCGACATACACATTTTGGCTCCATGTTTCCGACTTAGGTATAACAAATCGGACTCGATGTGGGACATTTGGTTAATATTCTGTATACTACCATACTTCCTACACGCACAAAAATAATTGTCGGTTATTCAATTGTTTTCATTGATGACCCTGTCGTAGGCGTGTCGTCGTAGGACATATATATATACCGCGGTCATTGTCTAAACTATTGTAATAATGTATACTGCAGCTATTCAAATAATGCATTGTTTACAACTCAAATAAACGAAGTATCATCGAATTTTCAATTGGCAGTTTAGATAAACAAAAATCTATACAACCGTCGCGTGAATAACAGTCGTTCATAGCACCATAATATGTGTAAATTGTACTACTATGGTCTATGCTAGCTGAAAGTCGAAATAGCTGACGAACATGAAATCTCCAAACTCAACGGTATGGATTATGGAACTCATTTCGGGTGTTGTATAAATAAATAATATTTTATAATGCGTAAGAGAGATTATATGCGTATATATATCATGTTTTTGTGAGTTTGTGACGCACATCATTGGGAACGTTAGAGGCGCGCACTTAGAAAAAATGAAACGCTCTTCAGTGGTAATGCCTTACACGTGTTCAAAACCGTTGCAGCTGGCCAAGAATGAAAAAAAAGAAATGGAGAAAAGAAATTCAAGATTCACTTTGTATCATTGTCGACTCCTCGTCTCGTCCGTTTCCGGCGTCGATTAGTTTTCGAAAAAAAAAATGTAAACACGCCGAGATAAATACCAGATAAATATAATATACTGTACCTCCCGCGCTGCGCCGCCCGGCAGAGTTATTAAAACATCACGTCCCTAGCTGTGCGTATTCAATTTCCGAATTGAGTCGTACTCGACCGGACAGAAATAGACGACCACAGTGGTGTCCGTTATGGGCGCGGATGGTTGTTGACAAAATATCAGACTTCAGTTAATAGTTATAATACTTAATATAGGTACCTAGGTAAGTACAGTATGTATATGTTTGCCCGTATATACGGCATCGTGACTCGCGACACAGCCTCCTCGCGTAACGGAAACTTAAAACAAACAGAAGACATTACACACATATTAGGTATAATTTATATACTTACACTAGAATAAAACAAATATAACGCAGTCGTGCTAGAATGTTAATACTATTATATATTATTTCGTGAACAATGTACACATATAAGGTATTTCGTCCAAACACTTCAAACGATACGATTTTTGTGCTTTTCGAACGTCACCACCCGATGTCCCTCTGTATATTGTACTCATGTGTAGCTACAGTGCTAATCGTGTTGTAGTGGCCTGCACATCTCTTTTTACCGTTACGGTGGTTACTTACATATCATATATAGAGAACAGTAGCAGTTTTTTTTTTTAAATTTGGTTTTTTTTACATATCGCCGTAGTTATAAACTCATAGACACGCTCTGAGCTATTTTTTCCGAGATTAACATTCCGAATCGAACGGTATATACCTATATATAATATAATTTATGTAAACAAGACGACGGCGATCAAACGTACAAACACTATACAAAATATATATATATACATTTAAAGAGTATGTGGGGTATTTTTGTGTTTATAGTTTTCGCCGTCCAACAACTTAGGAATGCGGCCCTTCCATTTCGTGGTATTGCAACAACAGATCTCGTCGATTCGTTTATACATTATATTGTAGTCTTACGAAACGAAATCTCAAAAGTCAGTAAATTACACGAAACTGGTTTATCGGGAGCGTGGTCATCTCTCTGAGCACACCGAGGTTTGATGTCAATTAGTGTAGGTCTATAGTCTACACGGACATAATAATATATATTATGAAAATTATAATAAAACATTGAATACCGCAAATTTATCACCTCGCCTGGCCTATACTGCGTGCGAGTGAATCACAACCCGTAATGACACTACTGCACGACAACGACAATTATTGTTATACATCATTATGATGACTGCAGCGTGATCTATCTATACCTAATGCAACCACACGACGTGTCGTTGTACAACTTGTGCGAAGGTACCTCGCAAATCTCAATCGACACATTAAAAAAAAAATAAAAGGGGAAAAAACCAATTAATCTTTAAGAGAAATATGTATTATTATTTTAAAAAAAAGTCGAAAGAAAAACACCTGTCATGACCCTCGTCACAGGAGTCAGGTAGCTGACCGACCTACCTGCAGTGTTCATAAAAATGTGTTGACCCCTGAACAAAGAAAAACCGGGCAAATATAGCCGGTGTCCATGTAATAGTATTTATTGTATATAATAATATATAATATAATGTTTTCCGATGAACCTTTTAAATTAATTATTATTTATTATTTATTATATTATGTTTTATTGCCGTGTGTAGTAACTACATTATATTATTATCGTGTGCATTGTTGTCGCTGTGTACATACAAACCACCGGCCAGACGATAAAACTGATACACACAAACGTTACCGTTATCGTGCCAATATAATATTATAATTTATACTCGTATCTGTATTAGCTATATATGTAGAGATTATTACATCACCGCAATCGATGCCACCCCATAGGCCATAATGTCGTTTCTGAAATACTCCATATTATAATATATTACTACAAGCGGACGAGTTGCTTAATTTTACTTCTTTTTTTGTTGCATATTATATAATATATTATAATATTATAGTCCGCACGCGCGAGTGGTTGATCTTCGCGAGTGTGCTGCAAACGCACGCACGTGCACGATATCAGCTGCTGATAAAGACGTACGGAATGCGAAATAGGAGCGATATTGACGAAAGTCACAATACGAACTACGAACTCGAACTGCAGTCGGATATACACAATATTATATATTATTTTATATAGTAATCGACAAAAGCATAGGTTACTTGATGAGAATTTAGAAAGCCAGAAGACCTAAGGATATATTATATAATATAAACATATAATACATATATTATCTATTTTCTATAATCTATATTGGTTAGAAAAAAATTCACCACCGGGACTGTATTATTTTTCAAACTATGGCCGATTTGATATGTTTTCGAGTTTTATAAAAAACGTACTTATTTGTTTTTATTGAACTATAAAATTATATAATATGTAAATTATAATTATCTAAACAATAATAGCCCTATTAAAGATGTATTTAACTATTTTTATATACATACATATATCATTGGTATTAAACATATAAAAAATATTATTAACATCATAAATGAGACCCTATTTGCTATTGGTCTTAAAAATTTTTCTAGGCAATCTCCACAATAATGAATTTCAATATTTTTCTAACCGTTTCAAAAATGTAATTTAAGTAATAATAGTATTTTCCGTCTGACTTTGGTTTGTATATTCTGCAACTGTCGTACCTTATAGAAAAATTAATTTATTACACGCGCATCACGTTTACAAATGCGTTTGAAATTATTGTCCATGTTAAATTATTGAAGAAATGTATTGTGGTCAAAATAATGGAAGTGTATAAGTAATACCTTACAGTTCTCACTAATCACACAACTTCTCAGGTTAGGGAACTGAGTTTGTTTTCGTATTTTATAAAAATGTAATGAATAAAACTCTAATTATAATGCATTACTATATTTTATAAACATTTCATAATTATAATAAACGCCGTAAGTAAATGGGTTTTATTGTATACCGATACCGTATACGATAATTATATTGTACAGAACTCTTTTTTAAAACTCGACGTTTTACAAAATTAGATTTTAAAGAACTCGATTCAATGTTATCTACATTATTATCTGTCTATAATAATATAATATACACATTATACCGTCATCGAAATGTCCGGCTGTTTTTTTTTCATCAATACATACAACGACGCATATCGATGTCATCACGTAACATTTGCAGACGACAAGTGCGACACACACGTCACGTGACACACGCGCACACACGGGTCCGTAAATAGTTTGGCCAAATGTTCGATTTCTTCTGGTGTATTCGGAAATTCGATATCATTGAACGTTTACATGAATATTATATTGAATATCGCGTGGAAATGTTTAATATTGGAAAAATAATTTTCAAATCGCGGGCCAGCGTATATTATGTTACGCGATAACATATTATTGTTATTATTATATTATTGTACGGCGGTGGCGGCACTCGCTTTCCGCGCGCCCAAGTAACCCACATACATCTCGACCGTTGCCAACCAGACCGGAAAGACAGTGTGCAGTTTCAGCGCCGCCTCCGCCACCGTCGTTTAGCCACGACTAACCATCGAGTAATTTTTTTTTTCCCATTTTCCGTTCTCCTCTATCTCTTTTTTTCCCTTGACCGCCGCGTCGCGATTTCGTTCGGCCGTTCCGGTCGAAAGCGGCCGCTGCATGCGCGCACTGCTCTGCATGCGTCCCGTTGGGCGGCCGACAAAGCGCGCGTTTAAAATGAAAAGAAATTAAAGTAAACATGCTTTTTTTCCCCCCGTTTAGACCGCAAAAGCAAGGAGAGAAAATAAATTGCACGAGGGAAAAAACCGAGCAATGATAAATAACGAAATTGCGTGGCGATGTCACGTTGGATAATCATCGCGATGATATACATATATACATAATACCGTACCTATATACGTTTATATATTATTATGCTATATAAATGAACGTTAGAACACGTATACACCTATAGATTATATTATATATTATTATGTACAAAAATAAGACGACGAGATAATTCCGATAACCGTTAAGCCGAAAGAAACAGCTAGAAAGGGAGACAGAGACAAGAAATCGTTTCATTTTATACCTATATATTATACATAGTATAGTCACCGTTGCAGTCTGCTATGTTACGTGTCCTGTACATTTTTGATGAATTCGAGCTTCTGAAGACCACCGCCGGGCATCGGAATCGTGAAAGAAAAAGTATCTATCAGCCACTGCCGCCTGCAGAAGAAAACGTAGAAGGAGGAGGAGGTGGAAGAGATGATGATGGTGTGTCTGTGCTGATGATTTCTGTATATTATACACAGCAGCAGACAGAAAATGTTGAGTTTGTTATATTTATATATACAAATGTACATCATATAACTGTATACTATGTAATATTATTTAGTCAGACTTAGGACTTGTTTAATGTATATAGGTACTTGTTAATATACATATAAACCTAATGACTGACGAGCTAGTGATAACGTGTTATTTATCATGCATACGAGAATACGAGATGATATTTATAGTTATGGAGCCACGGTGTAGCAGATGGGTTATATTATGATGATAAATTATTTTGTATCGTGTGATTTGATTACATTTTCCGGGTCGACGACGATAATTAACATTAAACCACGTATACACACGCCTCACAATGTTATATATACGTAAACATTGGCTGCATTTTACATTATTACGACGATTGCAACAGCAGCGCTGTTATAAAAAAAAAAAAAAAAATAATAATCTTCCCGCTGGTATATTCAATATAAATATTATGTTATATAATATACTCTGTAAGAGCCGTCGATACGGCGGAAAGTCGATTGTTTGTTCTTTTGTTTTCCGTATATTTTCACCACCGAACCGAATGAAATGCGTTTTAAGGTCGTCTCGTCAAAACCGCAAAATCATTTGCGGTGATGGCGTCGACGGCCGACGGGGCGGCGGATATTATATGTGTAGGGTTACCCGTCGACGATATAGGTATAGGCACTATATATACAATATTTATGTACTGGTTTACGGAATCGAACAACAATACACCCTGAGGATTACGTGATCGTCGTGTGTGAGTGTGTGTATGTACAATAATGATGGCACGCCACTGGGATATCTAATAACCGATGCTCGTCCCATTATAATACGTAGTATTATGTGTGTTGTAGCAGTACGCGCCTCCGCCTTCGTATGTATAATGTGCCCCACGAAAAAGTTCATTGTTTGAACATTCGTACCAACAATGGTTTCAAATTACCCTGTTTTTTCTTTTCTCTCTAACGTGGCGGATACAATATTATAATAATATGCTCGTTGTGTGTAGACCCGTGCAGCGCGGTGTATATAATAATATTATTATAAATTATAATGTAATATGATGTACACGCGTATCTCTACATTATAATATACCATTAGTGTAATATTGTTATTATTATTATATTTGTATTCAGTCTCTGGAGGCCGCCGCGCCGTCGTCGACGAATTCAAATTCGTCGATCTACTCGCGAGACGCGTATGATATTTACTTTTATAATGGCTATATATGAGAACAGGATATTATAATATTTATGTATATAGACAATAGCTACAATGGGCCTAAATAATATTAAAAACGAGTCGATTGCCCAGAACATGTGGTTTGAGTGCAAGAATGCTCAGGATGCTTACCGTTTATCTCAAAGTAAGCAAGCCCAGATTAAGTTAATTTTGGGGCCCAGGGCCAAATAATAATTGTATTTTATATTATATATTTATATTAGACCACCACCACCGCAGTTGCTGTTACTGCTGCTGCTCGGTATGACCAACGGATTCGCCTGATGATTTCGTAGCTAATAATAATTAAAGACTAATAATATTATACAGCTGGAGCTACTGGCCTAATACGCCTGCGACCTGCGTGTATTTATACGTACGTTGTGCTTATAGCCATAGAAGTTTATACGTAGTCATTATTACTTAAAAATTACAAAATATTTCGCAATCGATTGAAAAGTTTGTTTTCCCCTATCTTTAAGATTCATTACGAAAAAAAATAATAAATAATAATATAGCGATGGTTTCACACGCTGTATAAGGATATAGTTGTACACAATAATTTATTAATTTATATCGGTAATTACAAACACGGCCATTAATATTATGTATATCGCATAATAGGTACGCATGAATACAATAATATAGTAATTATATATTTAGTTCAACAATTTACTGATGTTATTTTAATTATAAGCTTGTGAATAATGTAATATCGAACTATTCAGTATTCAACATCTTTTTAGTAAACGATTAGTGTTAAACATCGTGTATTGGATTCTACGCACAGTGCTGTTATTTCAACAGTTCAAAGCACATATAATTTAGCTTTATGATAAATTCTTGAAAATTTAAAATAGATTTCTATAACTGTATAGGCGCAAGTTCTTCTTATAAGATCGACTGTAAGAGGTATACCTATGTATTTGTCTTTTTTAGTAGTTAGTGATTTTACATTGCATGGACCTATAGCTAGTATAGCTTAAATAAAATTAAAGCTTAAAATAAATTATAACCAGCTCTTATTTTTAATAGGGTGCCCCTTGCATAATTTATGGACCAGGGCCTGAAAATCATAAATCTGGCCATGTTTACAATCGCTGCAGACTTGCAGACTGGAGTTACCAATGTATTCGAGTTCATATATCGCGAATCAGAACAATAAATTACAGATGTGCCTGGTGGGCGCCTGCAGCTATACCATAATAATACAGTCGTACGTACTACGTATAACTACCAAGTAGACAAACACTAAATTATAATATCTAAATTAAAATCTAAATAATAATAGTTTAAATAATAACAACAACAATGTCATTATTGTCGTCGTATGCTACCCACAAAATAAATACTTTCCACGGCGCGCGGTATTGCGTAAACTAGCAAGCTCAGTGAGTGAATAACAGTCTTTTTTTTTGTTTGTTGTTTTTATGTGTTCGTTTCGATTCCAGCAGATTTGCTGTACGCTCATTACGTGTACATCTTATCAACTACGACCGGCATGCCCGCCCGCAATAATCCGTATGTATACAATACGTATTTTATTGTCGATAAAATGGAATAATTGACGAGATATATACGCGCGATGCTGCACATCTGGCTATCTGCAGCAGTCGAACTCTGGTCTCCTCGTTTCGGTCACATATACAATATATACACGTATATATATCATTTTTTTTTATCCAATTACACGCTGCCAGAACTCAGAAGATACTTGTTTCTCTTTTAACTTTTCCAGAACACGTGCTACAGGACGATTTAGTCGTTTTCTTTTCGAATACGTTATTGTCGGCTGCATCCGATTTATGTATTATATAAATTATCTGTGTTTCAGTTTATTAAAATATTATAGGCATATATGATAAAACTCGGGTAATAGCGGATACAAATGATTGGCATTTTGATTCATAAATTTTGCAACTTTTCATACGAAATACCAAGTCGAGGTATACCTAAACGGCTAATATTAATTAAGTGCAGCATGTAAAAAAAAAGCGTTCCGCAGATCAACATGGCTAATCAGGATATATCATAAACATAATATGGATTTATTGAGTATTATATAATATCATTTAGTATAGTCGTATAATATTATACAATACAGTGGCGTAGCCAGGTTGGTTTTGGATGTTAACAACCCCCTCCCCTAATATACCTATAATAATATTATATGGTATTGGTGGAAACGATGTTTTTTGAGATACCGACAATTATTACGTAGGGCGTAGTGGTTGGACAGTAAATCTAGCACTATAGATTTTTCTGTATATAAACATTCGTTGCTCGTCTATACGCTACTCGCTAGGGTGATGGACACAATTATAATTTATCATGATATATTATAATATTCAACAATAAATTTAAAATTATACTTTTATTCACCGATATCGATGTAATATCAGTAGACTTAGTCAACTATACTCCTAACTACTCGCGTATACGATTAATAATTGGTACCTATGGTTTGTAATCCGTCGTAATTTCTAAACATTTATTTATTGAATCTAATGGACCGTTTAATGGGTTACACTACATAGACGGTAAGGTGTATATATATATATAACCTAGGTGTGTATTAAGACACCTTGCTAGTACCCGGTCGGTTCACTATAATATCATAAAGTAGCAGGTGTATTTAGTGTATATAATACACTGCGCGTTTCGGTACAGCAACCTAGAAACGAGATATTTTCGGCAATCGTATAATTTTCTTATGTAATTTTACGGCTGGTCGGAATTGCACGTCCGCAGTCACGCATACACTAATGTACGTATACATAAGTAAATTACCTAAGTTATATTATATTGGTATATTTAGCAGCATAAATAGGTAATACCCTTACGTAAATCTATATGTTTATCTATAGCAAAATGATAACCGCCAATAACCCAGGGCGTAAAATATTTAATATAAAAAATTATAATTTATCAAAATAATACTTAAAAGTGTAGTTTTCAATATACATATACCATCTATAAATCTATAATATAAAATGTTATTCCAATTTCAGTATTTATTTATTTATTTATTTATTTATTTATTTATTTATTTATTTGAAATACACGCCCGAGGGCAATTAGTAAATACAGAATTATTAAATACTTACTAGTTTGATAAAAAATATAGCTAAAATAAGTGTCTAACATTAAATACACCAATATTAAGTAAATTTATTTGCACTCTAGTTGAATTAGTTAGTATATTATATTTGAATAGAAAAAATGGCTAAAAAGAAATTATATTAATTTGTATCGCTTTTTGAGAGGAACGAAAGATATCCAGTTTGTTTTGTAAGTTGTTACAAGAGACTAGTGCTCTGTTAATAGGGGCAAAAAACCGTATAGTGTTTTGTGAATAGAATTAATGTGGAAGGTCAGCCGGTTTCTAGAATTAAAACTTAGAAAATATTCTTTGGAAATATACTTTGGAATATTCAACATTACACGTTAAATATACAGCTAATATTATATAAACTGGATTTAAATGTACAGAATAAAGCTTAATTAATATATATATATATATAAAAAATAATAAGGGCCAGGGAATGCGATCGCCACATTGTCCCACCTTATAATACGCCCTTGTAAGTTGTAATAACCATGGTCTAGTATATAACAATGGCGTTTGTGTACTCGAAAATGTCAAGAATATTAGTTATTATTAGTAATTTATTATAAATTTGTGTTCTTGTGTGGAAATGTGATGTACATAATTAATAATAATATGTAATCGCGTAATCGTAATGGGAATGTATGAATCGATGACCTTCTTCCTTCCACCACGTTAATTACATTGAAGACGTGTTTAAAACTTTTGACTGGTCGTAATTTTATGTATTTTTAAAAACATATTTTCACTAGATCTCCTTGAGCTTTACGATATAAAAATAAAATAACAATAAATAGTAAATACCTATAACTTTCCTTTTCTTAACCACATACACGGTTTTGCCGAGTCCAGAAACGCTATAATATATATTATTATTATTATTAGATGTCTATAAAGTATTAATGATCGTCAAGTGCATATATAATACTTTAGCTGTCGTACAACTAATCGTGAGAGAATATCGAACGTTACACGTAACTACTTATAAATTATAATATATTATAATATTATTAATGTAATGTATGATAAATTATAAATTATAATGTACAGGTTACCTACTCATATTATCAATATCTGCAGTAGGTATACAACCATAACTATATACTGACATAGCTCGAGCTCTGGAAACCTCTGACGCGATTAAACTTCACCGCCTCTATACTCAGAACAATTGACCCGGTACACTTCCGTCCGTCGAACCGCCCTTACGAATCCCCCTCCTCACCGCACCAACCGAACATAACCTAACCTAACGGGTCACGTCGATTGTCACGTACGCGTGGATCGCAGTGAACGACGACGACAATGACGACCACAGGCCACGGCAACGGTGAACTGGTAAACAGTAGCGAAATATTAGGTGACAATAAATGGGTACCCCTGCATCCCTGCACCCCGCACACCACCCAATGCAATGATTATAATAGTTATGTGATTCAGTGTTGGAATTGGAAAAAAATAGAAGTTAGGTGCAAAATTATTAAAAAGTTTGCTTATACCCGAATATTCAAAATTCTTTTCGATTAGGGTACAGTCAGTAGGGGTAAACTAATATATTTTTAAAACAGAAGAGGTAGGTACTAAATAGTTCACCCCCCTCCAATTCAAGCACTGTATGTATTGACTGTGTGCAATGGTGTTTCGATGTTTTAGCGATAGGTATTTTAGGAAGGTACCTACTAATACAATATGTAATTAATAATAAAGTAAAAAAAATATAATTTCCGAATCGCCGACGCTGTACGTGTTGCGCGGAACCGGAGATGACGAAGGGCGCAGGATTTGAGCTCTGATGCACCGTGCTGTATACTACAGTCAGCATGTAGTACCACCGAAACGGATATCCGGTAGCCGATGGGCGCGACCTAGGATCTATATTATACAGCTAAATATTATTATTATGTATACTGCACGATATTATTTTAATAATACGACGACGACGACGACGGACGGTTTGGGCCTAATTTTTTTTAATAAAACTTTATCTATAATAATTAATAAGTGCACCGACTATGCTTATAAAGTGATAAATTACGAAGTGCCTATATCAATGTCTATCTATGGGTATGAAAGGCAAACCCAATTTGTACACTGGCGCCTCAATTATAATATTCGCACGTATGCGGCGGCTGTAAAAACTCGATTTTTATGCTACTATATTTTTGCACCGGTCAATTATAAGGTAGAAATTATAATATATTATATGATAATATACGTGTAACAAAATCGAGGTCGAATGATCATCGTACGACTCCTAAAAATAATTATAATATATTTGAGAAGCTAACGCAATCCGATGGGTACCGATATTCACTATAGGTATATACAATATAATATTAGTATTAGTAGAAGTAGTTATAGTAATTAGTAAAAATTGTATAGCAGTGATACACGTACAATTTTTAGTGGTCCACAAAGATAACTAAACATCTTTTAATACTGCAATTTAATTATATTGACGCAATTGTTATTGATCGTGATATTAAATGTATTATTAGCTTTCGAATAATAATAAATTATACTCTCGTCTACTTATTACTATCGTTTACATTGCTTTTTTATTATTTTTAGTTTTTAATGAGTAATAAATAATATAACATGGGATTTTATAATTTATTCAAGTAACATATATTTATAATTTATCATTTATGAATAATTGTTATCATATTAAAAAAAATAACCAAAATCAAGTAGGGATTACATACACATAAAAATACGTAGGTATTAGGTACCTACTAATTTGTAATTAATATCGTAATGATATATTCGTACTTAAATATAATATGTAAGCCGATAAATATAAATATAAATAATAATAACAAAGCAGTATTGTTGCCGTCGTCGTCAACTGCCACAACAAAACAGTGACACACAGTGAGTGAATAGCTGTCTTGTATAGTTGTATTGTATCATTTCTTGTTTTTATATTATACAAAGTTGGCGCTAGACTGATGTCCGTCAAGACAGACAATCCAAATTATATGGCAGGATAACGAAACATGATACACGCCGATACGAAAAGCATGATTATTTTGTACTAAAACGGTAGAAATGTATTTTAACCTTTATGGCTTTATCACTTCATCGCGGACCAATATTGTAATTTATAA
Organism: Macrosiphum euphorbiae; assembly: GCA_949089665.1. Classification (NCBI taxonomy): domain Eukaryota; kingdom Metazoa; phylum Arthropoda; class Insecta; order Hemiptera; family Aphididae; genus Macrosiphum; species Macrosiphum euphorbiae. Next base: position 29,212,027 of record CARXXK010000004.1, on the reverse strand, counting down.
GTATTAAATTATTGAAAAGTAATATTTAAGTAGCATTGTGGATTAATTCATCAAAATAATATTAATGTATTACTTATCAAGAACGTTGATCTAGAAATCATAAGACCAAGAAGTTCTGTTCCTGAAGGATCACTAATCACATAGTCACGGATGCTGCTCTTGCAAACGCTGTTAGAAAAAACAGAACATAAAGCCCGACTGCAGCGGGAACCGGAAATGCATTTAACGACCCAAATGGTACATAGGTCGTCAGCACAGTTGCAGTTATCCGTCAGCCTACTCGTCACGTACGATGAGGACCTATAGTCGTTGTACGTTTCCAGTGTCTTGGACATAAACATAAGCCTTTATGAGTTCCGTTCGACGGGTACTGTCGGTTCAAAGCTCTCTTAACATAACTCTCTTAATATAACAATTCCAACGGCCACTGTAGCAGTCTATCCGAAAAAAAGCCCCAGGACATTCTGTTTTCCGAACGGCAACACAAATCAACGCCCCGGAACTGAACGAATAAAAATGTAATAGCTTGTCGATCAAGATTCTAGATTCACTACATTAATCCTTACTTTAATATATTTGTATATTTAATTTAAAGAAAATTATATGTACATATTTACATATTTTATTTATCTATACAAATTAGTTAAGATACACATGTATGTATTGATCTTCTAGATAAGATAAAAGATGATTCATTTTATTCATATCGACTATTATTATGTAGATAAGGGTTATGCTGATGTATAACATTATAGTTGAATGCATGTGTTATACTATTATAGTATTATGATGAGGCTGCTCCGGCCGTGGTCTAAGTATTCAGCTGACAAAATACGTCGAGTACTCTCGTTAATACGTGGATACGCGGTCTTCATCATATTTTAGAAAGTACTCTACGGCGCCTCTGCGTTGTAAATATTATTATTTATTATTTATATTTTATATCATAAGCCGTAGTATTATAACTATAAATGCAGCATTGGCATACGAGTTAAATGCAGTTTGGTTAAGACACGTATATTACGCCTCTAGATATTTGATTGACAATCATTATACATATATTAGGATTTTATACAACGTAATTTTGATTTTCCTAGAAATAAATAAATGAAATAATGTATATTATACAATTAAACGCACTACCGCATACTGACCCCCCCCCACCAAACTACGATCGTCGGCTTAGTCGTTGACTTCGCGAAAACGTCATCGTCGTCCAATTCCCAAAGCAATTTAAATTTAAAAAAAAAAACGTTTCAAATGTATTACAGCCACAGATTTATCTGTACAGTGTACATAATACAGTGATATTATAATATCCGACGTTGCTGTATGGATACATATACATTGTAGAGTGCAGAGAATGGGAAACCATTATAATAGTCAGTACACTTATATTATATATATGTATAGGTAGGTACTAGGTATACACATTAAACACACACATATACGCGATTGGTGGTTGTATGCACACGCCGACTTGCGCATACTAATTATAATACTTTAAAATTGATTACATTAAGAATTTTTTTTTTTAAATTAAAACGTAAACAGGTTTGTCGAAATGTGCGAAACAGTGGTCGTGCGTGGTTCGCGAGCGGTCGTCGTTGTTCGCAACGAACATTTTATTAAAACCACACACACGCCAACATAATATTATAATATGCAATACGCGAAATATTATACGCGATTGCCATCATACATACATATAATAATATAGTATATTAGTATGTGTCTATAGTTCTATACAGACTGTAGCCTGAACGTACGCCTGTAACAGATAGTATTGACAAATATGATGAACTATGTGATAACCGATAGGTAACTATTTCATTTTAATCTATAGGTATAGATACTATTATTAATTATATGATAACGCAGTTATATCAAAAATATTATTTAAAAAATTGATTAGTTCAAAAGGTTATTATCTCATTATGATATAGTCAGTTACATATTTAAGTAATGTTGTTTCTGTTACATTCTGTATACAGGGCCGGCTTAATTAAGGTACGTGTAAGCGCACCAGGCGGTGAAATATCTGAGGTCAGCCCTGATTCTGTATAGTACACGTAAATACATATTATTATTATATTTTATAACATAGCCATAATATAGGTAGTATCGAGATTTGAGACGGGCGTATATAATTCAATAAACCATTCGTATTATTCGTAATGTTATCGAGAATCTTAATTTTTAATTGTACGTAGTACAATAGTACCTACGCGTCGACAATAATTAACGATATAATAACCAAGTGCGTATACAAGGATTATTATTCAAACAATATAATAATATATCGCGGAATGCATATACATTTTACGTGCGCGGCCGCGATTATAAAATATATAATACGTACAATAAATACGATTACGTTTATCGCGAACAATATAATATAACAATTATTACAATACCATTTATAAAAAAAAATTGACTGGCATTATATGTCACGTATCACACCAATAATCATAACAATTTTGATAATAATAATAATAATTTATTATTGTTGAAAAGTTATAATATATTCATAAAATATGTGTAATATTATAATATTAGAAGTCAGAACTGGACCGTCATTTTCGCAGCAGTGGATTATATTAATATGTATGTTATTATTTTTGGTATACTTTCTAGCGTTGGTTTTGCTATAGTTATTAATGAATAGTAGGTTAACTATTAATTATTAACACTCGCACAGTCGCACGTTGTATGGTAAGTACTAAGTGTATTAAGTAGTATCATTACTTAATGTCTTAATATTTCTGTAGGTACTGTAAATATCTGATGTTCCAATATTTGTACTGCAGGTAGGCAGTGACAATATATAGTCGTAGACGACAAGGGCTGATCCAGAATCTCTGAACTGAGGGTGCACGGTGCACTTAAATTAAAAACATTTTTAGTTTTAACGATGCTGGTTTTCAATAATTAATAAATATGTATATCATATTTTTGTAAACGAGGGGGGGGCATTTTCGGGGGGCACCGGGGGGCTCTCCCCTGAATTTGCCCTCGGTAGACAGAGATGCTATACTAATTTTTCTTTACCAATTTTATATCCCTCATAATATCATCCCCTCTTATATTAAATGTATATTCTAATTTTTATACTTCAAACTTATTTATTTTTTTGTAAATAGTTTATTTTATATAATTTCAATAGAAGTACATTTATTTAGTTATATTGTAATCGAGACCAATTGAAATTGTTGGTACTTGAATATTATGTATTATAGCACAAATGTTCATCTCAACTTATTCTAAGCCACTTCGGCCACTGCAGGTAGATAGAAACAAATTTTCACGTAAATAGTTAATATAATATATATATACGAGTATATTGCACACCCAACATCGAACCAATACAACAGTACATAGCTGCAAATCGTCTTCTCGTCAGTAAAGTATAATAATATTGTTGTCATTATTATAACGAAAACGATGGTACTCGAGACCGCGTCGGCGGCCGCGTAATTGCTCGTTGACGCCGGATCGCGCGCGCGCACGCTCGTATAATAATATTATAATGTGCTCTGAGGCGGTGTATGTGTGTATAATATATAAAGTGAAAACTGCCGCAGCTCAGCGGGCTGTTATTATTATCATTATTAATTACGATAACGCATAAGAAGTCGTACCGCAAAGAAGAGCGCGTTAATTAAAATAATAAAAAAAAACCGCATTGTACACACACAACAATACCGAATTTTCTAGGTCAAATTTTGTTGTGCGCGCGTGCAGTACGTACATTATAAGCGACCGAATTATAAAGCGTTCCGACGTTATAATAATATCATACATAAAAAGTAACGAAAAAAAATATTACTAATATATCCTATATTATTATTATTGTATGCCAAAAAATCTGGGCCGCCGCCGCAGCGTTCGGGTCAAATGTCACCGAGGTGATCGTATTTTAACATAATATATAAATAGCGAAAATCGACGTGCGCACACCTATTTGGTATTATTCTCATATACCTTATTGGAACATAACATTATCATAATATACGATAATCCGGTGCGAATATACACTCGGGGAGGAGGCGGATCACTGGGGCCGCGCAGGATAACCCCGAAGTTTCGGGGCCTGTCGCGATTATGCTAAACACACGACGACGACGACGAGGAAAGAAAAACGCGCAAGGCCGCCTGGCGCGAGTCCGCCGCCCCAGCCTCTTGCACCCGGTATGTAGGTTATGTTAAAAAATGTTTGTCCCGAACCAGCGAAACCGGTCGGCCGCCGCTATCACACACACACACACACACACACACACACACATATACACCTCCAATCGCCGCGTGTCGCGCGTATATTTATAATATTAAACACAATATAATATTATAATATGTATAAAATAATAGTATAGGTAATAACGTTTGTGTATGTTTTCGTGGAGTAAAAAAATATAATATGGGTCGTTATAGGTATAATATAATGTGTGTACTGTAATATATATTATAATACACCTATACTATGTATAGTATAGACGAACTATAAACACATCGGGTTCTCAGCATCTCACATTAAATTATTGTAATATAGGCATTGAAATTAATTCCAATTGCGTTTTGATGTAAACATACTAGATAAAAAAAACTTACGAAAACTCATTCCATAGGGTTCTGGTCCGTGGGTATAATGTAATATAATACCTATCTTATATTTTAATAATATAATATCGCTGATTCTGATCGACGATGTCGATGTCCGTATGCATATTATGAATATTATTGTACACCGGCAATCGACGCCGCCGCAGTCGACTCCATCGGTCGGACTGCGGTCGGAGAAGAAGCGAACTCGTTCGAGTTAAGAGGACAAACGTTGTCTTCCTTTATCAAATACAACGAACTTCCATCTCACGAAATCAAAATGTTGGCGTCGAAGTTATTATTATTGTCCAAACACATAATATAAACAAATTCCAATAAGACAATATTTTTGTGTCAACGAACAGCGTTTTAAGTACAACGTAAGTTGTTTTACGTTTAAATAATTAATATACTGTTATATAATAATGTATGATATATTAACCACTTAAAGTTTATACTACATGTTATCATTTCTTCCTTGGACAATATTTTACAAAAATAATTAAATTATTCCCCCTTTAAAATTTGGCAACTAATCAAGATTCAAGATACTATACGATTTTGATTTTGCGTTGGGTAATTGTCCGTTAGATATATACGGTTCCGGTAGAAGTCCTCAGGAGACATTTAAAGTCTTAGGCTGAGTGCTCAAGCCTATCTCAGTAAAATTCGATCGTACCCCCCCGCAAGTGGGAAGGATAGAAGTTCGTGCCAATTGTTGCACACTCCTGCAATAGTCCGACCTAGCCAGTCGTGGGCACTGCAATCACATGCCTAGTGTCTGCGTTATTTAAAAATATAATATATTATTTACACGTAATAAGTGTGCATAATGGCGTAATGTGATAATAATATTATTATATCGCTTGCTTTTTCAGTACGCCGTTGTCGCTTCATGTTTATAGTGGATTTGCGAACGGGGCGAGTGATACCAACTTACTAAAGTATCTATTAATATAATTTATACCTAGATTTATATTATCATTGGTTTCGTTGAAATAATTCTCCAAAATATAAAGTTACATCCACTCGTTTACATCTAAACGCACTATATACTTTTAAAGTTTATTAGTAGATACCTACTACCTATAACTTAGAAGGGTCAAACATGGTATTTGCTCTTCGCGTAAGCGGAACAATAATAATAACTATAGGTATCCTATAAAAGTGTTCAAATGATTCGGATTCGCGTTCGTGGTTTTGCAAAACTGTTTTTTAAACAATACGCCCCAGACAAGGATAAATTACTAACAAATTAGCTATTATTTTTTTAATACTCGTTAATAAGGTTGTAAAATATGTTGTCCTTAAAAAAAAACACACACACGAGCACTTTCTTATAATTTAATACGAATCTATGAATTAAAAACCGGTTTACCAGCGTATTACATATAACGTTCTATATTATTTTGCGGCATTGTTTCGCGCGGGCCCCAATGCCAAACATTCAAATTATCTTTTCGCTAATTTGATGTAAAAAAATAAAAATGAAAATATTAATGATAAAAAGAAAAATATTACCGCCACCTATCGCATGGCACATAGTTTATAGAGTAGGTATACTACAATATGTAGAATGCAAGGCAACACAACAGCAACACTACAAGCAGAAAATGGAGAACAGCGCACGATATAATAATTGGGAAAAATGAAATAATAACAATTATATTATAATTGGACAAAACGATAATATTCCGAGAACACTGCAGCAACTTTATAATATAGTATTTATTATTGCATTTAAATGTCGAGGTCGACCGCGGGTAAAGTATATCCATGCCAAGGATAATATTTTTTAAAATTTTTATAAAGTTTCCGTACACAGTACATGATATTATTATATTAATATATCATCTATATTACTCGAGTTATTGGCGAGCACAGAAGCCAACAAAATAACGCACACGATTAGTATAAACAACATGGCTACAATATAATATATTAATATCACGTGACGTCAATATATACATATTATTATAGACGGCAGCCTAATAGCAAAATACAGGTAAATTATAGTATAATAATAATACGCATTACGCAGTCAAACCAACCCTAATGGACGCCTCTAAATAGCGTTTTTGGGGAACAAACTATACTGCACTTTCAACAAACTGGACAGTTTGAAAGGTCACAGACAAATTTCTGTGACCGAGAATGTCCGGTATTTAGAGGTTTAACTGCATACATTTATATTGTATAATATTATAATTTGTATGCTATATCATCACAACGTTGTGCGTATGTAGGCAGTCTCGTACCAAACGGCGACGGCAATATAAGGATGTACCTACAATACATTAGAATAATATAATCGTAATAATCGTTATTATTGTAATATATTTATCAACAATAACCATACGCAGCGATCGATATTGTTTGCGGTCGTCGGCCGTTTATCCTGTTATAATATACTTACAATACACGGGTAGGTACAATCCACATAATATTATAATATTATTGTGTATACGTGTATATATTATGATTATTATTATTATTATATTATACAGGAATAAGCACGCGTACCTCTGTGCCGCCATTGACAATAAATCGTGTGGGCGAGGTATTTGTATCGGATCGTTTACGCTCACATAAGACTAGGTACTATAACTCTGGTGTGGTAAAGCGCGGCGAGCACGACTTTTTTTCAAGTCTAATCCGTCTCCGCTCCACTTCCCCCTGGTCATTGGTTTGAGCAGGAGGGGTGGAGGGGTGTGTACGCGGACAATATAATTGTCTACGATCGTAGCCGTTCATTAATAACGTACAACAATTGTAATAAATGACATGCGTGGCTGCTGCGGCATATTATTATATATATACTATGCAGATGGATAGCTGCAGATATGATAATGGGTAACAATAATAATATAATATACAAGTCGTATATATGAGCACTCAAATAGGTATACTATATAGGTACGTAAATAAGAGTCAACAGATGTATACTGAGGCACTGAGCAGTGATCACATTCTCCGTACAATCCACAACAACTAGTGTACGATAAGTCATGTAGCGGTGATAGACAACCGCCTCGTAATCAGCGAGCCGCCAACGACGACAATGACGAAGTTTCGATAATGGTACATTGGTACCTATATCTAGCGATAGCCCTTACCGGATACAGGACGCCCACGTGATTTTTGGCCTTTTGCTCGAGCGCTGTTGATCAGCAACAAGTAGTGAGGGAGGGGGGGGGGGTGGAAATTGATCTTTATTACAATTAAAAAAACTGTATTATAATATTATATAACTATTCATAATTTAATTTAAATAAAATGATATTTCAACAGGTGGTTGTTTGTTAAGTAGCTTTTTTCATACAATTTGATATTGACGTCAGCTTGACCAAAAGTACAAAACATATAAATGGTAATATATTATACAAGAAACATATTATTTATTGACAAGGTACCTTCGAATATATTGTCCTGTTTGGCTGTTTTATTAGGTCGTACTAAAATCACTCTCTAATAACTTATAAATTATGATTGATTTGTGTAAGACTTTTTATGCAGTGTATTGCATTATTACGTGAGCACAAAGATAAGAAACCACGATGACCTCTCACGCCAGTCGTATGGGAGATTTTACATATTGTACAATATTGTTGGTCACAGCCTCATACAAGTGAATTGTCGTTAAACTTGACACGATTATTGATAATTTAAATTTTATTTTACTTATGATTATTAATTATTATATGCTCTGGGATGTTATTTTTGTTTATGGCCACGAACTGGAATAGACGTATGACAATTCGAACGTTCGTGGGAAGGGAAGAGCCGATTTATAATTTTCACTAAATAAGTGTGATCGTCCAGCAGCTCTTTGATAAATAAATGCTGAATTATAATATAAAGTAATTCGCCAAACTTGCTTACCTCTATTTTTCCTTTAAGGGGACCGGTGCCAATGTAATTTTGTACTCAAAAATACGCTTTACAAGAATAATGATCCTGTTCTGTAGAACCAACCAAATTTGATAATTTTAACTTAGGGTAATAGAGGGTAATATTCTACAGGCCGCATCGAACTCCGTTTTTCAATATTTTAATCTCAAGCTTTTTATCATAGTATTTCTTCAAAAATGATACAATTTTAAGGATCTTTTTTAAATTATATTATAACACTATTTGAAATAAAATAGAAAATCAGAGTTTGATGCAGCCTGTAGAAAGACTTCTTCTTTCACATAAAAGATCGGGTACCGGGTAGTAGATTAGTAGAAAGGTTATAATTGAGGTGGAAACTAAAAAAAAAAAAAAAATTTTCAAATTTTATAGAATTAAGGAAAGGGATGAATATAGTGTCTTATTAAAACATTTATAACTAGTACCTCTTAACATTAACTTACCGAATTTCCTCAACGTCCTAAGCAGCGTAAAAAGTTTATATTTGCATACACGATAAAATTTTCAAAACATTTTGATTTGTTTTGAAGTTTGAACTGTTTAGGAACATTTCCAGTATATGTTTATGTCATATCTTTCTGTTACACCCTGTATAGCACTGAATATGGTGTTCGCAGGAAATCGTGTGCTCATCTTGAAATCTTGATACACAGTTGCACTGACGCACTGTCGGTGTACTTGTGTAAAACAATATAATAATATGTATATAATAAAATTGATTAAAGTATATGATACGATATAATATAATTTTATTCGTATTAAAGCATTTTCGTGTTACGTACAAAACTATGCATATGATAATATTATACATTTTATAATGTTACACTATTATAATATCAATAATTCTCATCCCCACCACCATGACCACTTGCTGAACGCGACCACCACTGCAGCGACACCACTATCACTGTCACTATATACGTATATTCTAAAGGTACAGAAAAGAGACCGCTGCTATAGCTAAAACGAGTTTTATCGGATATGTTATAAACTCTTATGCGTGCGTGTGTTTGTAATATATATTACACGTATTTGAAACCGCCATAATATACTATAGCTGTATGGTATAAAATACGCCGATAGATGCCGGCAAACCATAATACGAGCGCTGCTACTATAATAATAATATTATATTATACTCTCACTCGGTGGCGGCGTTTTGGAATAACGCGCGACGAAGACTTTCACGCGCGCATTACCGCCGACGGTTTTTTTCCGTACAAATTACTTAATTAACCGAACCACGCACACGGTGTGTATATAGTATGCTGCGTATTATATTGATATAGATTGTAGGTACGAGATGGGGGTCGTTCTCCGACAAACATAAATTTGATAACATAATGTAACCTCAAATATTGTCCAATACCAACATAATTTGAATTAAATTGATATTAGGGAAATGTTGTACCAAACATACTACCGTACTTGTCGAAGTATCGGACTATTATTGAACAAAATATATTACAACATGAACATACCAAATTATTATTAAGCTCTGGTATTTTTATAAAAATGGAAATTTAATCGTTATCAAATTACATTAAAAGTAAAGTAACTTGGCAATATAAAAATGTATAATGCATAATGAAAACGAAATACATTTTTATGACGATGACGACGAGATCCATGAATATTTAAATTAATTTAGTTTAGTCCATATACTGTATATACGAGTGTTGTCCAGTTAAAATACTTGGTAATACTTGGGACTTTAAAAGTATTAAGTAGTAGCTTAATGTTGCAGATTTTGGTCATGCTAACACTAAGCATATTGTCACACCGCTCATTAACATTCAAACAGGGCTAGAAAAACATATTAAATTATTTATCATGTTGCAATTAAAAAAAATGAATGCTTAGGAATTATGGCCCAAAGGTGGCCAAGTTAATGAAATACAAGATTGATAAATTAATATACAATGTATTATTTACCTAGGAAAGTTAAGTTGATTAGAAAATGAACTAACTAGTTTCCAGTGTTGTAAGAAATACTTATAAAAATAAAATATTTAAAATACCACCCAAATTAATTCTAGGTATTAAGGTATATTAATTATAAATTTTATATTTTCGTTTAGCAAAGCTATAGTATAGCCATCGTAAGAACGCTACTCGTTCGCGCATCCAAATGACCGAGCTCCGCAGTTTCGTACCCAAGTTTCTCCCACTCTACCATCTAGTCGCCACCGTAAATAGGCAGTAGTGGCAGCGACAGTAGCGATGGCGGCGACAGTGGCGGCGGCCAGAGTTGACGGCGTCCAGCGTTCGGGAAGGTTTAGTGGTGGGAATGCGCGAGATCGGATGAATTTTGGTCGCCGCCCAGTAGCGTTCTTACGATGGCTATACTATAGTAATCAGTAATCACACAGTATATTTTACAGCCAATAAAAATGTGAATAATGAGTATAGCTTTTGCTGAACGGCTATAATATATTTTAAATTGGTACCGTTTCATCGATGGTAAACTGTATTCTGGAGAAAAAAAATTTAATTAAGCTATAAATAGACAAAAAACAAGACCGATATTGAATTGTCCATAAATTAATAATGATTTATATAATATTATAATAAAATTAAAATTAAAGGAATAAAAAAAAAGTATTTAAAACACCATTTAAACACTTCAAAGTAAAAAGTATTTAAAAAAGTATAATACATTTTGAAGTTTAAATGAATAAACATACTTCTATTTCAATGTTTTTTCTGATACATATTAATTCAAATTCAAATTTTCAACATTTAAAGATATAAAAGACTTGTGAATTTAAATCATAAATTTAAGAATGTTGTTATCTTGCCCAAGTTTATTTGTATAATAAAAAAACACATTAAAATATCTCTCACATAGCCGTGTACATAATATGGACAATTACAGTAAAGATATCAATGATCTTTTAATCAAAATTTTATCTTATTAAATATTAAGGGGATTCCATACCGTGATTTTCTGTACTATGTCACGCGTGTGTTAGACAAAAATAGAAAATCACCGGGTGGAATCCCCTTAAAGCATGAGGTAATATGGCAAGAATACCCAATACAATTATATAATCTTTAACAGATATTAGGATCTACCTGAATATCCTATAAAATAGCTTTATAGATATTATACAATATATTACTTCTCAATGACCTTTACAATAAAGGGTATAAGCTTTAGTAAAATATTATCTATCTTATCTTTTTCTACATTTAATACATTAATAGACTACAAAATTGTACATCAATTTTGAAATCAAATCAGATTTTTCTCTTTGGTTATGTTCAAGATTTTTGGCTAATACAAATTGGCGCTGCATCTATAAGTGTCTACGGGTATGAGAATTTTATATAAAACAAAAAAAAAAAAAAAAATAGAAATAAACTACTAAAGAGTTTTTAAATACATACACTTTTTAGTTCTGATGTCCGCACCAACAATTATTTGGAGTCATTTCATGCAACACTGCTAAACCAAATGGGAAAACATCCAAATATTTGGGATTTTTTGCGTAAAATCAATTTTGTAAAATAATATTTGTTCGGAAATTGGAAGTCTAATCTAACTATCTACCTAACCTATGGATTTGTATTTATTTGTTTAGTGCTGTGAATTAAATGTTATGATTCAAGGTGGTTGGTTAAAATATGTTAAATAATAATAAGTAGGCAATCAAATATTTTATTTTTATTCTAGAAAAACTGTTGCTGATTGAAAATCAGTTTTATATTGAAATGGACCAAGTTCGAAGAAACCTTACAGTAAATGAATGATTTCATTTTATTTATTTATACCTACCTGTATATTTATGGTTTTTTTGTTATTTTTAAATGTTAAGGTTAGAAACCATAAGTCTAGAGTAGACAGAGCAGACGCAACGCGTAGAATAAGGGATTATATTAATATATTAAATGAGGATGGGAACCTCTTAATGTTCCTTCAAAGAGCAGGCCATATGATGGACGGTTATCTTCATGGGCAAGTTGGCCCACAGCCATAATTCACCTAATAAATTATTATAATTATTATTTTTAACATTAAGCATATTTACATTTTATGACAATTTTATTTTATTATTAATGCTTACATTTTTTAACAATTTAATCAACTATTTATAATATTTACATTTTTGGACAATTTAATTTTTTATTTTATATTATTACATTTTTCAATATTTATTGAATAACACGTTTTATAAGTTGTATTTTAGATTCATCGAGTAGCGATGAATTTATTGGTTTTACAATGATTATGTGTGTTTTATTGTCAATAAGCATAATTTAAAACATTTGTATTACCTATTATTATAATTATTATTATTAACATTAAGCATAATATTAACATTTTATGAAAATTTTATTTTATTATTAATGCTTTACACTTTTTAACAATTGAATCAACTATTTATAATATTTACATTTTTGGACAATTGAATTATTTATTTTATAATATTACATTTTTCAATATTTATTGAATAACACGTTTTATAAGTTGTGTTTTACGATGATTATGTGTTGTAAAACAATTTACAAACCGTAGAAAAAAACTTCAGAAGTTAACATTATAAATTATAATGCCTTACCAGTTACCGTAGAAAAAAACTTCAGAAGTTAACACTAGTAACTTGTAACTTGTTAGTACTTTCAGCTTTGTTATTTGTACATATGGTTTTTTTAGAACACTATAAGCAGTTTTCCGGCCGTATTATACAATGTAGTATAAATTAAGGTTAAACCGCCGATTTAAAGTTTTACGAAAATGAGTTTTGATATTTTGTTTTTACAGTTGGTCACTCTGACTGTCGGAGTAAAAATTGGTTGTTATCATTTGTCGGAGAACGGCCCTCGTCCGTGTAGGTACACCACTGACTGAGTGCGGGACTATTAACAAGACGAACTACACGGTAGACATTGTGGGGTTGGTCAATAAGGTCGGGGGTGGGTGGTTGGGGGGAGGGTAAAGGTGTCTGAATGAGGCTAGTGAGTCGTGGTGACCCGAATATCTTGTTCGTGTGTGTATTTATTGGAAACGGTGACGGTGGAAGAGAGGTAGCGTGTTTACGCGAGGTGTGTATAACGCGTGTGTATTGTATATATGACACTATTATTGTTATAATATGTAAGTATAATACCTACACGTGATAAGGCTAAAAAAAAATGATATTGTGGTCAGCGATGTATCGTATAATATATATATTATGTACCTACACTTATGTCCTATACAACTGCTCTTTTGACACGGACAGACTTCCGTGGAGAGAAAGTGACATTTAACGCAATAATTATTTATATATATATGTGTGTGTGTAAAGACGCAGGCAAGTCCTTTTTCGAAGAGTTTCGAGAAATGCTCGCGGACAGTTGTTGTGTACGGTGGCAACAGCAGAGATCAGTAGACTTTCAGACGACTTGCCCGCGTTTTCCTTTATTGCACATGCCGTCTGGAGCGGTTTATGACGACGACTCGAATAGTCGAATGACAAGTATACTCACACACGACACACACACGTGTAAATTACAGGCTTTACACAGATCACCACAAACATCGTATTATATACGTGCAGACCGCATAATGTGTATAATATATAATTATATAGGAAAAAATCTAAACCATTTTATATGAAATACGCTATAGTCGACGAGGGCGTTGCAAGTATTCTTCAATACATGTTATCGAATTTCTCTTGATAGTTGTTGAAATACATATTTTATTAATTTAATTCCACAAATTAAAATGTAAATATTTCTTGGAATATTAAGTAGGTATTATCGGATTTCAAATTATCTGAAATAAAAATATAAAAAATTCCAGGAAGTATATTTCGACGTATGAATGTTTAATTATAATTTATTGTTATGTGTACTCGGTAATACACTACACTTTCGATTACTCGAATCTAGATAACTCAATATTGATGGATACTGTAAAATGAAATAATTCAAATCGTCAGTAATATATTAATATTATATAGTTGTTTAGTCACAATATTTTACATTCTATGAATATAAAATTTGAATTTTTGCTTAACGATTACACTGTAATCACGATTTTCAATGTGAAATGCACGTCAACTTCAAGTTCTCAAAATTAATTATAGGATCAATATTATAAATTCACAGGGCCACAGGGGTGTATTATACGAACGTAGATATAACTAATAAGTTATAAGAATAACTAATAAGCATCAGTAAAGTAGACATAGACAATATGACGGCAATAATACGTTATTCCTCGTGCGCCGTAGCTGGCTCATATAACAAATTTTCTCTTATTCAGTATACGCTCGTCGACTATATGTTATTTTAAAATTTACAAATTATATAATACGTTATTGAACAGCGGATACGATGAGAGGAGAATCCGTAAAATTCAATATTAAATTATCGGAGAAATATATCAGAGAGTGTACTAGTAAATAATAATACTACTGTAACGTTATATTTTAAAGTCAAATATCGCGCAAATAATACAATTGGCTTCAGTCGTGTTGACGGCAAGTGAAAACAGTGTTATTTTACAGAAACACGACGTATAATTAAATACCGGTCGGTTGCGGCACCGCAACGTATATTTCTCTATGGGTAGTCCATCGTTTTCGGTGAGTATTATATAATAACTAATAACGAATATCGATGGTCATATTGACCGTATATGTATAGTATACCATACCTATACGGCTATACATCGCGATTAATTAGATTTCTGATTATTATAGTCATTGTTGTACACATAGGTCACCTATCTCGACGCCGCCGAACACCGAAGATCGACCGGTCCGAGACAGTGGAAAATATTTAAAAAAAAAAACCGACGAAAAATAAATTTATATACCCGTCAATCATAAGAAAACACTACGTAGCAACCGCGTAATGCGTATCATATGACGTGTGATGTGTGTGCAACAATAACGAAAGAATATTATACTGACGCTGACCTTGAGCTCGCGTGTTCATCGCATTGTCGTCGACGGGTAAATTAATAACGTTATTATTAACTATAATATCGATCACAATTATAATTTATACACGTTCCACTGCAGTTCATTATTGGTTTCTTTTTATTTTATATCCAAGTCCTTTGTGCGGGCGAAGTAAGGCGCTATCCAATTTTCTCACCCGCACGATAGGTACCAAAAAGACGTCCGCACACGTGTTCGATGCATCCACACTTTCACTGGACCGATACCGTCCAAGCGCTCTTCCCCGGCCGCCGGCTAAACGTGGAAATGAGAGACGGAGAGCGATCGAGAGAGGAGATTTAAAAAAAAGGCCTTAAAATTTCGCAGCCGCTCTCTAACGCGCTTGATTTGTCCAGCCGATAAACGGTTTTTTCTCTTCTTCCGATACACCGTAATATTATATATACTATACTACTACACAATATGTGCACACACGATTTCCACAGAGTTGTGTTATGTAAAATCGCCTCCGTTATCAACACTGGCGTGCAGATAATGAAATCCGATAAAACCGCATTGCAGTCGTTCTGCTTCTCGTCTTACAAGCGCCCAAGACCATCACGACAAGTGAGTGCAATACATTACATTATGTACTTGCACACAGTAAATATTATTATTATACAGTATAATACGCGGCGATTCCAAAAAAAGGATAAAGAATTTGTTAAAGTAATTTTTTTACTGCTGCTCGCGCCTGCAGACACGGATTTGTTTAACGCTTGTGCCGGGGGAAGGGACGTGTGAAGTGCTCTTCTGGAATTTAAAAATATATGATGTAAGCCGTGCAAATTATTATTGTAATTCTACATTTATATACGACGTTGTTAATTTGGGTATAGGTTATACCTACCATACCACCGACTCAGTCCGACTGGTCCCGTCTGTCTCGCATGCGCAGTGCTAATTGTTCTCCGAATAATCTGATTAATACTATGCAGAATTTGTGACAAAATCATTTGTCAAGTCTGAGGAAACATAATATTATTATATTTGCGGCATGCGAAACCGCACGCGCGAGCATATATTAATAGGTATGTTGTAATAAACGTTGCTCGGACCGAGCTCAGACCTCAGTCAAGGGCAAATTTCAATTGTCGGGCAAGATACGTCGTCCACGTGAAATATATATACACATACGTATTATATTGGTCGTGACTGGGAGAGGAAGCGGGGCGAAACTATAATTGTGTTTTATACGCGTCCGATGTCGGCGGCGGCGGCTGTGGCATCGGCATACCAGATGTTTGCTGGAAATCGAAAGTAAAACGCACACATTATACCTAGTATTATACATTTATACATTATATACACTAAATGATGTTTATATACGACAACGATATACGCATGTGCAAGAGTATTTAAGTACACGTGTTCCGGTCATGGTGGGTAGTCCGTCCGTTTAGAACATGATATTATACACCGTATACATATTATAATATATCAATTTACGATAACCGATTGGGACTCTGCTGCAGTAAAATCATTATTTCAATATAACGTGAATATAAGTACACAATATAAGATTATATGCGGTATAAATGTATATTATGTATATTGTTATTATAATAAAGGTAACGAGATATTTTTTCTTAATTAACTTTATTACCAGAACGGTTTACGAGCGTTGTTCTGCGCACTTTAAAAGGTACACTAAATATGTCATGTTCTCTGAATCGTCCGTTTAAAACCGTCCCCGTTAGCACAAAAAAATATAACGTGCTTGCGGACGGAATAATACGATTTAACCGCCGCCGCCCGTACAATGTGTGTTTCGATAACACATGCTGGACTAGAGCGTTTTTTTTTTATACTAGTACTAAGATTTCCAGACAACATAGTAAATATTATACATATTATACACTACACACACTTATTCTGAGAGCGTTTCCTTTCGTTTCCGGTTCGGTGAAATAAAAACCACTCGGACAGACGATTATTATTATATTGAAGAAACGGCCGCCTATAACACGTCACACTTCCAACGCGGCCGGCGACATCGGTTTCGAAAAACCTGTTGTGCGCGCTGCACTTGTAATCGACGACCAAATTAAATATACCTATACATGAAAATCGGTTCCCAAGTAATACTTAACTTTTTTTTTCCCGTATACGATAATCGTTTAATTGGAAACCGCGGCCGTCACCTGCAATGTATGTATAGCAACCAAGCGCAATACGCGTCGGTCAGCAGTATAATATATATTAGGTAAAATAATATTTAAGTACCTTCGTTGTATCACACATAAATTTGTTGTAAAAAAACAGCAATGGTTATGTAGATAAGGAATACGGCGTTTCCCACGATTTATTTTGTCAAGAAAAAATTTTAATAAAACTTGGCCTTCTCAGTAGCGTATTATATTTATGCGGCGACGTCCCGAGTTATAATATATAGGTATTAATAATTAATATAGGTACAATATTATAGCCCATGATGTGATACAATATATGTATAGTATAACATCTATAGATACACTGGCGCGGCGTTTATCAATTTCGAAATTCCGCCCATAAATCAGCGACGACCGTGTAATAATCATAACGATCGTGATTCGTATTTTCGGGATAAGGGTTTCGTTTGTTCGAGTTTAATGTTTCTCCCTCGCCCGTAAGCTAGGCGTATCTCATCTCGTCCTAACACTTTCCGACCGCGATATCAATCCAGAGAGAGAGAGAGACGTATAATAATAATTACAATAGAATGTAATATATTACGTACACGAGCCCGGGGGCACTGATTCCTACACGCGCATGTGTGTAAAAAATATTATTTTTATAATATAAACGAACAGCTATGTTTTTTTTTTTTATAGTAGTAGGTAGACCGTATATTATACATAAGCCTACTGCAGCTTAGCAGTGTATGAGGAACACTACAGCATAATATTACGACGACCAAGATGGATTTTTTCTGAGCGTATTTCACGTAGTAATAATTATACGCACCATCATCATCGCCACACCTTGTCCGTGGCCCATAAGTCCATAATATATATTATACACATCAATAATACAACTGTTGAACTCTATCATCCCTTGCAGAGGGGAAGCACTCGAAACTCGTTTTTCCTAAGTTTATGTAGGTTTTTATTTATATAATATTATAAAGAAAATATATTACATTACACCACGGGTCTCCCCGGTCGAAGAGGGTAAATGCGAAACGAGGTAAAAAAAAAAAATAAATACCACCAGTTAATCGAAAAATAAACACACACTAAAAGAAATTATACACAAAAGACTTTAATTTTATATTTTATTGTAGGTGCACCCAGCTGCTGTCTCTATCGACAACCCGTCCGTGCGCATATATATGACAGAAAAGATCACAAGAGAACATCGAAATAATATGTTTTGTCATTATTTGTCTTTCTGTGAAACCTTAGCCCATCGATCATGGGGGCGCGAATCCTGACGCACCGGATTCTATGGTAACAATAACACTTGTGCACTTTTGAATAATACACAACGAAAATAATTAACGTTTTCCCATGATCTGTGCCAGTGTATGATATACAGTATAATATAATATTATTATGTATACACTCGTGCAGGTTCTCACGCCGATTATTAGAACGCCGTGCATATATATTTAAATGGTCGCGATGGGTGCGCTTCAGACGATCGCCTATTATAATAATAAAATAATATTTAGAAGACGTCTTATTCCGTCGTTGAATTTCGGTTTGGGCTGACGATAATAATCCTTGCTCGTGTCGGCCAAGTGTTTTATGTATACAATACACAGTGTGTGCGTATTAAAAAACGATTTCTATACAGATCGTATACTATATATACATGTGCATGCATAAAGTAAACGACACACATAATAGTGCATAATATATTGTATTTTTAATACAATGATGATAATATATGACGAAATATCGAATTACGAAACTGTTATTCATTCACGACAAGTGAGCGCGTATTGTACATTCGGTTTGCGACCATCACGAACGGATACACAACAGCAGCGAGATGAGCACAGATGTTACCTAAAGCCTATACAGCACAATATACCAACTTTCGTTATAGAGTGTGATCTACCGAATCGGTTATGAACTGGGCCCACCACCTTTAATTCGTTTAAGTTTTACGAAAAATATGATATATTATATATTTACTTCGTAAAAAATGAATGGATACAAGTTTTTGTAAATCTGTTAAAGTATATATCTTATTCTCAATACTCGTACAGAGTACTCGTATTTAGTCATACAAAGTGAGCCGTATAAACATTAGAGAACAGGTACGTTAAATTTTTAATTGCGAAACGGATGCATACGCGTTATCATTTGCATGATGGACTTCATTAGTCATTACTCAAAAATAAGGTTTTTTGTAAGGGACGCGGAGACTCTGGTCGACGCTGGCGGATCGCGGGGACGCGGTGGCCTGATGTGCACAAGTAAGGACCCCGCATTAGGGTCACCGCACAACTGTTGCACTCGGACCGGGTGGCCGAGGCGTTGGTCAGACCTCAGGCACGACGTGAATTCGTCTTCGCGTTCCTGACGGCGCGGCGGCGTGTCGCCGAGCATAGCTACCGCGAAGCGTACGGCGCCTTCATGATGATGGCAGCCATATAAATATCGTCGTCGGACCGGTGCCTGACGGTTAACAGTCCAACACAACAGCGCAGCACCGGTAGGCTATGCCGTGGCGGGAGCAGCGATGACGACGATCTAGGCACGTTGGGTTGACCGCTACTGACTCAGCGACGAAACGGACACGAAATCGCCACCGGTTAGACCACAATATTCGATAGCTCGCACAAGACATTTCATTATTTCATCGATATCGCGCACACCTTGCGTTGTTACTCGAGATACTCATGTTACACATATCATCATAATATTATGAGTATAGGGTAATAATATTATTTTAAGTACTTTACATTAACTACACGCACAGGAACGAGTGACACTGCCTACGCGTAATATATTATTTTATTTGCGTTTATTTCGGATTCTTCGACAGCGGCGTTAACCTACATAATGTTAATATTATTATCGGAACACGCGCGTTTCGGTAGTGTTCGCAGGTCACGTGCGCAATATTCTTCACAAAACGCGCGGCGGCGCCCAGAGCACGCGCGCTCGTCGGACACGACCCAATAACAGTGGTAGTACCTACATAATATATTATATACCTGATACCTACACAAAAGTACAAAGCATAACAGCATATAGTACAGTATTATGATATGGGGTACTCACACGCACTGCAGAGACGTTTACAGCGACGGCAAGTCCTATAAAACTATGGTATTTGCAAGTATAAGCACACACACACACACGCCTATATTATATTATTATATACGTGTTATGTGCGCGTACATAATATTAATATTGTACACACGACGACAACACGATGACACACGTGAAACACAATGACGGGATGGCCGTCGTCCTGGCCTGGTCCTTAAAATAATGCGCGACGGAAACGATATTTATATATTATTGTGTGCGTTTTTTTTTGTCGGGCCGCACCTAGTCCGCGTGCGCGGAGTGGCTTTTTCGCCGTTACATTATTATTATTATTATTACTCAGAAATAGACGGCCCAGCACATTATAATACGTATATTATGCCGAGCGTTATTATATTACGACTTTATACACGTAGGTATATAATATGTGGAGTGTAATATAAAAATTTTAGGACCGGAGAGACGCGACGACGGTTTGGTCTTCGCATATTATATATTATTATTGTATACTCGGTGAATAGCGAATAGCGTATAGTCCGTGTCCGATTGACCCGCTTGCGGACCAGAATTTAACGTGTGACGCGTGTGGGTGTCGCGAACGGGTTAAGTCGCAAAAGTCGTTACAGTTTTTATAATGTCATGTGACACACATATACATATATATAACTGTGTAACACTATATATGTATTATGTGGCCACACTACACAAGCATGTATGAATTTTGCATTTTTGCAGATAGGCGAATTCCGACGACTATGGAGGCGCGTCGTGAACATAAAAATTACACGTGCCGCCGCCGATGTGTACAGATAAGATGATATCGCTTGTATATTTTTTTATTTTTCATCTTTTATCCGCGTAAAAACATATATAAATAGTATGTATGTACGTCACCACCGGCAAAGTATACTCACACGCATTATTGTTTTTTTTTTTTTTTGTAAATAAAAAGTAATTTCAAACACATATTATGCAGTTGTGGTTTGGATAAAAATCGACATTTCTTTGAAACTGACTTTGTGCAGTTAAATAAATAAATTAGATAATATTATTATCGTCGGATCATCGAATTCCGAAAAAAAGAATATAAAAAAAATTGTATTTTACATCCTATGTTATAATAGAATCATCGAACGATATCGAGTGACGCAGACGAAGCAACAACATTAATATTTTGCGCACCTATCGTTTTAGACTTCCCAGTATCCGAGAAATAAAAAAAATACAATACGCGCAGTTTGAGGAAGAGCGCGTATAGTATTATTGTCATACTTTCACGGCTCGAATTACCATACACCAATTGTTACAATACTCTCTTAAGTTGAAGGTACGTAATACGAAAACTTTAAAAGTTATATTATGCTCGTTCGCGCACTGCCGGAGAAAGAAAGATAAGTGATCCGTGAAAAAGAAACGCTGCAGTAGGTATCAAATATACTATATCATAACATTACATTATACATAGGTATTTACTTATATATTAGTTATTATAAAGGTACAAGCAGAAAGTCGTCTTTTGTTTCTGTAAAACACGCGTATTTATCGCATCGAGCGTCGAAGAATGTCTAGGCCGCCGACATGCTATATTTTTTTAATTTTTTTTTGTATTAAGGTTTCACTTTTTTTTTGCCAAAATATGAAAATATCGAAAACGCATAAACATAATAATATTATTCATAATAATAATATCATTATAATACGAGGAAATTGTACATGGTGGCAGGTAATAGCATGATATTATAGTCTGGCAGAAATAGAAAAAAAACAAACTCTTAATTAACACGCGTTCATTCGCGGTCGAGTTACATGCACGCGTAAAACCAGGACGGACGCACAGCAGCGGGAAGTTTCGAAAACCGGAATTTCCGATTTTTTCTCCTCCGGCCATCGCTGTTATATTATGGTCATCGTTGATTCTAAAATTTGTTTTTAAATTTCCCTAATAAAAGTTTTCGCTTTTTTCAAAGTACCGCGACGGCAAAGATGCAACGCGTATGTAAAATGATATTCTTTAAATGTTTAATGTAGGTATAACTTAAACCAAACAATTGGTCGTAAACACTAAGTAATAATTTATTTTTAGTCTTTTCGCGGTACGATTATAATGTGGACGGGTAATTAAAACAAATGGCGGCCTTGCAATGGTTTATGCGAATTGTTGAAAAATAACTTTTTTACCATACGATGTACATAGTACATACAGTGTCATAAGAAGACACTTTGGTTAGGTTAATTACCTACTCCTCCAAAGTCCCTCACTCGTACAAGCCACAAAACAAACAATTTCATGAATGTCTTTAATTATTAAAATTTATTATATAGAGCTAAAAACCACAATCAATATATTATATTACTTAGTTTAGTATATAGTAGCTAAAAACCACAATCAATATATTATATTACTTGGTTAATAGTATATAGACATATAGTATATATCTACAGGTTTTATTTATAGTTACCTATTAAATATTGTTCTTAGTTTTAAGTAATACTATCAAATAATAAAAATTTTAAGAAATAAAATGAACACCCTCAAAAATACAATTTTCGAATAATATGTGTTTTAGCTCTACAAAATCACTTTCCAATCATTTACGACAGATCTCCGTGAACTCGTTTTTACTATGACGTTCCATGCGAGTGAGAGACGGAGATAATAACATCTCGCGTGTCGTCCTCTCGAGGCGCGTATTTATGTATTTATTACACATGTAATAAACTTCGATTTTGCTATACTCATTAGGTATGCATTCACGGTATAATATATCGTCGTTGTAATTAAAACGTGCTCATGATATCCAGCTACTCTGGTCGATAAGTCGTTCTCGATTTTCGATCATCCGTTTTACATTCAAGGTACCTACTGCTGGTCGTATAAGTTTGATGTAATTTTTCGGTATCTACGTTCAATTTCTAGAGTGGCACTGTAAAACGTCATTACGGGCACTTGCAGGTTTATTATTGCTCTGAATGCGGTCTCGGTACAATTAACGATCGGCTGACTAGGGGGTACCTTATTGAGCAATATAACATATTTACGACGGTGTGGTAGCAATAAAATTCGCTATCGCCACTGATTTAAGGGTACGGCGACGTGGGTCGTTTGTGCATGTACATTGTATACTGCGGGAATACATCTTTCAACGGCGATAGTGCAGCAATGAGCATGACGTAGTCGTTGCCAACAAACTGTTGCGGCAACTTACTATAGTTGTAGGTGTACCTACATATTATATTTATTTTTATGGTGGCGTTCGACGACCTTTCTCAGACGACAACGCGCGAAATACGTAAGTTTGAGACGCGTGTTATCATCAAACGGTATTTTACTCGGTTTTTTTTTATAATTTTTCTTTCGTCAATGATTTACACACGACAATCTGGCGTAAGTATATATAATATTATAGGTACAATAATATTTTTAACACCCGACCAATTACCTCGGGCGCGGTATCGGGTAGATGGAATGTCATATTATTTTTTTTCACCGTTTCGAAACACTCTCGTGTCCATGTGTGTGTGAGTTCACTGTATACACTGTATAGAGCAACACGACAACCCAAGATGCAGCATCACCAGACGACGCGATTGACTATACAGAAACAACGCGCGGCAGACAAATTACGTCTTCGTCTATATAAAATACAAGTTGTACGTGTGTGTGTGTTTTTTCTTACCGCTTCACGTAAAAAATTAATAAAAAAAATCAACTTCTCTCTACCTGACGCGCGAGCACATACACAATATTATGTTTCCCTGGTCCGCGACGGTCGCGGTCGTTCGGGGTACCTTTTGTTTCCCGAGAGTAAAACGATGGTGGTAATAATAATAATAATAACAAAAAAATCCATTCCCACCGATCGCACGTACATAATAATAATAATATGTGTATTACTGGTAACTGGAAGAACAAACGATATCCTAACGACTAACGAGCGATGTGGTGTAGTGACTATACAATATTTATATATAATACCATGGCCGTTTCCGACGAAGGGTCTCCTCGCACACGGCACTGGAAAATGTTCAAGAAAGCAACAACGTGCACAATGCACTATGCACATAATAATTTTACGTCATCACAAATGTATACTTTTTAATTATTATAGATACATCTCATCAATATATATGCAAATAAAAAATAATATTATGATACATAAGTACAACTGCTGCAGGACAGAAGACACTGGCACACTGCAGATTGGACATCGACCGAAAGTCGAGATTTGTAGTAGGTTTTGTATTTAAAGGTTTTGTAGTAGGTTTTGTTTTTAATACCTAATATTAACTATCATATACAAAATCTATGGATGATTTATACGATTGGAGTCGAGCGATGGGTCGTCGTCATTGCGTAACGCGCCTCCGCCGTGTCTGTCGTCCAATTTTCGTGTCAAAAGTCATTGTTAGTGTCGATCGGATCCGCGTTATAAACACGCACATATTATACAAAAACGGGTATATTCGTTACACTTTCAAAATATATTATATACGCCGCAGCGGCGGTTGTTTGGACAAAATGTATAAAAACTATTATCCGCATAATAATATTATCTGTATCGCTGAATCTCTGCTGCGCGCGCGTTTAAGTCAATTATAGCTTTCGTTTCGTTTGCCAGTGCCCAGTAGGCATTTATGTTACGTATAGTACTATAGTAGTTATAGTGGTACAGTCGTAGTAGTCTGTAAACAACGCACCGAGCGTTCTCCTACCTAAGTTTTCCTACCTCCTATAAGACGCAATTATTGAAAACCGCACGTGGAACGATGACGACGGCGACTCTAACAAATTGATAATATGCCCGCCTTACGTAATGCACAGCGCGTGATAAATAGATGAATCGAAATTGACTATCTCATTGTCTGTATCTATAATATACTATATTATAATACATAGGTAATATTATACTATATTAAACACCGGAAATAAAGGCTGGCTCTATGCTCAATAAAGGGTTGTTTTCGGTTTGCAGTATTGTCAAAGGTAGGCGATGACAAAAACATTTTTTTTTTTTAAAGGTTTGTTACCCACTGAACATTCGTTTCACTCAAGCATAACACATCTATTTATTCTAACAAAACTTTTACTTATTTTATATTGGACTTATATATACCTATACAAATAGTAAATAAATATTCTTTTAGAATGAAAAAAAATGTACGTAAATATGTTATAATAACGAAACCTATAGAATAGAAATCATGAACAAGCTAAACGAACCTGTCTTAGACCATCCAGCCTTCCCATGGACTTTGACCCTTGGTGATAGTTGCCGAGCACGGGAGCGGCCGTTGGGGCGGATATGTCCAACCGGGCCGTGGACTTTGATTTTGTCAACAGCAACTGTTTCCTGCTGCGGTTCTTTTTCGTCGACGACGACGACGGAGGCGGATTTCCGGCGTCCTGCTGCAATAATTGGTGTTGCAGTATCAGGCCACGGCGATAGCCGACGGTAGCCGACGATGTCCCTGCGCAACAGGCGTCCTCGGGCTCGGACTGCACGTCCCTGTACTCGTCCTTGAGACTGCGCCGGTGCGCTGGGCTCTTGTACTTGCGTCGCGACATCTTCGGCGAGGTCACCGGCGACGTGGTCGGCGAGAACGTCTGAAAGCGATTGATGATGGAACCGAACATTGCTGGAGGCACGGCACATCAAACCCGGTCCCGAAAAAGCAACGATTGTATCACAGTATAAGCGCAAGTACGAACGTCTATCGTACGCACACGCGCATCGCACACCGCAGGGTCGGTTACTCAATACCTATAAAATATATTCGCGTAGTCTGTGTTAAACGCACTAACACATAGGTACACACGCACACGGCACAACACCAAAGATCGGAAATCCACAACACTCAGCACGTACGGTGGCGGTATCGAATAATAAATATATATGTTTAACACCACGCGTAAAACGGTCTCGGAGAGACGGCGGACGCTCGCGTACACACACACAATGGGCGAGAAAAAATAATATTATAATAAGTTGGCAGCGGAAACTCGACGAAAATTAATAAACATAAAATCGGAACGACCGGCGACAACGAACGTCCTCACGCAACCAGTTCGCGGCAACACACTGATCCGGCTGCCCAGACAAACCATTAAAAATCCCGAAGCCGCGTAGCTGCTCGTCGCCGCCGTGCCGACGGCTGCGTTCATATGTATGTACTATGTATGTATATATTATATGTGTGTGTATGTGAGTGTATGTGAGTGTGTGTGTGTCTGTGTGTTTGCGTGTTGTCCGTGCCTCTCACCCGCTCCGGTCCGCCCCGTCGATTGACGGCGGCGGCGGCGGCGGCCTCCCCTCTCAGACACCGCCGTCCCCTCCACCGCCACCGCCACACCGACCATCGGTATAATATATTATAGGAGGCACGCACACGGTTCACCGGCGCCCGGGAATTTCCGATGAGCTCTCAGTCACTGCAGCAGCCGCCGCCGATCAACCCCTTTGGCCCTGGACCGCGCACCTCCCCAAGGTCGCCCCGGGTAAAGTTTGCCCTCCCCTCCACAACCGGACTCGGGAGATATTACTGCGTGTGTGTTGTTGGTATATGATTTTTTTCATATTATTATGTTATAATATAGTATGTGCGTATAATATATCTCGTATGTATAATAATTATAATATATTTGTATGCCTTGAGGCGATAACCACGCCGAGACCGGACAACGGTATAATAAACACGTTTTTATAAATGTGATTTTATGTATCGCGTGTTCAAGTTCGCGAGTACTTGTCGCCGTCAGTCGTCAGATGATGAACATATTTATTTATTTTAAGCTTGGGTTTAAAATTCGAGCACGTTTTCACAGCAGCAGTGTGTGTATTTGGTAGTTTGGTACCTAAATACTATTCTCTCCCCGCATGCATTGTACGCACACATTGCACACAATACTATAATATGATGTATACGCACGTCGACGGCGGCGGGTCAATGACATTCTTTAAAAAAAAATTTAATTTCTTCCAACATCGGTTATGTTGCGGTTTGATCAAATTTCCGAGAAGTAAAAAATCATTGATTCGGGTAAAGCCGGACAACTCATTACCATCACGCGCAAACGCAACTGTACCACGACTCACGAGTACTTACCTACCTACCTTCGTCGCGCGCCGTGTATAGGTTAGCTCTATATGACTACACAAGAACTCTAAAATAAATTATAGTGCATTTATTTTAATATCTTATAATATATCTTATATTGCATATTAATTTATTATATTATGCATACATCAGTATCACCATGATACATCATCACAGTGATTGATCGAACTGGCAAATTTTCCAAGGCGTAAAACTGAAATAATTAAGTACTCCTATTTTTTTTTATAATTAAACGACGTTTGTGGCCGGAACACCATTATTACAATTATTAACACATTTATTGTTATGTGGTGCCTGTACCTTCCGCGGTGAGCAGGCTGTACGCCTAGTTACCTATACCTAACTATATTTCAATATACATTATAATGGGTTCATTAACCAACCGCGATTCAATTAAAACCTACTACAAACTAAAAGCCCATTAAGATGGTTTGCAACCGTTTTATAGACTATATTATCTCGATTGCGGTCGTTAAACGGACCTCTCGCCGTCTTGTATTATATAGTTGTAGAAATGTAGAATACATATAATAATATTGTACATGGGTATAGGTGGTAGTGTGGTACATTACTATATTATTGTGATGACCGTGCAAAACTACCACGTGGAAAATATGTACAACTTGTATGAGCATGACTGCATGAGACACTATCTTCCTGACGTGATACACTACGAGCCGATAAAGAATAATTTAAATGAACTACTCGACATGATCATGATGACAAATTATAAACGAGGCCACGAGGGCGTTGTTTTAATAAGACCTACATTTCATGTATTATGATATTATATCATACTGGGATTCAATTAAGTCCGCAAAATTATTGGAGAAATTTCGAGCAATTTAATTTCCACTATATATTATAATAACTACCAATACCTATGTCCTATAGTTCTAAATAATTGATTTTCAACTGTACGAGTTTTTCAATTAGTGTTCTACGAATAAAAAGCCAAACGGGATTAAGTACTTGGCTTAGGTACCTACTTTACTATGCTAATTACACACAATAGTCCTATAACAGGCTAAAGTTTCACCACTATCACTAATTATGAAAAATTCGATACCTCGTAGAGAAATACATAAATTATTTATCCGCTAACTTTAGGGAACTCATTCGATGGAAGTTCATTTTTTAGAGCAATCATTATTCATTACATATTTTAGTGTTTGTAATATTATGATGTTAGATTGAAGCCATGAAGGATATCATATTTTATCAAAATGTATTTAATATGAATTAAAAACAATTCTATTAATTTCGCTTGCACACGTTTTTTAAACGGATTATATTTACAAAGATGTCTGTATAATTAATGTTAAATATTATAATAAATTCTTGTTATTATTATTTCCTTGTGTATGGACGTATTAACTATTAAATTTGAAATGTATACGTGTCTTATACTTAAGTTTTGAATTAGATATTGAATATATAATTAAAAACCTTGAAGATTTTTAATTTTTCAAATGAATAATAAATCTGTTGTTGTGGATGTGGACATCCACTACTTAATTATTGTACATAATAATATATATTATAATTAGATATAAATATGTATACAATATACATAATAGTCAGTCACAAATCACAATAATAAATCATCAAGCTGTCAAATAATCATTATCTATTGGCTATCGTGAAAAAATATCATATTGATCTGCTGTCAATGTAATAATATAGATATAGGTAATAATATAAAATAATATATAAACGTAAACTTAATACCTACTTATAATCCATATATTATATTCTTATATATTATAGGTACTATATCGTCCGTATCTATAATGATTTAAATTTATTGACTCTGACATGTATTAACCTACCATGTAATATATTGTATACTTGTCGTGCTGATTGTTTTCGCGAAAAATTGCATAACCCTTGTCGTGTGGATAATGTTTCCTAATTAATTCGTTTTGATATTATAATATATGTTTGGAACGAGAAGAAATTTACAAGAACGCGCGCGACACGCCCAAGGTGGTTGTGTTCCGCAAGAGTGAATTGGTTGACTTTCCATCGGAAGTGCATTATACACTGCATGTCTGCATAGTGCATATTATACGGATTGTATACAATATAATATATTATATTAATACGCTGCACGCTTTAGTGCTTTACTCAATGACATTATACTACGGGTAATCGAGCGTATAGGACGCTACTATAAAAACTACTACACAGCAACGATGTAACTAATATTTAAGCTTCCCTGTATACGCCATACATACGATAATATCATATAATTAACATACACTTAGTAAAATATGCCCATCCCCTTTTAATCGCTTTTAACAGATTCTTCAGACTCAACGATGCGACTACACATTACCCCTCCGCCACCGCCATCACTCATCAGTCATATAGAGTTGAATATACTACTTGTATTCCGTTATTCCCGACCACGGCTTTATAGATTCTACCTACAGCCGTGTTCCCGACAATATTATTACATAGATCATATACTGAATTATCTACTGTTATCTAAGGCGTCCTCTGCAGGATCGATGCGATATTGGCATTATAAAGATATGCTATCACGCATGGTGACAAAACATATAATGTTATAAAGTGTAAATTATGATGCAGCATAGTCATCCCCAAGACAAACGCATTTCCAAGCAAGGGTATATACGTGCGTAACCGTTACGTAACCGAAAACAGATTTTGCGTAAAAATTCCCGTTTTTCCATAATTTTTCTTTTGTTTTTCCCGGCGCTTTTGAAAACTACTGGGAAATTTATACTTTTGACCCCCCAAAGTACCAACTAGATTCAATTTCCAATCGAACAAGATACTGAAGTTGAAAATCGATGCATTATTTCGACTACTTATCGTGACACAGACACAAAAAAAATAAAAAAACACAGGTCCGTTACATTAGCACCACCAAATTTGAAATTCCAAAAAAAAATTATACCAACGATTGTTATTTCATTTGTACACATTTGTAATCCTAATATAAACATTTGTACACCACCCCAAATACCCAAAAAAACGAAATTTCCGTGGTGGTGCTAATGTAACGTTACATCAGCACCCCACTTTTTGTACAATCGAGTTATCAGCCCCAAAATGGTACCAACGATTGTTATTCCATTTGTACACATTTGTAATCCTATTATAAACATTTGTACACCACCCCAAATACCCAAAAAAACGAAATTTCCGTGGTGGTGCTAATGTAACGTTACATCAGCACCCCACTTTTTGTACAATCGAGTTATCAGCCCCAAAATGGTACCAACGATTGTTATTTCATTTGTACACATTTGTAATCCTAATATAAACATTTGTACACCTCCTCAAATGCCCCAAAAAACGAAATTTCCGTGGTGGTGCTAATGTAACGTTACACCAGCACCCCACTTTTTGTACATTGGTCTTAGGGGCCCCAAAATGGTACCAACGATTGTTATTCCATTTGTACACATTTTTAATCCTAATATAAACATTTTTACACCACCCCAAATAGCCGAAAAAACGAAATTTCCGTGGTGGTGCTAATGTAACGTTACACCAGCACCCCACTTTTTGTACATTGGACTTAGGGGCCCCAAAATGGTACCAACGATTGTTATTCCATTTGTACACATTTGTAATCCTAATATAAACATTTGTACACCACCCCAAATAGCCGAAAAAACGAAATTTCCGTGGTGGTGCTAATGTAACGTTACACCAGCACCCCACTTTTTGTACATTGGACTTAGGGGCTCCAAAATGGTACCAACGATTGTTATTCCATTTGTACACATTTGTAATCCTAATATAAACATTTGTACACCTCCTCAAATGCCCCAAAAAACCTAATTTCCGTGGTGGTGCTAATGTAACGTTACACCAGCACCCCACTTTTTGTACATTGGACTTAGGGGCTCCAAAATGGTACCAACGATTGTTATTTCATTTGTACACATTTGTAATCCTAATATAAACATTTGTACACCTCCCAAAATTCCAAAAAAAAACAAAATTTCCGTGGTGGTGCTAATGTAACGTTACACCAGCACCCCACTTTTTGTACATTGGTCTTAGGGGCCCCAAAATGGTACCAACGATTGTTATTCCATTTGTACACATTTGTAATCCTAATATAAACATTTGTACACCTCCTCAAATGCCCCAAAACACCTAATAGCAAATATTAATATAAATATATATGTATTGGGGCTACGTGAATTTGAGCAGCCGTGGTGATCGACGGCGTAATATTGTTGTCGTCGGGTATTCCCCGCTCACGGCTACTGCCCCTAGTATGTATATATATTTATACGCACAAGCCTATAACCCGACGAGACCACCACTATCGAGGCTCCAGTTGACGTTTGTAAAATACAATCAAAATAACCCGGCATCGTAAATATCTAAATATCTAATGTGAAATAAAATAACAAAAACGCATGGACCATCCCGACGACAACCATCGCAAATGTTCACAAATCGAACATTCGAATCAGCGAGTATGTATTGTAATTACAATTCAAGTTTCGGAAAATCTGACTGAACACAGTAATAAGTATCTACGTTCAATCTAAATCTCATATGATTCGGTTTGGTAGTTTTAGCTGTGTCGTAATGGTTGATCAGTCAGTCAGTCTGGACAAGTTCTTTTAAATATAAATAGTCAAAACATCGTTACATCGTTATCGGTTTAAAATCATTCCAATGTTTTTACATAGCTGAAAACGTCTTTATTGTGACAAAAAAAATGAAAAATGTACGCTCGAACTTTTCGCAACCACCCCACGTACTTCAGACATCAAATTTTCCGACAAAAAAAACATGAACGTACTCCCACCCAAGAGAGAACGACTTAGTCACTGTGCATCGGTCCCCCCAAGCCCGGATTAATACATTTTGAGACCCAGGGGCCAAAGTTTTAAATGAGGCCCCAGTTCAAAAAAAAAATATTAATGTATATAATGTGTTCCGAGGTGAAGTGACCAGCCGACGTCATATGAAAGTATAAAATGATGAAGACCCTTTAAAGATTGGGTCTAACTATTTTTATTTTTTAAGTTATGGGCAATTAACATTTTTTTTAACAAAACCACACATATCACATCAAAGATTTCAAATTTTTTTTATATTTTTAAGCTATTAAATTGTCCTATCAACACTCTGACATACTCAAATGAACTAGAAATGCGCTAACTATTTTTATTAAATTAAAAAACTAGAAAAATGTTGGCAAAAATTAACATTTTTTAAAGGAAATCGTGTATTATTCCAAATAATTTATAACTTAGTATGGGTTTTTTGTTTTTTTGTATTATTCTACTGAATTCTACTGAATAATACCTAGAATAGCTTGAAAGTTTCGTTTTCATAATATATTCCTGTTAATAGTCACAATTTTGGTTTTTCTAGGATTGAGTCGGTTAATTGGTCGTCAATTGTTTAATTTTATACTATTCAGTAAATTTTAGTTGTCAAACTACAAAAAAAAAATTCTTAGTTATATAATTATAAATTATTTGGAATAATGCACAATTTCCTTTTAAAAATACTAATTTTTCCCAACTTTTTTCTCTTTTTTTGTTTAATAAAAATAATTAGCACATTTCTGGCTTGATTGCGCATGTCAGTTGATAGGACAATTAAATAGCTTAAAAATAAAAATAAAATTACGTAAAAATGTTGAAAAGTTTTGAAGATACATAAACAAATGCGTGATACGCATGGTTTTGATAAAAAAAAGTCAACTGCCCATAACTAAAAAAATAAAAAAGCTAGATTCAATCTTTAAAGGGTATTTCTTCATCATTTTTGGTATACTTTTATATGACGTTGACCGGTCACTTCACCCAGGGGCACATTGTATATTATTTAATATTAGGTACCTGTTATAATAAATATAATATACCTATTAGGTGTATAGAAATAAATAATGAATAATGTATCACTTTTTTTATAAATTATAATTTACAAGCTTTTTCCTAGCTAAATAATCATCGATATTATTTTAGTTGATTTATGCAGTGTTATATAGCCTATAACGAAAAAAGTAATGGACAAATCAGATGCCCCTAAATAAATTCTAACTATGAAGGCAGGGGGGCCATGGCCCCCCTGCCCCCCCTTAATCCGGGCTTGGGACCCCTCAATATTCCCAATGACAATGCAGTTATTAGCAGACATATGCGACGAGTATATACAAGAAAGCTCAGATAGGAACATGGATCCATCCATAGTTTATGATCTAAGGATGAAAATATGGTGGGAGAAAATATGGCAAGAGGCACTCGCGATCGTCAGTATCAATGTGTGGGTTACGGTCAGTGTTAGGTTCAGATAGCAAAAATAACGTTTAGATGCATATTAGATTACTAGCTAAATTAATATCTAGATTAATATGAAGATAGAATTTTCAATATTTATCTAGATAAATATGTAGATAAAACTTTTTTTATCTAAATGTTTAAATAACAATTAGTAATTTTTATTAATGCTTGACATGCTATTGGATTCTTGGTTTAGTAATTTATTAAGGGAAGCAAATCTGGAAGGTTTATTTTGTATCAAAAGTTTATTAATGAATAAATATAAGTATAATATATATATACTGAGCAGACAGACATACAGTACCAATTTCCAGTGTATGATAAATATATTAAGATTACAAATGTGTACAAATGGAATAACAATCGCTGGTACCATTTTGGGGCCCCTAAGTCCAATGTACAAAAAGTGGGGTGCTTGTGTAACGTTACATTAGCACCACCACGGAAATTAGGTTTTTTGGGGCATTTCAGGAGGTGTACAAATGTTTATATTAGGATTACAAATGTGTACAAATGGAATAACAATCGTTGGTACCATTTTGGGGCTGATAACTCGATTGTACAAAAAGTGGGGTGCTGGTGTAACGTTACATTAGCACCACCACGGAAATTTCGTTTTTTGGGGCATTTGAGGAGGTGTACAAATGTTTATATTAGGATTACAAATGTGTACAAATGAAATAACAATCGTTGGTACCATTTTGGAGCCCCTAAGTCCAATGTACAAAAAGTGGGGTGCTGGTGTAACGTTACATTAGCACCACCACGGAAATTTCGTTTTTTCGGCTATTTGGGGTGGTGTACAAATGTTTATATTAGGATTACAAATGTGTACAAATGGAATAACAATCGTTGGTACCATTTTGGGGCCCCTAAGACCAATGTACAAAAAGTGGGGTGCTGGTGTAACGTTACATTAGCACCACCACGGAAATTAGGTTTTTTGGGGCATTTGAGGAGGTGTACAAATGTTTATATTAGGATTACAAATGTGTACAAATGGAATAACAATCGTTGGTACCATTTTGGGGCTGATAACTCGATTGTACAAAAAGTGGGGTGCTGGTGTAACGTTACATTAGCACCACCACGGAAATTTCGTTTTTTTGGGTATTTGGGGTGGTGTACAAATGTTTATATTAGGATTACAAATGTGTACAAATGGAATAACAATCGTTGGTATAATTTTTTTTTGGAATTTCAAATTTGGTGGTGCTAATGTAACGGACCTAAAAAACACACATCATTGTAAAATCAATACATTCATCGTTCACTCAGAATCTAAAATAATCACATAATATTAAAATTATAATAAATAGAAGACTAAACAGTTAATTTCTAGTAGGTAGCTACAGAACACGTTACCACTAACCTCGGACGAATAGTCGAATAGACGAGTAGTCAGTAGACGACAACTGATAACTATCGACTGCAAATGTGCAACAAATTTCAAGAATAATAAAATAATATTTTATAATACCAAGAATAAGTCAATACATACGACTACGGGTAACAGTTTACATACTTACGTGTTGTACAACAGTCGCGCAATGCACTAGTAGATAGTAGATAAACACATCTATTTTTAGCATTCGGTGTAATCGAAGTGTCGACGTCGTCGTCGTCTTATCTTTTATAGAAATATAATATTATATACAAATATATTTTGAAAATAATAAAAATACTATTAAAATACTGACGATGCCAAATTGCCGACAACTTTTACCAAGTGTCCAATTTGCCGACTAAATATTTAAAAAATCATGAGTGGGGGGGTTAGACACCCCCCCACGACCCCCTCAAAGGACGGCCCTGGCGTAACGCAGCACTGTTACAAGAGGTTTCAGACATTACACGATGAGAATATATTATATTATATTAATACATATTATTATTATGTTGTAAACTACGATTTTCCGTCGGATACAATTACGGGTTTAAAAAATAAAAAATGTCGAACAATATCCCGGGTGGTTGCTGTCCTCGGACACATGCGCGACAGATGCTACGCTTGTCTACTGCAAACTGACGAGAATAGATGTGCGTACACCTGTCAACCGTCGAAGGCGAGAAGTAAAATAAAAATGCACATTGGTCGAAAAGGGTTTTGTTGTCTTGCGTGGGAATCGGACACCACAATACTGTGCAGGGTATACTAGGGTGACCATACGTCCCGTATTATACGGGATTGTCCCGTTTTTCCACTTTGTGTCCCGTTGTCCCGACAAAAGTTATACGGGACGCATTTTGTCCCGTATTTTCAAGTAGGTCCCGTATTAATCCCGTTTTTCTCTTTATTGTCAATTTATAATTTTATAATTTTTTTTTTTTTTATTCTACGATATTTTTGTATCACAATATTCAATAGAACATCTAATCTATACTTATCAGCATTATTTTTAGATTCTTGTCTTAACAATAAATTATTATAATTGCTGCGGGTTGAAAATAGAGAACTAATAATGTCACATCATTATCGACAACGTTAAACCGATGATTATAAATACTAATGATATAACGATAACGTACAAAATGTTATTAATATTATTATATTGATGTGTGACGTCATCTACTAAATAAGTACAATTCCATCCGCCACAAGTTTGTTGTCAAATATAATGTCTATTCTAAACTTCCTTACAACAAATATTTTATCGCTTTTAAATGATTTAAAAAACAATAATACCTATGTATAATGAAAACTCATTCAAAAAAAGTACTGATCTATTTTATAATACTTTTTTATCTTACGTAGAAACATGGGGTTGCCACTTTGACCAGTTGAAAATATTTCGCTGGGTCCAACTAATAAACTGTCCTACTTGGGAAAATGTTCAAAAATGTATTAAATTTCTTATGGAAAACAACCGAAATAATTCTAACATAAAATTAGATGAAGATAATTTATTTGATGAATTCAGTCATATAGAACAAATTTTTAAATCACGAATTCATGAATGGCAAAAAAAATCCGCTAAAGTAGAAGTTAAGTGGTGTGAAATATTTGAATACACTAGATAAAGCTCATAACATTGATACAACTAACATATCAAAAATAGTAGAATATTCTTTGGCAATTCCTGGTACAAATGCTGCAGTAGAACGGATTTTTTCAACCATTAATTTGTTGTGGACAGATGAAAAAAATCGATTTTTTTGTGTGTTTACGTGAAATTTACGTGCCATCGTCATCAAAATAATTTTTTTTTGGACTTTAGTGTACATATTATACTTATTAATATTTTATTTGTATTTAAAAACTATTATACAGCATACATTTAATTTGTTTTTTTTATATTAATATATTTAGTTAAAATTAGAATTTCCTTTTCTTTTTTAGTTAAGTAACTAAAGTGTCCCGTATTTTTATTTTATTTTTATGGTCACCCTAGGGTATACTCATGTATACATGACTGTAGGTATAGTGTTAAAATATACCCTATAGGTATATAGGTTATAAGTATATATATACTACCACAGGGGAGGGTGGTGGTGGTAATTAGCGCACCGGCCGAGGTCACGTACAATTTAAAAAGCCCGTTTTTCTTTTCGATTCACTCGGTGAAATCATAGAGATATTATAGGACATATTATACATATGTACACATAAAATATGTATTGACAACTGCAGCGGCGGTTCGGCTTCCAGCTATGACTATATGTATATATATATGTGTATACACCTATTTAAACACGCTGACGCGCCAGCACGACTTTCCCCGAGACATTGTACATATTATATATATATTATATTTATATATTAGATATATATACACTGGTCGATTTTTCTCTCTCGCTCGTATTATTTCTTTCTTAGCGTCGTTGTCTCGCCACCGTTGTAACTTGTACATGTAGAAGAAGAGGAGATCATTACAGGCCCCGAGGCTGTTCATAACAGGCGAATATTTAATGTGGCGTAATGTTCTGCCGTGGTGGCATAAATATATAAATGTATAATAAAATAATCGCTAAAAAGGGGACTCGCAAGTACACGGTGGTTGGGGGGGGGGGGGTTGGAGGGGGCATATAGAGGTACACACAACGCGGGTTAACGGTACACATCTAACGACCGCACGGTGCCACAGTACCAACAAAGGAGGATTATTACCACCAACAAAGTCCAAAAGGTCGGCTCTATTTGGTCACGGTCGTCGTCTCAACACTTCCAGGTCCTTGAAGTGTTCACATCGAATTCGTTTTTAATACGAACAAAATAGTTCAATGTTAAGCTGTACGCATGAATATATTATTATGTCTTCTATTTTTCTTTTCTATAAAGTATACTCTCGAGTAAATGTTCCTTTTTATCCTTTATTATTTATTTATTATGTTTTTTTTTTTGAATATCCTCCTTTTGAAATGTATGTTTATTATATAATGCGCAGTGTATATATTCTACAGTTATCCTGATATTTATTATTATTTAATTCGTTCGTTTTCAGTGCACGAGTCGAACTTGTAAGTTTTATTATCAAACATAATGAAATAACGTTATACGTAGTATGTCGTATAGTATGTATTGTGTATAATATTATAATGATACAGATTCTTAATTCTACTTTATGCCTTGTAAGCTGAAGCTTATAATTTGATAACGTCTTACAATACGTAACTATTTCTATTTTGAACACATATACGAATTGAACAAAATTGATTTCCCTTAAATAAATTTATAATTTTTATTATACTTAGGCAGGTTCAGTAACATCGTTTATCAATATATCATAATACCACATGGGACATGAAGCATAGTAATATCGTAGTATGCGATTATGTTGATTGGATATTTATTTAGAATTATGACAAGTAAACATTTCTTATAGTATATAATTGTCTGTTCATATGAATTATGAATAGCAAACAATAGTATAACTAAAGTGGGATAAAATAACTAGTAATAGATATAAATAATATAATATAACAATTAACAAGGAGTTAGCAACGGAGTTTTTTTAATATACGACTTTCGTGATATTATCAGCTTAATAATCAATAATGGACGTAAAAATACATAATTTTAATAAATATATTATTATATTAACAAATGTATTTTGATTTATCTATAATAACTGTGTACATGACTATGATTTTCACTTGATTACGAAAACAAAATCTAATAAATACGCCCGTTCATTATTGTGGGGTAAAGAACTAATGATTTTAACCACCAACACCACAAGCTTATAATAATATAGTAAACATTATGTAGTATAGGTATCTATTACCTGCCTACATATTCGGCAGAAAACCTATTCTCTATACTTATAATAATTATAATAATACTTGTTCGTATACTTCGTACATCGCGAGATAACGTATTTTTAATTAGCTGATTTATTAAGTATATTATATATTAATTATTAACCTTTTATATTTTTGATCGTTTGTTTCGAGTGCCATTCGTACCTATAGAATGTGAGCTTCCATTACAGTTATCTCTCGGAAAATTTGCACCAGCTGCAGCAGGATAATCAGTCGTGTCATAATAAAATATAATTATAAATTATTTGCATTACCTATAATGGTATGTTGCCATAAATTATATGCGTCATTATATAGAGAACCTAAAATATGTATTTTTTCTATAAAAACGATCGTAACACTTCATGCAAATTAAGCTGTTCTGCGCACAATAGCCGCCGTATAATAAACATCAGATCACATTTGCCAATTCACAATCATTATAAGTTTCGCGGATTCTTTGGCGACTTACCAACAGTTTTTTGTTGGGTGACCAATCATTATAGTATATCTACACGCGCGGATACGCGGTTATAATAATATGACGGGCTGCGCACACTATGCTACTTTATTACTATACAAGGAATTCCACTGTATTTTCCGATAAAGCCATCACAAGAAAACTGGATAAACACGGTGGCTAACACTGTATTATATATTATATTATTATATAAATATATAATAATATTATTCGAGATGATTCCGGTGTACCTATATTCCTTCTTTACCACCGCCGAAGCGCTTCATTCTTCTGTTCACGCCGCAATATGGCCGCCTCAGGTTATGCTGTATTCAATAGATTAACGTATACAACAATTATTACACCCAAATACCCAATAATGTATATTATGTTATAACAGGTATGCATGTATAAATGTCTGAGAGCGTTATTGATTATAAGTTATAAGTTATAACATTATATCTGTACGCGTTTCGTTGTCTGAAGTAAAATTCTGAATTCGCTCCGCTGATGGCTACAATAAGGGTAAAATATTACACGATAATAATTCATAATATTATATACTATCATAAATATATATTATTTTTTTCTGTATTATTGTCTGTATACCTTTGCGTGTGTCTTAAGATATACGGATAAATTAATACGGTTCAGTAAAACGAAGCCGTGTAGCAGAGAGGGATCCGAAGATTGGGCTGTTCTCTGTGCGGGGTTGTGATGGTGAGGGGGGCGGTGGCACGTGTTTGGTGATGGCCCCGGAGAAGAACTCTCTTTACGTATATACATGTATACATAATAATATTATTATGTACCTATTTACTACGGAGCACCTGTCTCGGCCCGAGCGTCACATCTCCTCCTCTGCAGGTGGTTGGTCGGCGAAGACGCCCGACGAGGGTTTAATAATAATTCTAATATTTTATTATCGCCGACGTCGTCGTTATCCGCGGCACAACCCCGTCGGATGTATGTATACACCGCATAAACAACCGGTTTCTCGGGAGTAAATTAAAAAATAAAATAATAATAATAAAACCAAACCAAAATCGTATTTACTACCGAATACCTACCTATAGCTGTACCTAACCTACCTATACGGTTATACTTCAGTGTAATAGGCCATAGGTTAGCCCAGGCATTGGTTTGAGTGGGGGGCGGGGGGTGAAACGGTTTTTTGATCGTTTTAATTGTCTCTGCCGCCACTAGTGCGATGCTGCAGCACGTAATATTATAACAACGCTGCTGCACACTTGTATATATGTATATAAACGACAATGCACACCAGATTTACGAGTAGCTACATCGTTAGGTAAACACTGGTAGTCCTGTGAGATATTCAACGACCGTACAGGTCGAACAAAGCCCTGTTTCTAAAAATATGCCACGTTATATTATAATAATATATCTGGGAGTATTCAATATGAGGCAAAATAATATTATATCTTGATATGAAACAACGCGTCGTGGAAACCGATTAAAAAGAGGTTTAAGTAAACCTATTTCCAACGTTGACATTTAATTAAGACGTATACCATTTATTTTATATTATATACATGTATAATACACTTCACCAGAATTACATGTTTAGAGCTCTATTATTAATGACTCTCTCTCGGTCGACTGACACACGTTTCCCAGTGGAAACGACGTGCGCTGCAATTATACAGCTATATTATTACTACTTTTTTCATTGTCTTTTTTTTTTTTGTACAAAATCAGTGTGCGCATTTTGCGTAGGTCAGTGGCGAACGCAGGATCTTTTTCTCAAGATTAGAGAAGATATGACAACAATATTGTGACACCACTGTTCTTTCCGCAGCATTACATCCAATATAATTGATATCAATAATCAACAGTTGTTTTAATTGTTGTACTTGTTAACTCTTTGCTGATTATCTTAAACTCTATTATTCAATTTCAAGCGTAAATATAAACTGTTCTGTTTTACAAGAAGATTTTAATAGATTATTAATATGATTTACTTTTAAGAGCCTAGTAAGAATGTCTCAACATTTTAAAAGGATTAATTTTACAGAACATTTTGATTACTCCATCGGCGATACGTATTTATCTGAGTTCAGTATTATACGTGACCTTGGTGTAACAACCGTCCATCCAAAACTTCTTTTCTCCACTCTCATAGAGTTGGTCTAACTAAAATCAATTAAAGTATAGGGTTTTTTTATTCAAATCAACCAAATATTTTCATGATGTTGGCTGCCTCGCAGTTATTTATTGTTCCGCTCTGCTAGAATTCTTCTCATAACTAAACTTTTGGAAAAACCACTATTAACAATTTTTTATACATTTGAGGGTCTTCCATGTAAATTGTATAGGTATTTCTATAACTCGTCGTAATTAATGGCTATGTATACATACAAGTTTAGTGTTTTGAAACCATCGTTTGGGTTTTTTGAATTTCGACTGGGTACCTATAATATTATATACTCTCCTCCTCGACTGCATCACTTTACCATCCTATACTTTCGAGTCGAGTTGTATATATAATATACACCGATGCTGCCGCCGACATATCTTATGTTATGACTCACCACCGAGCGGCCGCTGCAGTGGCGGCTGTCTGCATACACCATAATAATATATACTACTTATACTACTCACACTCAACACTCGTCGCGGGACATTCCAATGGGTCTGCATCACATGGGCGAGGTATTGGTATATATATCTATACTATTATGATTATTACTACTTATGACTTTGTGGGAGGCGGTGGTGGACAATTAAAAATCGCTTATGCGGCTATGCCAATACTCGGCATTCCGTTACCCTGGTACAGACCTGCACGCGTTTACCTATAGGAAAGGATGCTATAATATATTTTAATATAATATAATATATATTTTTAGTCATATAGGTACAAATGAACATTATGTTTGTGATGTAGGCACATAATATGTTGTATCCCAAAAAAACTCGTAACATTTATAGAAGTCGACTAAATAAATTGTATATAGTCACATTTTACTTGAAGGAATCGCACAAAATGTTGTTGCATGTCATATTAGTTAAGTGGTAATTAATCGAAAACAAGAAAAACAGTGTTCATAATCCATAATTGTGGAACAATATTAAGTGTTAGCCCTTGAGGTAGGTATAACGTTTTATAAACTGTTTAACTCATATATATTATCATCATCATCGTTTCAATAGGCAAAATGATAAGGATTATTATTATTACACCTATAGCCTATATACTACATTTTCCACTTGCTTAGCTCCCCAATCTCACCCTAGTATGGAGTTTATATCACCCGAACTAAA
Organism: Macrosiphum euphorbiae; assembly: GCA_949089665.1. Lineage (NCBI taxonomy): Eukaryota > Metazoa > Arthropoda > Insecta > Hemiptera > Aphididae > Macrosiphum > Macrosiphum euphorbiae. The sequence continues at coordinate 29,168,967 of CARXXK010000004.1, read as the reverse complement.
TTTTTTTGTATTATTATCCTCGCAACACGGTTAGATAAATATATAGGTATAATAGTTACAGTTATTTAAAGTATTAATTGAAATTGTCTTTGGTAGTTTTTAATAACATTTTAATCGTGACCAAGTAATATAATATATTCTACCTAAATAATATACATTACATATTATATAAGTATATAATATTATAACTTCTACCCGGGGCTTAATAATTCATTTAACATTTATCATAATATATCTCTCCCTTAAAAAAAAAAAAAAAAAATAAAAAAAATGTTTGACTAACGATCCGAAGTATCCAAAGTGACCGGTTGGAATGTGGTTTATTCTTCTTTTATTTATTTTTTTTAATTCTCTTCCCCTTTTCCCTGTCCACCCGCCCAAACCAATGGCCGAAACCGGTTGAGTGTTACGAAATTATTCGCGTCTTTTTTGCAAATACATATATATATTGTATAGTACAATAAAATATAAATACAATTATATATACGTAAACAACTTGTCTAATTCTTGTGCTTCGATATAGCGACGATAAGGAAGCGGAAACGTTCATTTAATATGCGCTGTTGTATATTTACAATAATTATTAGTAATTTGTCAATTTGTCACAATAATTAAGTTTTTAGATTCTGAGTGAAACGATGAATGTATTGATTTTACAATGATGTGTGTTTTTTTATTTTTTTTTTTTTATTTTTTTTTTAATTTTTTATTTTTTTTTGTGTCTGTCATCACGTTTTAGGACAGTAAAAGTGCTTGGATTTTCTTCATCAGTAGCTTTTCTGATAGGAAAGTGAATCTAGTTGGTACTTTGGGGGGTCAAAAGTATAAATTTCCCAGTAGTTTTCACAAGCGCCGGGAAAAAACAACATAAAAATTAAGGAAAAACGGGAATTTTTACGCAAAATTGGTTTTCCAAAAAATCGATTTTGGTTTTTGGTGTAACTCTGAAACAAATGAACGTATATACATGAAATTTTCACTGGTTGTTTATATTTGCATTTTCTATACACGATAAGATTTTCAAAATATTTTGATTTATTTTGAACTGTTTAGGGACATTTTCATTTTCCATTTTTTTTTAGTTTTTTTTCTAAAAATATCAATAAAATTTTATTTGTTGGTTGCGAAAGCTTGAAAATTTAATAGAAGGCTCCTAATATATTGCTTCAAAGGCAGATGAAAAATATTAAAAATCCTTAGTCACAATTTTTTTTTATAAGCATTTAAAGTTCAAAAATTGACAAAATATGGGAAAATCACGAAAATTAGCAAATTATTTTGAGTTAAGAATTCGTAAAAATTTTTCTTTTTAAATCTAAGATTTGAAAATTAAACACAAGATTCCTTATAAGTTTGTCTACCTTTATCAAAAGAAAAATGTTTATAAGAAAGTCAAATTAAATTTTTATGAGCGTTTGAAATTCAAATTTTTACAACATTGAATATTCACTCGATTTCCCATGTAGCGATTTCCTTATTTTGTTGTAATTCAAAAACGAATAACTGTAGATACATGAAAATTTCACTGAATGTTTATATTAGCATTTCATATACACCATACAATTTTGAAAATATTTTGACTCTTTTTGAGCTGTTTATGGACATTTACAGCTTTCAATTTTTTTTAGTTTTTTTTTCTATAAATATCAATAAAGTTTTATCTGTTGGGCCAAAAAGTGTAAAAATTTAATACAAGGCTCCTGATATATTGTTACAATATCAGTTGAAAAATATTAAAAATACATAGGCACGATTTTTTTTTATAAGCATTTAAAGTTGGAATTTTGACAAAATTTATCAAAATCTCGAAAATTATCAATCGTTGGAATTAAAAAATTATAAAATGTTCAGTTTTTATAACTAAGAGTTGAAAATTTAAAACAAAGATTCTCTTAAATAATTCATACTGTAACCAAAAAATCTAAAAAATATATAAACACACTTATTTTTTACAGACATTTTAATTTCAAATTTAGACAAAATTTCATATTTAAACCAAGAATTACGATTTTAGTTATTTCGTTTTGATTGAATAATATTATTCGTGGGTACTTGAAACTTCTAAAGTGTACTATTATATATCTATGATAGTATCACGGTTTTTGTTGATGTATAACGCGTTATAAGTATCTAATGGATATTTATTTATTTATTATTAATTACGCCCAAGATGAGCAAAAGTTACAGTAAATAACATGTACAAAAAATTACATCACATAGTTGATAAAGAATATAGTAAACCTGGTGGATCATTAAAAAAATCAAAATTTGTAAATTTATTACAGAACATACACATACGATTTAAAGGGCTATAGTAACTGTAATTCTGGCGGTGGCAGTCGATATGAAATAAAGAGTGATTTCGAGAGTTGAATGTAGGTACCTTAAATTTAATCTTAGTTAATAGATCGGGACAATCGGTTTGGTTATTAATAAGTTTATATATATAATTAACATCATTAAATAATCTGCGTTTAGATAATGGATCCAGGCCACATTGTTTAGCAACGTTGGAAATATTATTAATCGGTAATCTTAATTTAGGAGCTAAAAATTTTAAAAAGCGATTTTGGATACTTTCAAGTTTATTTACCCAATTACCAGTAAAGGGGTTCCATACAACAGAACAGTATTCCAGAATGGAACGTACTAATGAACAATACAGTACTTTAATACAGGTGGGATTCTTGAATTCCCAAGTATTACGTCTAATAAAACCTAATACTTTTAATGCTTTTTTATAAATTTTGTCTAAGTGTAATTTAAATGATAAGTCACTAGATAACCAAACACCTAAATCTTTTACAGAAGAAACTACATTCAAGGATACGTTATGTATCTGATAACTAAATTGTATTGGGTTAGTACAACGTGAGAATGTTATTTGTTGACATTTATTAACATTTATGTTTAACTTGTTCATACTACACCATTCGGAAAAGCGATCTATATCATCCTGTAACTCTAAACAATTATTAGGTGTGTTAATTGGGTTAAACAATTTTAAATCATCAGCAAACAGCAGAAATTTGGAATATTTAAAAGTTTTATCTAAATCATTAACAAATAATAAAAATAGTAGTGGAGATAAATGTCCTCCCTCTGGCACACCGGAAGTAACTTCAATAGAATCGGATAGAATATTATTAACTTTTACCCGTTGTCGTCTATTAGATAAGTAGGACTCAAACCAATTTAATAATGTACCATGTACACCCATTAGTTTAAGTTTATATAATAATATTTTAATATCTACAGTATCAAAAGCTTTTTGAAGATCTGTATAGATAACATCTACTTGGCCGCCACTCTCTACTGTGGATATTAAATCAGAATAAAAAACTAATAAATTAGTACTAGTTGATCGTTGTGACCGGAAGCCGTATTGATTAGATAATAGAGTTGACTTAAAAGTGGTTGTTAGTTTATTATTTATAATTTTTTCGAATAGTTTTGGAATTACACTTATTATTGAGATTGGCCGATAATTTGTGACGGATCCTTTATCACCAGATTTGAAAATTGGTGTTACATAGCTTAGTTTCCACTTGTCGGGGAAGATACCTGATGATATAGACAATTGGAAGATAATAAATATAGGAACTGATAAGGCATATCTACAACGTTGTAAAAAGAGAGCAGGAATTAAGTCAGGACCGGGAGAAGGGTTATTACCAACTTGAGTAAGAGCTTGAAATATTTCACTTAACGAGAAATCAACATTAGATACATTTATATTACAATTATTACTATTACTATTATCACCAAGATTAATAAGTGTTGATTGTGTATGTTTTGAATATACAGAAGCAAAATATGAGCTAAAGATATTAGGAATATCATTTATATCGTCTGAGTGGAGGTTATTATAAGTAATTGAGTTTAGTATTGGTTTTGACACTTGTTTGTTTTTGACATATTTCCAGAAGTATCTAGGATTATTAATTAACGAATTTTGAGTTTTGGTTAAATAATTTGAATAACAAGATTTAGATAAATTCTTACATATTTTTCGGCATTGTGAAAAATTATTATAATCTGATTGATTATTAGTTGATTTATATATATTATGGAGTTCTTTTTTCTTATGAATATACATTTTAAGATCTTTATTAAACCATTGTGGGAAATTATACTTTTTTGGGTACTTTTTTGGTACATATTTGGAAATTAAATTATAAATTGTATCATAGAATATGTTTACTATTTCATTAATATTTTTATTTTCGAATAGGTTATGCCAATTAATAAGTCCTAATGACCAGCATATTGAAGTATAATCTGCTATCTTGAAATCATAATACCGGTTCGAATCAACAACTTGGTTAAAATCGCGAATATCACCATAGTTACTATGTATGGAAAGTGCTGGGTGGTATTTATCTAACGGAACTAATAATTCATCACAAATATTAATTTTTGTTAAATTTGAGGAAGTAAATACGAGATCGAGCATTGAGCCCTTAAAATTTGAATGCGTGTTAACTTGAAAAAAGTTATTATAAGCATAGATATCAAAAATTTCATTGGCCTGGGGTGTAAGTATGCTGTTAGTAATGAGTCCGGTATTATCACTGGTAATTACAGTTTTCGGTAAATTGTAGTCACCGGCAACAATGTATTGTATATTATTTCCAAACTTAGATAAGACCCAATCGACTGTTTGGGCATGCATTGAGTACAAGCTGGTATGACTATTTGGTGGGATATAACAGGTTCCAATTATAAACATTAAAACCTTACCGATAGTAATGGCAACGAACAATTGATCAATAGTGGTATTAGGTATATCTATAATTTTAGACGAAAATGTATTACTAATGCATATCGCAACACCGCCGCCTTTATTACAGTTACTGATTGCATAGTTCCTATCAGATCTATAAAGAGAGTAGTTATCAAAGCCCAGTTCACAATCATTAATACTATTATTTAGCCAGGTTTCGGTCAAAATAAAATAATCGAAATACATAGTATGAATATTGCGTCTAAGTAAACATAATTTAGAACGAAGACCTCTAACATTTTGATAATAGCCTATAAGAGATTTACATTTGTATGGTTTGTTATTAAAACTAAAAGAAGTACTTATAAGATTATCTTGGTTACCCGTGTAAGGTGTATTTATGCTTGGGCGGGTTGAGCGTTTTTTTGAGACAGGATTGGAATCCCGTGAACGAATTTGATGTACCAGCTCAGGTCTCCAGCATCAATTTTATTTCGTAGTTGCAACTTGACTTGAGTGAGTTGGTTTCTCTGCATCATCGTTAGGTCTGTGGTGATCCATACGCGATTCCAGTTGTCAGATTGTCGCAATTTTGACTTTGCTTTCAAAATTGACAATACTGCATCATTGTTTTCTAACTCTACTAAAATAGGTCGTGGCTTATTTCGGTTAATACCCAACCGGGTAGTTTTGATGATAGGTACATTTGGAACCATGTAGTTTATTATATTAGAGGTAGACTTATTAGTTTCATCAAGGGACTCATTGTTATCAGGAACGTTGAAAATTATAACATTACGTGATTTTCTTAATCGGACTTGTGCTTCGTGGACCGCCTCGAAAGATAAGGCAGTATTGTTATTAGTCAATAAATCGATTTGTTGGCGTAAATTCGATACCTCCGTTTTCATAATATCATAATTAGTTTTCAAAGTAGAAACAGTACCAGATATTTCATCGAAATATTTCCTAATTTCAATAAACTCAATTTTTTGTTCCGAGACTGAAGTTTGGATAGCTTCAAGTTTGGTATTCATTGATTTTATAGATGATTTTAACGACTGTAAAGATTGCATAATATCAGTAGTATCATTGGTTGGTTTTTGATTTGATTTACTCCTAAGGTTGTGAAGCAGGTTTGGAGAGCTTTCTTTAGATTTAGTTGACGCTGCAGACATAGTGAGACTGAAAAACAAACGGTGACGGAAGTAAACAGATAAGACACCGATAGTTCACCATACGTGTTTATCGCACGACCGCTGAACTGTAATTGTGATATGATTAGTTTGTAATTTATTATAGGTACCTATTATAGGTCAATTTTGGTTTAATACCATAGATATGTATATAATATGTCTTATACATAGACTGACATACCGTCACCGCTCAGAATCGTTTTTCTTATACAATGATATATTATATCATTGAATTCAAATTTAATACCATCCATTATACAGTGACCCACTTGTAACCTACTGTACAGCAGAGCGACACCCACTTGCCCACCTTTTTTACTATTATTTTAAATCCAGATTTTAGATCCTCAATGTAATAAGGGAAAAGTATTCACTTTGTATAAAATCAGTTTTGAAAACCATAGGTACTGGTGAATAGTTTGAATTGATTTTTGGTCACAACATTTTTCTGTATAAAATAATAAAGTAAAATACATTCTAACAATATGGAAATATGTTTTTTTTTCATTTCTTGGTGTGTTTTGTCTTTTGAAACACGGACGAAAATATGACTAACCTACAATAAATTAAGGTTTTTGTTGGTAAGGTAGGTATAATTACTTCGTTTCAAATTGATTTACTTGTTTTCCTTTTATACGTACTATGCATATAAGTATATAATAATAAAATATACCTACAGCGGTAATAGATCCGATTCTATTTATACTACAGACTACGCTCGTAATGGATTATTAAAATATTGTAAGTCGCATCATGGCATCAATGCATCATCATTCATCTTTACTCTTTAGCATCAGTTTCCCGTTAGTTTTCAGAGTTTAAGAATTCTTCGTATTTCCGAAATATTATATTATTATGTACGTTTAAAACTTTCGATTTCTGTTCAACCATCGGTCGAATATTATGTTTTTGTTTTACTAGAAATTCATACACAATTAAAACTACTTGATATCTAAGAAAATATAATATAATTACCTATATTTTTTTTAAACATTTCGGTTTCGTAGAATATAATATAAAAACAATGTTAAAAAACGTAAATATACATTTTCACAGACTTCACGGCGCGCAGCCCGCGGCTTCATGTGTCGTTATCGAACATCGGTCATCGGTGACTGTATTACATTTTTCATGTTATTCAAAGTGTATATTATTATATTTTTATATATTTTTTACTATTATATAATACATTATAAGACTACTTAAAAAATTACTCTCTCAATAGACACTGCCCGGCTGCTGTGTGCTGTGCAGCTCAACACAAGACTTAATTACAACAACTCACAAGTATAAAAACATAACATACTTATATACATTGTGTATTACACTATTTAGGTATACAGCACCGAATGTACAAGAATTTTCGAAATGTCTCTGTATAATGCGTAAGTACAACATCCACAACGACGGTGACTTCAACAACAGCGACATAACGTATTATAAGTATACTTTATTATATACCTTCCTGCTGGTTTACGCGCGCGCGTGTATACTGTATAGTACTGTACGCCTATATATTAATATATATTTTATATATATATATATGCACACGTCGTGGAGGAACACGCGAGACATTCCTACTCGGCGGTAACCCGTAATTTAGTAGGCTCACATCCACCCACTGCAGCACAGGCCATGTTGTTATATATTATTATTTTCGTTTTTTTTCCTATTACCTTTCTGGTAATAATGAGCCTCGTTTTCTGCTCCGGTAACATATATATATAATATATACACATACATACATACATACATACATACATAATATACATTGTGGTACGTTTATTATTTTATATTTATATGTACAGGGTGTCCCATACTACTTTTCCAAGTCTGCAGTCGTCAATAACTAAATTTTTTTATAGGAAAAAAATATGGAAATGTGATTTTTGAAATATATTTAATACGGTACTGCGCTTGGGGTGTTTCACTTTGAGCGCATACTGGTTTCTCTATTAATTAACTCTATATAAATATAACCTCTAATAAATTTATCAGTTTTTAATTATTGCCTCTATTTCACAATATATGTGTATACCTATTCAAAATCTGAGCTTGATACTATATTAATATATTATATGCTTAAGTTGTTACCCATATAAGATTTAAGATACTCATATGAGGTGGTTTAGAGGGCAAAAGAATAAAATATCTTTTAATTTATAATAAAATCATGGTTAAATAAAATGCATATATAGGTATATGCACAATGGCGTATACGCACAATAATATGTTCTTATATATATATTTCTTATATCGTGCTGCAGCAGTGTATTATACACAACGACAGGGTCGTCGTAATCGTCAGTTCTCTTGACCGAAAGATTTTATAATATACCTACATAATATTATATACCTATATAAGAAGTATATTAGAAGTATATTATATGTAATAACTAATAAAGCGTATGCAGATTTTTTTTTCGAATACGGTTTGTATCAATGACTGGTCACAGTAAACTCAAGTTGATATGGTATAACTATAAAAAAAAAAACATCCTAACATTTTGGTAATAGGTTATAGAAAAATGCAGGAAATACATTTGGTACTAATAATACACTAATATTATAATATTTTATTCACGACATCAGTATATTATAATATTATTGTGCCTAATTTATACGAAAACTGTCGTTTGTTTGAATGCTTCTACGTGTACCACGACATGCATGCATCGGCTGTGGTGCACTGTATCGAATATATTTAAGATATTGTATATAGGTATATACAATTCTAGTTTTTGAAAAAACCTGACCTTGACTTAAGACTAGTAGTTTCCAGTTCTATAAAAATGAGTTTGGAAAAAATATTTAAATAATATAATAACGAATTTGATACGCGAAAGTAATAATATTAAACACCGGTGTGCACTGTGCAGTGGCCGCCAACGGGTCGTATGATTTTTATGACATATTCGATTAATTATGCTAATTTCTGTAACGTTGTCCAACAACGGTCCGTCGAGTTTTATAATATTTTGTTTAAAGGATTTTTCCCTTTCCAACACCTATATTCAACGGCATCACGAATATGCGTGCATTATATACATCGTTCGAGCATCAGTGCACCACTAAACTGAATTATACCCATATAGTTTCCTTCGAGAAAATGAACAGATTTTACTATACCTACTTTAAAAAAAAAAAGTATAGTGTTTATCGGGTCGTACCTCTACATGTATTATAGGGCTGTTGATTTTGCAATATATCGTTGAACATTACGATTACCTATACAATAATATACAATATTTGATATCTGTCTCGTAGATAGACATTTTATAATACTTTTTTATAAATATATTACATAGGAGCTGCGCCATCACAGAACACTCGATTTAAGTTTTAAAATACACACTTTTAAAACTTTGTAAGAACTTATAATATTTAGTATAAACATTTTATCAACTGAGAAACAACTCGTTAAAATTTTGAATTAAGTATACCAAAATCTTCAAAAAAATTATCCACTAAATAATTTAAAGTACAAAATGAGGTAGAGGGGATTCTTATTTGAAAAACAGAAGCTTGCAACACCACATAACACTCCTCAGTACAAAAAAATTCAAGAATTTTAAAACGCGGTCTTGGGATATAATTAAAATTTCAATAAAGTCATTATTAAAGGAAAATATGGTGGAAGTGAGTATGCTTGATGAACCACACTGTATATCGCGTTATTTAATAAATAGCATTCAAAATACCATATTTATATATATTGACGGCGTGGTGAGGGAAGGGACGTGCAAAGAACTGTTTAAAAACGCCTGTTGCCTTCGGCATATATTAATAAATATGTGAGTTTGTGATCGTATAATACCTAGGTTTACCTACAAAAACCTAATGTTATAGTGTTTTATACAATACTGTAATGGCTCGTGAATACATAATGTCACATAACATCAGCACATATACGGCGGCGGCATAAACGAATAAACCGTATCACATACTCGAATAACCGATACATAAATGGTTCCTAATTTTTGTGATTGCGTATTGAGTATTGTAGTCTAATCTCGCCTCGTGCACTGCAACTCTGTTGAGTCCGACGGAATGATAAATTACTATGGACGCTATAAATATTATTATTACTATTATTATTTGTTACCGGTTTTACGTCGCGTCTTTGTTATACTACCTACAACTATATTATTATTATTTTATACACTATAACGCGACATTGCAGGCTGTGACGCTGTATTGTGGTGTGGTCGAGACTCGAGATCCTATGGCGCGAGGTAGTCAGCTATCGCCTCATCCGTTCGTCATACTATTCCGAAAGTCAAGCGTAACACTTTAATAAATAATTATACATAATACATGCAATAGTTTGTGTGTGTGATACATAATTCACCCGAGGGAACGATTATTACACCGTCGATATAATATAATAATCTGAGATCAGTGGGTTTCCACAGCGGCCACCGAACAGAGTAATATTACTATTATTACTTCATATACCTAATCTGTGAAATAGAGTGCACTACGAAATGAAATCGTTCACTGAAATTCGCTAATGCTAAATGCTAATAAGGCTAATAACGCTTAAACCACTCATTTCGATTTTCAAGTCAACCAAACGTGTAATAATGTACAAAGATTTACCAAACGTCCTCACTCCAATTATTTTCCTTAAATAATAAAAACATTCAAATTCTATTTTTTATACCATTTAAGGAGTGGCTAGTGTAGAGGATTATTTAAGAAGATGTCAGTGCAATAATATTTATTTTCTCTCTCAAACCCACTCACAACATAGATTGCACATGAGCCAGAGAGAGAAAACAAACAGTGCGCTTAAAATTATCTTAAGATAGAAATTAGCGTCGGAAAAGAGGGACTTCGTGCAAAATTTATCAATGAGTTGTGACATACACCTTTTATAAAATCTTTTCACTGTAATTTAGGAGGGCCCCTGAACCAAAACCAGAAACTACAGAGCCACAACATATGTGGGAGTCTAGTTGGCATTTTCTGACTGAATAACTTAAATCCAACACTGCGAAAGAAGCGACACTAATTTTGTTTTTTTAAAACGAGAATCCCCTTTTTTTCTTGTAAAGTACCTAACGATTTGTATATATTATCTACCGGCATTGTAATTGATTTCTGTCTGCCATTGTCCATGATTGTTTAACATACGATGTACCTATAATAACAATATGACTGGCCATCGATGTAATAGGTACACGTTGACGAATTTTAAACATTTATAGACAACTCACTAGTCACGAGGTACCTGAATAACTATTATGATATAGGTATCAGGTTTTCCGGTCTTAGGCGATCTCCCGTTGTTTAAAATAAGCAATAGGTATTATAAAAATTGCATAAATATATAAAATGTGATATGTATATATTTACGATATATAATCAATACAAAAATAACATTATTTCCTTTATGAAAGAAAACGAGTTCAGTTTAAAATCAGAGCAAGAATATTACGCTCATGTATAAAATAGGTAGGTAATATTATAATATCATAGCTATATGTTTAAAATTGTACATCGTTAAGCGGTTTGGACAGGATGATGACTTAATGATAGTGCACACGATTATAGTATAGGTACATACACGATACACATATGTATTTTCATTCAATTCTTTACTGCAGCTGCACGCCTGCACGTCAGCACACACATACACACACGCACACAATGCACACACTGCACATTTTAGTTCCAAATATGTATAATGTGTTAAGGTCATACCAAAACATATTTTCAATAAAATCTATTCCCGAAAAATATTTGCTAGTATACACTGAAATAACGATTCACGTAGTTTTAAACATTTATCAAACGGGCCTGTATATATTATGTCATAGGCTCCTCGTTTTTATATTATTTAAATTATTTTAGGAGTTATATCAACCGATTAGGTCCGATGCCTTAAACATTGATAAATAACATATAAAAAAAATGTGAGTATGGATAATATCAATAGATCGTATATTTCAATAATAAAATAATGTTAAATTGTTAAAGACACCAGGAAACTATTTTATTCTGAGTCCCGCAAAACAGCTCATTTCAATAAACTGCTCTTGATAATACACTATACACCTAAACAATGATCAATGATCATAATGCAATGCAGATACAATTTTTTTACGAACATATTGGATATGCGTATTATATAATGTGTTCACAATATTATAGTGTTATGTATTGTTCTCTCCTCGTAAAATAATAATAATTGTAGTCTCTTCGCAAATGCGATTACGTAAACCACGATAGACGTGCTAACTGTAATATGCCTCGACGACCGTCATTGCATATATTATGAAGGGGTATGAGGTATTACAGAATGTATGTGTGTGTGTGTGTGTATGTGTGTGTGTGTGTATTTGTAAATATAACTCGGGCGAGTTTTACTTTGCATTTAAATATTGGCGCACTCTTCGTGTATAATATAACCGCACACCGTGACTGGATGTATTAAAATCGATTTGGCATTGAACATCGTGTTCGACGTGTGCTATGCATGTAGGTATTCTGGTATAGATATACCAATAAACTGTACATTATTATAATTTATAATATATGTTTTTGTGTCTATATGATATAGTGTATTATATGTTTCAATATAACGTTCGTCTTAAGTTAAGGGGTGTGGAAAGGGAAACAAAAATGAAAAAATAAAGAAAATCATCAAACATAAGAAATCGTTTTAACCCTACCAACCATAATCCCTGCAATAGCTAATGGCCATAGTTGCCCTATACTTTACTCCACACACAATAAATTCATTTTTTCATTAAGGAGGTGTCATTGAGATACGAAAGTATGCAATGGTTTCACAATAAATCACAATATAATATCAACTTCGTCGTATACAACAGAACTTCGAGTCCATAAAAATGTAGGTATAAAAATAAATAATAAACGTGCGATAAGCCACACGATTTAGAATACTCATATTTATCCATATAGGTATTTAACATTTATCATAGACTTATTACCTTAAGTGTCTATGCCTAGACATAATATATTTATATTTATACTATTCCTAGTTGATTATGTGCATCATGCACGAGTCGCGACCAATATAGAATATAATATTTTAATAATATGCTTTTGACATGTTTTGTGAATACGAAAGTGTCTGACAACGAATATTCTGAAAACGTCAATACGGAATGCGAAATGCACTGCACATTACAACTTGTGGGACTTCAATTTGTCGGTTTTACACTTTTACGACTCTCATATTATATGGCCGCAAATACATACTATTCAATTCCGTTTCTTTTCTGCATTATATTTCATGCTAAAACATTTTTTAACACGATAAAAATCTTCTCTGGCCTCCAAGTAGAACTTTCCCTACAATTAGTGGTCTGGTACTGAACGCCTCTTTAGGGTTTATAAATATATTATATAGAACACTATAATAGCCTGATTATAAGTATACGAGTTATAATATATGCGTCGTAAATCGTATATACAATATATAATTGCAGTTTATCAAGTATATGTTTACTCGATGCGACGTGTGTTTATATTATCATAATAATATTGTGAAGTGTACCTGGGTGTACGATTTTTATGTGGAAATGTATTTAAAAATATTGCGTAACGTGGATATAGGTTTTTGTAATACAAAAAAAAAACATTATTATACCTATATAGGCATACATAGGTAAAAGGAACATATTATATATTATAATAATGTGTACCTAGATATAATATTGTAATTATATCTTTCACAACAAAAACTTGATATCCTGCACTGGTTTAAAATATATTATGTACAATATATATACTTATTACTTATATTGTATTATGAAGCATAATATTCTCCGTTGCCAATACTTTATGACCAATCCTTTGCAACAAATTAACGATTATGTTTGGGTTCGACTAAAAGTTTTCATTGTACTATATTATAAATTATAATATTATGAATATTAGCACAGTCGCTTACCAGTGTGTTTTTCGTTTTGTATAGTATTATTTGAACATTGCCCGCGGTCATAATAATATGCTGCACAGAGTATCCAAAATTTATGATTGGCGATAATTTGATTTTGTTCATTATATTATGCATATAACGCGTGTTATACGTCAGTATAACAATAATAATAATAATAATAAAAACAACAATAACAATGCATATAATTATACAATAATCTTACAGTTACAAGTGTTCACGTAGTTAATATATGAAGAGCCCATCTTGGCTGTTATTTTTCTTTTTCAGCTCCTCGTAGGAGAAAATGTTTCATTATTATATTATTATTATTATTAATTTATATTTATTGTATATAGGTAGTACGCGACGCACACAATAGGATACAAAAATCGGATACTTCGTCGATGACGCGGCCGCACGTACTGCAGTCCATGTGATGGGCGGCGCGCGCGTGCCGGCGGAAAATCATCGCCGACGCCGCCGTGGCGATAATATAATAAAATTTAATAATTCATATACAGTCTACTTTCGATAATCCAAACCTTCGATAATTCGAAACTTTCAGTAATTCGAAGTGATTGTTCGTTAAAAATCTCGCAGTAATTCGAATAAAAACAATGCGTTTAAGTGCATTCGGTAATTCGTAGTAAAATGTTAGGGAAAACTAGCCTTCAAAACACTCGACAATTTGAAGTTCAACCCTCGGCAGTTAAAAGTATATTCACCAAAATGTATTTCTTCTAATCTTATCGTAAATAATTTACCTTACAATTGTGTATACATTTACTTAGCTTATTATTTCTGATAGCAGACTATCGAATTACTACCGTAAGTACGAAATTTTTTTATTACTTGGTAATTTGAATTGTTTTTTTTTGACATCTTGATATTTCAAACCACTCAGCAATTCGTATTCTTGGAAATTCAAAATTTTTCATAGGTCCCATACGTATTATACATGAGTACATGACAGGTATTGTGAATTTGTGTGAAGAAAAGTTTCGGATCAAGGAAAATCGCCATACACACCAGCAGTGAGTGATAATTTTTATAGTTATCATTAAATTGTAATATTTTGTTATGGTGTCGTATAAAACTAGCTATATAGCTTAAAATAATATACTATACACAATAGTCTATAGTCTATATTCTCTATACAGTATACAGTATACAATAATATTATGTAAACAATTTTAACGCTTAATTTGATTCAAATAGCACTTAATTTTTATTAATTACTTAATTACTTAATTATAACACTTAATTTTTATTTATCTGGTTTACATAATAGGTACCTATGTGCAAAATATAAATGCAACAATACGAATTTCATGGGGGACCTCCTCTGGCTCCAGATAAATATATGATTAAAGCAAGATTTGATAATAATGTAATGTACAAATAAGACTTTTTATCAGCCGTTGAAGGGTTGTATACGTACCCAGTTTGTAACTCTATTGTTCTAATACATTTAACGGCGATTTCGCACGGGCTAAACCATATTATAATGAATAATTATATTATAAATTATAATGTATTATAATGAGTATAACCTGACCTATATATATATATATATTATAAGTACTTAATTTTAATTTTATATTCATATTTTTCACATGTTTGTTTTCATCCAATGTTGTGGTTGTTTAATGTTTCGAAACCTAATATACCATATACCTAATATGTATAATAAATATTTAAATATGCAGCCAATTCGCATCAAATTAAAAATATAATGGTATAATATAACTTAAAATGGTTATCCGTAATGAAAAGAACTTCGATGGTATATATAATATATATTACAATATACATGCATCATTGGTAAAAAAAATCCTCTTGATATTATGTGCGTTATACGCTGTTGGTAATTGGTATATCATGTATTTATATGTATATAAATATATAATATTGTAATCAACTTTTTTTTATGAATTTAACCCACCAGTCTGCCTTATGAAGATAGCGTAAACGAATTGGTCGTGATTTCCGAGTTAATTTCGAGCTGCAGCGGACCGAAGATTCGATTAAATCTTCAACATATTTATTATTTATAATATTTTTGATTTGTATCAACTGTGTTATTAGAAAATTATTTTGATTTCACCTAGTCACAATATTATATTATATTGAATAGACAATATAATATTATGGCCAGAACTCTGAAGATAATTTTAATTATATAATATGCATAGGTACTATGTAGTCATATAGATACCTATACATATATAATAACACAATTATTAAACGTACTGGTGAAAAAAAAATGACTTATTCATTTTACACATAATACAATATAATTTTATATAGTACATCGAAAGTGTAATAAGTGTAAGTTGGATAGGTGATGTTGGTAAATGTTTTAAGTAGGTACATAATTGAATCAATTATTAATTTCATTTAAACGCAGAGACTAGTGAAGTATTTATGTTATGTAGTTAGTATAGGTTGTTGGTTTTTTTTTCAAAAAACATATTAAGTGTATAGAGTGAATTCGAAATCTTGTAAATAAAAATATTTTCCAAACAAGTTATTAGATTTAGAGTAGGTAGGTTCTGGGTTATAGGTATAGGTAGGTACGTGTTTGCTGGAAATACGATAATTTTCAACATTCCCTAGCGTTCTTCAAGCGTTGTTTTTTTATCCAATTATATAATCTCTCTTTCTCTGTCTAGTTAATGGCAACATATTATATTTTAAAACCGTGTATATATATATAGGTCGTAGCGATATCTTCTTCAGAGTCACACGGGCAACACTCGTCAGCATAATATATATACTGAACTTTATATTTCATATATAATATATATTACCTTATGTATATACTATTCACATTGGCTGCATATATAGTTGTCATATTTAGGTTCACATGCGCGATTGCTCGATCGTCTATATATATATATATATGTATATGTATGTGTATATACATGCATGTACCTGTATAATATAATACACTACACACATACCTACCTATATATTATATTATGTAGTCCGTCGACCGTCAGAGATATTGCCAATTCATAAAGGCGACAGGCTATTCCCGACAACAATGAACGCTCGCGCCACGGAAAAGTGAACTTCTGCACGTGCTATCGAATAGTCAGTATTATATACGTTAAAATATGTACGTGCGATGGCGGCTGGCAATCGCGTGATGTAGGAAATATTTCCCGAGAAAACAGAGTTGCGATCTGTGCCCATTGCTGCACGCGCCAGGAAAATGTAATAAGTACAATAATAATAATATTATACATGATCCATGGATATGCTTTTGTTTACACGCGTGCATTGTACATTATCGTGTCATAAAATAATATGATATACTTACGATACGTGTAAGTATTATTATTATTATTTTGAATATTCACACAAATATTTCGATATATTCATAATTTTTTCTGTTTGCGCAACTATTTACCGTGTACTCGATATCATTATTCGTCATACGTGAGCCCGACACGCGCGTTTTTATTTTCACCCCGCGATGTAAGTACCAACGCGCACGTATTATCTCATTTAACACAATATTGTACGGTGATAAATAATAATTAGATTAACGTTCAGGGTACGCGAGTTTTCGTAAATTTTCGTTCCCGTTGACCAACGAGCGTGTTGTCTGCAATCACCGTCAATGTTCGAATTAGTGTGGTCGTGTGCGATAGTAGTCGTTCATTAATCCAATCCTCTATTATTTTTTTTATCCTACGTTTTTTTCACTCTATTTCATTTTAACACGACTAAAACAATGTTAGTATAGTATAAAAAAAAATTAATTCTTGAAAGAACCATATATTATTATATAGGTACCGGTCGAAAATGTATATATATATATAAAAAAGTAATAAGTATAGGTAGGTACTGTGGTTTAGAAAAAAAGGGTGGAAATTTAATGTCACAATAATGATTATTGTACAAAAAAATCTTATTTGTGTTTTACTTTCTGTTAGTGTACAATTAAGTGAGACCGGACTTTTGTGACATTATAGAAAACATTTAATATTTTCTAACAAGTCTTATAAAAATAATGATAATAACATATAATCATACAGTAATAATTTTCAATTATACGAGTTTTCACATAATAATGTTCTTTACGGAAATGGTTCTAATCATCCTACCACGTGTCCACATTCATCTTGTATAGTAACGACTAACGACTTTATAAAGACGGTAGAATAATATATAATGATTTTCATAATAATAATATGTCATATAAAAAAAATATATGTACATACTTTGCACATTTGAATTATCCTAGGCAATTTCTAATTTTATCCGTTATTAAAATATGTAAGGATATAAACACATTAAATAAAACGATTCAATAATTCTGCACTGAAGTTCGTCAATAAAAGTGAAAATATCATAAACAAATAAGTGAATAATAGATAATCAATCATCGATAGTAATGGATTTTCAAACGTACCAAACAATGGTTTTTGTTTAAATTTATTCACAAACGGATTTACAGAGAAAGTACTTAGTCGTCATATAATGATAATCAATAATCATAATAGGTAGTAATAATAACAATAATATTTTTGTTACTGCGCGTTAGTGTTTAACTCGAACAATGTTTGACGATTAGTGTTTCTGATTTGGCATAATGGTTTCAAGCTTAATTATGCATCATATTTATTAATTGTAAATTATGCAACTTGTAAGTATAATACGAGTATATACAATAGTGTATGGTGTTTAACTTGAGAGTAAAAATATAATTAATATTCCAGTCGTTGTAGAATCATAAGTTAAATTATTAAATAATATTATTAATAAACTTTTGTAAATAATTATTATATAGATCGTGTGATAAAAAAAATAACTGATAAAATATAAAAAATAAATAAATATTGTAAAGAACCCTGTAGTGCATAATATAAAATTCAATCTCTTTAAAAAATGTCACGATTTAACGCTAACCATACGGCAACGACTTAAAGAATAAAAATTTTTAAAGTTTTGTTTTTAATACACCCATTGTAATTTGTAAATCAAATCACACTATCACAGTCATTACACTAATACACTATATAGATTTATGTAATATTTTATTGTCGATATTGTGGTATGGTTTTCTATAGCGAAGGTTTGAAAACATTTCATATTTCATATAGATTACAGTGTCTACATATTAAGCGTGTTGTAAAAAATCCAGAAAAAATTACAAATGTGACTGCGTGGTAGACCGAGATACTACTATAAGTAACCATGTAATATACATGTGTATACTGTACAGTAATTCAGTAGGTATAATTTAAATATATTTTATAAGTGACTTTATTTTGTTATAATAATTAATAATTTTAAAATTTTGTAATTCGCATATAAACTTCATGTATTAACTATTATTATATAATAGATTATTATTTATTTGTATATACCTATTAAAATTAAATTAAATTATATTATAATTTAAGACTTTTAAAATACATATATTATTATGTTATTTATACCTATAATATTTTTTATGATTTTAGAGAGAAATAATTTGTTCGTTAACGAAAAAAAATATATTTATAATCCTGCCAATACCTACTATTGAAGAACTTGGAGCGATAAACACATTTTTAACGGATTTTCGAAAATTCTCAGTTTATGTCCTACAGTTAATGTTACTTTCGTGTAAACCCAATGATGTATATTCAATAATTCAATTATATCGTGACATCGTGTAAAAAACAAGAAGATGACCAAACAGTAAATCTACCTACCTATTAAGTTAAGCCGTATAAGGTTCTCGCGTATGAATAAAATTAAATCCTTATCATAACGTTCTACTTTCAAAATCATATTATTCCATTTGCTACAAGCCCATTATACATATATTATTATTATATTATGTGTTTTCGTTCTGATAAAATAATTTTCCTTGTCCTAGGTTAAACTATTAGTAGATATATACAATCTCGTATATTCTTTTTAAAAGTGTGCATATAATGTCAATGTGTTTATTATAATGTTTGTATTCAAATATATTATACCTACTTAATGTGAAAAAAATGTAAATACCTAAAGGTACATTTGTGAACGAGTGGTGGCTTTGAGTGTCGTTTATTTCTTCCTCCGCACTTTTTGGCAGTGTGGTGTTTGTATGGAGAAAAAAATATATAACTTATATTATAGAAGTTTGATTGGCAAACCTTAAATTACTAAAGTATGAAACTCATATAAATACAGAACACTACGCGTTTACACACAAATGCGTTACCTATTCATAGTTACTCGAATCTACAAAAATATTAGATAGAAATTACGAAACCTAAGTAATAATAAAATATATATTATATAATTTGTATAATAAATAATAATAACCAGAATGCTTACTAGCTTACTATATTATGATTACGACTTCCAAGCATGTTGATTTGTTGTATTAGAAATAGGCATACAAAATACGCGGAGATGACGCTTTAAAAAATATGTAAGTATATCCTATATAGGCTAAACGTCTATAGCATACTCGACACTCGTATAAGTGAATAGACTTATAATATTAAAAAAAAATAAACAAAATAATCAGCCTACAAATTTTAACGAACTTTAATATACTTTCAGATACATACATAAGATAGCTTTAAAAAAAGACAAAATTCACTTTGATCGCAATCTACATAGATCAATTAATAAAACGCATAATATGATAAACGATATCTTTTAGGAGACTAATAATATTGTATATTATATAGACTATATAGAGTAAAAGGGTCTACATTATTGGTGATGGAACTTTTTAAGTTATTAAATGCCCCCTTTGCCCTCCCCCTGGATCCACCACTGTTATACTTAGGATAATAACACTCATGTCGTGTATTGGTACATCGCAAATATAAAAAATAATCCAAAAATAAACAAACACTGTCCTGTTTGTATTTTTGTTAGGTCCGGTATGGTTACAGTGGTTGTAGGTTGGTGGGCAGGCAGTAAATACCTACTGTTATTATGCGTATACAAAATCTACAAAGAATTATAATATTATGTTAAGATTTTGATGTATGTACACGCGTGTATAATGCGATTATCGTAGTTTTCGTCGTTGTTGTCACTATTATACCTTTATACTGTTATACATAATATGTCTCTGTCTCACTCCCGATTCATTTTAATATTATAATAAAACTCGGCGAGTGTTGCACAAACACACATACATACATAATCCAATATGTAGTATAATGCAGTGCCGTTTCGGTTTCACCGACAATTTTTTCCTTACTATAATATATTATATAATGTTCTGGCGAAAGAAGAAAAAAAAGTGTCAAAAGTCGGTCAGCGACTCGTGTGCCGTGTAGCGAGATTTATCGGTTCGATTTACGCGAAAACTCGTGTTAATTTATCTTTTTCATTAACTTCATACATTATACATAAATGCAGGTAATCGCCAATATATTAATATATTATATAGGTACTTACATACACATAATTATATATTACTATTTTGAATTTCTTACTGTAAAACGGTACTGTTGTTGTATACATTTTAAAACAAGTAAAACCATATATTAGATGGCAAAGTTATTAATATGTAACAATAGGAACATACAAACATAATAGCTAAACGACTTAATGCTACGTTTATAGTTTACCAATTAATAATTCATTTTCATTTTGACCTAATGACCTTCAGATATAAATTGATACATTTTTAACACAAATGTCAAATTATAAAACAGAAAAAATAACTATATCAAATACCTACTCATATTTTTTATTTAGAAATTATAAAATATGAAAATAGTATAAGAGATGTTCTTTCTATATAATGTGGTGGATTGATTGGCTTGAGGGAAGAACCAACCAGTGAAGGCATTTTATTGTGAATTGGGTACTTATAATATTAATTTATTTTGTCGATATTATGCTTAAGAGTTTCATTATATTACTTGGAAATTATCACGTAATATTATTTGATCCAAGCTGGTAGGTAACCAAGATTAATCCAAATAGGTTGTATTTTTTTTTTTTGTAATTAATTCATAATCCGAATGGATAATTTCCTGTATATATCAGACTGCATTACCACAGTAAGTGCGTATGCAGATGAGCATAGTTCGATGAATCGAAAAAAAATTGTAATATTTGTAATAATTCATAATATTTATATATGTTGTATAATACTGGTACCACCGCAGAGTTATATGTATATTGTATATATTATAAAATCAAAACCGTTTTACAAAATATAATAATATGTACAGTTTATATTACATCTATAATAATACGCGAGCAGACGAAAGTAAAAAAAACGCCAGCGACCACGACGACTGCAGACGACGACTAGGTGTCAAAATAATAACGTTTCAACGGTATTTTTCAAAGCAGATAGTTTGTATTTTATTATTTTTTACATTTTTTTAGTCACAGTCGGTTTATACGGAGGACGGCACACGTCTTTTCAATTACATCAACACACACACACACACTAACACGTATATGAATGTACATTTTTATTTTTTTCTATATATAATACACACATAACGTTTTCCGAATTACACGGTGCCGATAAAATATATTATACAGCTCATAAGAACGGAGAAATATTTGAGATTTTGTCTGTGTCTCGGGTGGACTGCAAACAAAACACGACAACGACCACGTGACGACCACGGACATATAATAATGATGGTAATATAATAATTATAGAGGGGAAAAATGTGAGTAGAAAAAATATATAATTCGAAATTAAACAAGTACCTATATAACGGTGTAAATGAAACCGAAGAATGGTCTCGGCTAGCTGCGGTCGAGAAGTGAGAAAACTAAAAAATATAATGTACACCAATCACTATACCTAGGTATATATAATATCTATTTGGACTCGAACCGCGGCGGTGTGGTGTCACGCGATTTCCGAGAGGCGAAATCGTCATCGTCGCCGTCTATACCAGGCACATCCCGTTTTGCCCCCGATAGGTCGCGTGTAGGTGGACATGCGGCGGTGACGGCGACGGCGCGCGTAGGTATTATTATAACGGTAAATGTCCGATAATATTTTATCCGCTCCGCTGGACGGTGGCCCGTTTGGCCGCAGCTGATTTGGTTTTGTTATTATTGGCACACACAAATATTTACAATTCCGTGAGCTTATAGATTTAAAATTATTACTATTATATAATAATAGCATAATATGCATAAGTATAATATCGTTTTATAATATGCCTACATATACGTAGCCAGGGGCGGATCTAGGGAAGGGTTCAGGAGGTCAGCTGACCCACAGTTAAAATTTTCTGATCAAATTGGCCTCTTTTCAGATCTTGAGTAGTTGGACACTTAAATAAACACACATATAGTATAAATGAATTTTAGATTCTGAGTGGAACGATGAATGTATTGATTTTACAATGTGTGTTTTTTTTTTTTTAATTTTTTTGATTTATTTTTGTGTCTGTGTACACGATAGGTAGTCGAAATAATGCTTCGATTTTCAACTTCAGTATCTTGTTCGATTGGAAAGTGAATCTAGTTGGTGCATTCGGGAGGTAAAATTCCCAATAGTTTTCACAAGCGCCGGGATTAAACACATACAAATTAAGGAATAACGGAAATTTTTACTCAAAATCTGTTTTCCAAAAAATCGATTTTGGTTTTTGGTGTAACTCTAAAACAAATGAACGTAAATACATGAAATTTTCCCTGGTTGCTTATATTTGCATTTTCTATACACGATAAAATTTTTAAAATATTATGATTTGTTTTGAACTGTTTAGGGACATTTTCATTTTCCATTTTTTTTTTAGTTTTTATTCTAAAAATATCAATAAAATTGTATTTGTTAGCTTAGAAAGCTTGAAAATGTATTATAAGGCTCCTAGTATATTGTTTAAAGGCAGATGAAAAATATTAAAAATAGTTAGTCACAATTTTCTTTTATCAATAAAAAAATCTCTACCGGAAAGTTAAATTAAATTTTTATGAGCGTTTGAAATTCAAATTTTTACAACATTGGATATTCACTCGATTTCTCATGTAGCGATTTCCTTATTTTGTTGTAATTCAAAAACAAATAATTGTAGATAAATGAAAATTTCACTGAATGTTCATATTAGAATTTCCTATACAATGTACAATTTTGAAAATAATTGTTTTTCTTATACAATGATATTATATATAATTATAAATTCAAATTTAATACCATCCATTACAGCGACCCCCACTTGTAAATTGTAACCTAATGTACAGCAGGTTAGGTATACAGCAAAAATATTTTGACTCTTTTTGAGCTGTTTACGGACATTTTCAGTTTTCAATTTTTTTAGTTTTTTTTTTCTATAAATATCAATAAAGTTTTATCTGTTATGCCAAAAAGTGTAAAAATTTAATATAAGGCTCCTGATATATTGTTACAATATCAGTTGAAAAATATTAAAAATACATAGGCTGCACAATTTTTTTTATAAGCATTTAAAGATCGAATTTTGACAAAATTTATAAAATTGAAAATTGAATAGTTATTTTGTAGTTAAAAATGTATAAAATGTTCAACTTTTATATCTAAGGATTGAAAATTTAAAACATGATTTCACCATTGTAGTTAATTCTGTTACCAAAAAATCTAAAAAATACATAAGTACAGTTTATTTTTATAGTCATTTTAAGTTCAACTTTGGATAAAATTACATAAAAAAAACCTAGAATTACTATTTTAGTTATTTTTTTGTGATTGTGTAATATTATTCGTGGGTACTTGAAACTTCTAAAGTACACTATTATATACCTATGGAGTATGGACTATGATAGTATCAGGGTTTGTTGTTGACGTATAACGCATTATAAGTACCTAATGGATATTGGGATATGATTAATTTGGAATTTATTATAGGTAAATTTTTTTTAATACGATAGATAAGAAAATAATATGCCTTATACCTAGACTGACATACCGTCTCCGCTCAGAATCGTTTTTCTTATACAATGATATTATATGATTGAATTCAAATGTAATACTATCCATTATACAGTGACCCACTTGTAACCTACTGTACAGCGGAGCACCTTTTTTTTGTTTTATATACCTAGTACACAAGTATAGATTTCTAATTTGGTTTTAATAAGTGGCCCCTTGAAATTTCCTGACCCACAGTTTCCTAACTCTGGATCCGCCCCTGTACGTAGCCACCTAGGTATGAATAGTAAGTTACTCATAAATGATAAAATCTATGAAAATATTATTATGCATTATAGTTACTATACTGTTCGGCCTCAATAATACTATAGCGTACCCTTCAAGAATAAAACACATTTTCTTTCTGATTTCCAACTCCAACCAATATTCCTAATCTCCTGCGACCTGCACTGTACCGACATGTTGCATACGCGATATTGTTACAATAGGTTTTTATTTAAAATTATTGGTTTAAACGAAAATTTACCAAAATTACCCATAAATAAGAGGCATTATAATAATATTATATTACAACATGCAGTGAATATAACGTCGAGACTGTTATATTTTGGGCAATGAATTATAGGTGTGCGCAATACGATGTATAGAATATATATATATATATATCATATATGTTTACAATACACATGTAACAATATGCTGAAGAGTATACAATATGTAAATATTATAATATAGAACATAATGCGCGATTGTTTCACGCTGGACACAGTCGCCGCAACAATGCATCCCCGAAACGATTTGAAACTCTAGGACGCCCACCACCGCCATCTAAAGCAATATATAGCTATCTGATATATCGTATATAATATATAATATGTACGTTATATTAATATTAAGCATTCGGTGTACTTCACGATGGGTTCGCTTATCGCAGCAGACTTGCGGAAAAAATTTAAATCGTGCCCTAAATATATCGAAAACATATACGCCCGTCGCGGAGCGTGGGGCCTTTTTATATTGCGTTACATTACTTACATTAATATATTATCATATGAATATCGCGTACCTACATATATGTATACCTATGTGTATAATACTATATAGGACATGCAGCGTTTAAGCGTTATTGTTTTACGATAAGTATCTCTCACATGCGTACCTATACCTATATAGATACATGTTTTTCGCCGCGGACGAGCATATATACTGCCGTCTGTCGCAAATTGCATTATATTCTACTATACTGCACTGTAACAATAACATACTACTCAAAACAGTACCTTCATAATATTATATCAAACATAAATATATTATACATAATACATCATATTATACGTATGTAATATATGCCGTTTGCCATTTTCGACGAGCGAATATTATATTTGTAAAGTACACCGCGTGTGGAAAAATTTAAGTAAACCTGACACCATTCCGGCAAAGATGGAGTCTCGATTGTATATTTTATTTATTTTATTTTCGATGCACTGTTTCGCTGTCCACGCCTGGAAACTCCTATTTATTATATCGCCGAAATGTTATTCCATGTTAGGTATTACGTGTGACATTACTAAGTATGCCTTTGGTATAGGCGTTATGCACCTCGTAGAGTTGTAGAATGTTATCCATGATATTATAATATTGCTAATGCTATCGAATCGGTGAAGGACATACCTAATATTATTGTAATGTTATTTATGTATAGGTGATACGTGAACATGGCCAATTACCTACATATATTTATTTGCCTGCATTTATATATTATAATAATTTTAAAAAGTGAACGTTTTTGTAATGTACTTTATTGAACGTTTTCACTTAACCACACATTGTATATGCTGGTGAAATGCACTTCTGCCTCGAAGGGGAGGGAAAACTAGGTTCTTAAAGATAATTAAACATTTACTCGCAAATGTAAATTATATTTTATATATATATATATATATATATATATTATCATATAAACATAAATTTATATAATTTATATATAGTGAGAGAATGAGAATAGGCGTTATAAACCGATTTGTCTTTCATCGTAGAGGACGACCTTGCGAACGACGTTGTCCAAATATTTGCTGTTTTGGCGAGGCTACAATATAATAATAAATAATTTATGCATAAGTCCTACAAGTAACTCAAATTTCTCAGCTTAAGTACTTACATAATATTTGCAGGATGGATTATGATTTATGAAACGAGGGTAAATTCAGACAAAACGTTGCAGTGTTTATGTTATTATATAACGCGTAGTAAAACATATCAAATTTACTATCAAATATTATATAGTTGATTGATGTGGTTATAATAACATAATATAAGCATCTAAAATTATTTTCATGGAATATAATAGCGTTGTGCCTTAGAGTTTACGAGACGCAACCAAACATGCGACAGTGAATAGACGACATTGCATTATTTTTTTATTCAATTTTGCCTATATACGCCGTGTAAAGGAAGGAGAATCCCTCAGATAGTTTACAGATTTGCCTTTAATTGGGTAATAACTCATATGCGTATAACCAGATAAATTTATGTTGGGGTAGGAGGGAGGGGGTGTTAAAACTATATCTCATGTATATTTATCATACAAAATGTAATTTCAGTCTCTAACCATAATATTATCATAATTTTGATTACTGTATACTTATACAATAAATAAATAATAATATTTACTATTTATTTTATTAAATCTATGCATAAAATACTAAGGGGAATTGCCATTTTTTTTACATGGGGTGGGGTGGGTGGTGGGGGTTGAAAGTAATCTTTTCTCCACCAATGCGTATACATCGACGGGTATCATTATCACCAAATCTATTGCAAGTTTTTATTTTTTAAATTGGTAATATTTAAACCATGGTCATAATTATTCATATACTTGTATCAAATATAGATCAAATTGAAAAATAATTGACTTTTTACACATTACTGTAATTTTTAGTGGCCTGGTGTCGCGAAGTGGCTTGCTTCAGTAACACACGTGTTCTGAGGTCAAGTATATCAGACGGTGTCACTAGTTAACGGATGCGTGACCACTGACCACCAGGGTTTTAGTGACAAATCCTCGCCACACATATTATATACGTGTTTTAGCCAACGGTATACTTTCCTTCAATTAAAAAATAAACCTACTAAATAACCTTCAGGCTAACGACCATAGATGTCGAAACCTTAAGTGTTAACTCAATAAAAAAAAATAATGTCATTTTTAGTTATTTTTTAATTTGTCAATTTTAATTACCTATAGTTTAAGTATACACAATTATCAATATGACGTCTATTTTAACTCTTTTATAAAATAAATAATAGCTACAAATTGTATAGTATATTTTATGTCATATAATTATTAATTATTATGTTCCTACATTTTAATCATATGATCTACGGTAATTATTGTCCAATTTCCAGGTTCAAATTGTTTTTCTAAAAATCGTATATATTTCTAAGGTTACATGACGTGTATGTCGCGTATTGGACCGTTACGTATAATATAAGATTTAAGATAAGAGTTTGAGAAAAAATGTTTAAGTATCTGGTTGTGCATTTCATAATAATATTGGTAGTACATATGAGCAAGTACGAAGGGAAAGGGTTTGATGTATTGATGTGGGAAACCCAGATAAAAATTACTAATTAGTCAAAAAAGCCATCATAATAAATTCATACAAAGTCAACATGATCAAGGATATCGTATGTCGGGAGAGCGCATTGCCGTTGGATAAACTTATCATGTATTACGTATACGATTATATAGTTTGAGAGAGAAATAACACACAAATATTCGGACAGCTTAAACGAGAGGACCGGATCATTTTCCACAGACATATCCTTCGTCACCGCCTGTCTCTTCACTTAAACTATGCACTATGCAGACATGCAGTGTTTCTATATAGCGTTCCTTCTCGTCGTGCGGTCGGCAACGTATTTTACGATCAGAAAATTATAGGGCACACCGCACACGCGTATGTATTTAGGTACTATACATAATATATGTATATATAAAATATATATATTATATTAGCTCATCGGACAGGTCGACTCTTATTAAATACGATGTGTGTGTGTGTGTGTGTGTGTGCCTTATGTGTGTCTTTACTCTTTCGTTTTATTTTCTCTACGAAGCGTTATTATGTTTTACATCGTTCCGAGTTTTGTTATTTATTTCCAAGTGTCGGTTACGCGTTCTAGAATTTCTATAGTATTGGCCTCACCAATATCAATCGCATTTATATATTATACATTATTTATGGCGCCGATGCCGATAACGGGTAAATGACTTTTGAGAATACGACCAAAAGACCTTGAAAAACTCAATATATTATACCAATATGGCTGTAAGCCTGTACATAATATTATATTATACAGACGGTATAATAAACTCGAACATATTATTTTGTTTATTTGGGTTCAAATAAATTCAAACAGTATCTAATAAAATAATATAATATTATTTATCCGATATAAGCAATAAGTATAGTGTACCTTTAGTGTAATGTGTATACCTATATAATATAATATACAAGAAATGGTTTTAATATTTTATGCCATAAAACTTTTTTAATTTTAGTTTAAATAATAGCTGCTGCAGTATTTAGTTTTAATGCAATATCTGTTTATTTTGATTAATACATGGCGAGAATTTTCACTTGAAATATCAAATATGAGTAGAGTACCTAACTATATTAATATTATGTCAGTAGGTATACAAAAAAGCACGAGTTAGGTATATTATATATGTCAGATATTTTAGTCAGGATACAAATGATATTGTAGTTAAAAATTAGCCAAACAGAAGAGTTGTTATTATTGGAATTAGAAAAAAAGTTGAGTCTGATTCCGTGTTTCTTAAATAATTTTTATGAGCGTCTGTGAATAAAATGTTGACAAGTTTTGCGATTTTCTTATTTTGTTGTATTAAAAATGTCAACAAATGTTTTTATCAGCATTATATATACTTGTCATAATTTGAAACATATTTAAATATTTTGTATCTTTTTGAGTTATTCATATAGACATTTATAATTTGAATTTTTTTACATATATTGTTGTTACAACTTTTAAAAACTATTAAAGATATTAAGTTATTGTACGAACAGTTAAAAATAATGAAAATACATAACTAACATTTTTTTCTAATTTTGACAAAATTGGATAATTAGGCAAAAAAATTACTTGTATAACATTTCTAAAACCTACCGAATTACATGTAAGCAAAAAAGAAAAATTCTAAAAAATATTATTAAGTTACCCATGAATCTAAATATGAAATCTAAAAAATAATATAAGCTACCTACTTCCATTGCATTGACTTATGCAATGACGAGGTAGGTGCACTCAAAAACTTTCTATGGAGCAAAAGCAATAGTTCACCGGTTTTTCGTATAAGTATTTCTTTTTGACATCTTATTTAATTATTATTTCATGTACATGCAGATTTGAATTTGACTTCTATGAAAATAGGCCTAGCTGTATTTTTATGTATTATATATAAAAAAAAAACACGTCATATAGTGTATAATACTATAATACGTAATGAAATTAGCTCTGACTTCTGATAATCTGATATACCATGTACGCAAAAGTCTACGAAACGTGGTTTCATATTGGATAATTAACTATTATTTATTAGCTTTAACGATAATAAATTCAGCGAATTCAAATATTAGCATATGAATATAAAATATTATATTATGTATTATAGCTTTGACGTTATTAAGGATTTTTTGCAACCATATTTTGTATTATTAATATTATAGGTCATCGCGTGATTATGTACGGAATAAATGTAGTTATGGTATATAGTAATTAGTTACCATATTCTCAGTTGGAGCTTCAAATTATTTAAATATAATTCATCTGTTTTCAGCTGTAAAATTAACTAGTAATATAAAAATAATAAGCCAAACGTATTTTATGGTAAATACATATTTTACCGCTTAAATCTAACAATATTACAAAAAGTTGATGCGCAAAAATTGAACTGTCACATAATTACAGTCATAACTATAATAATAGCTTTAATTGTTTGTAATTAAAGTGACTTCCACTTAATGTGATCAACGGTTTATATTACCATCAACCGTTTATTGAAATCATAAAATAAAACTTAAATCAACTATAATTTTATGATACACTGTACAACACTGTCTACCTGAATTATTAAATCACTTTTAGGAACTATTTAATTACTTTTACGACTTATTAAGTCAAATTCAGAACTAATTATAATCACAATATAACATAATTATGTAAAAATAATATGCACAATGTGTTTAATTTAATTTAACCTGTATGTAGGTATAATCAAGAAAAATTAACAAAAATAAGGTATCATGGAATCAACCGGTTAATAGAGCCTTATTTTGGTACATGATTTTTAAATACTACAAGTACCAAAAAGTAGAGTCGTGAAGACAAAATAAACAGACGAATCCACATAAAATGTATAACAGTATATTGGTAATTTGTTCAGCATGTACCTAATAGGTACTATCTATTGTTTTTGAATATCGAATTAAAATGTATCATAGTTAAATTGCCATATTCCACTATAGTAAATACTTGAATGATAGGTATAGGTTAGAGATTATTTTAATGAAAACAATTATCGATCCACCTAAAACCAAAGGCCTGAGAACTATTGGAATTCGGAAGTATGAATGCATGTTTTATGGTCAGATTTTGTTCATTGTAACAAATATCAATCCACTTAGCGATGGATTATGGTTTGGTTAAACGTTTCAATAGTCGTTGTTGCAAATATATATTTTTTCCCACGTACGCAATAATAATACAGTTTTTATTGTTACTATAATGAAATAGAAACATACGATAATATTAGGTTATATATTCGTTTATATAATATAAACATTTAAAATATTAACGTGTTTTTTGGATGTCAAATAACATTAACATTTTTATTGGAAACTACAAAATATAAATCAAATAAAGAAAACAATTCATTTATTTTAAAAAGAGCATACGTATAGTAAGAGTTTTAAAAATATTTTTAAAAAAAATGTATGATGTGTTTTTTATTTTTATCTTGAATGTTATAAATGTTTATCAATGTTTTATATATTACTACTATTAACTATATAATATTACCCGATTACCGTACTACTTAGTACTTACACAATAATTACAAAATAAATAATCCAACTAATGCACTAGGTATATAGTATTATATATATTAATGTATTATTCTTATTCTATTATTTTTTAATTTAATTTAAATATACTACCTTTGTAGGTAGGTAAATTAAATATGGACAACGTATGTGCAAACATACTTTTATTCGAATTTATTGTTTTTGTGTATATTAATTATTAACAGATCATAGTATTTTCAATATTATGGTTGGCTGAATCAGCATTCAGCAACAATGAAGGATATGTCTAAATAGTTTAATAATATATAAAATTGTAAAAAGTTTTAAGTTTACTACATAAGTGATAGAGGATGATCATTTTACCATTAATTTTACGAACACTACTTAATACCTTTGTATATATTTCTGACCCTACAGTCATCACATTAGTTACTATATTATAGTATTGATCTGTGGTGGGGTCAAACGATAGGGTTGATAAGGCGAATAGATTTCAACCCCCTTTTTTCAATATTTTAAATTACTTATATATAGGTATATAGACTGTACCATGTAGGGTAGGTATGTGTATGAGTATGTTAAATAATCGACCACAAAATCATTTGCCTACAACTGATATTTAGCATTAAGCGACCTATTATTTCGTACGTGACATATGTACACTTTACGGTTTATATAACATATATTAAGAAACTCGAGACGACGAAACCATGCCATTAGTAAGATAAACACTTAATTATTATTTTAGACATTAGAAAAATATTGGAAAGTTTGTAGGGCGTTTTTGTTCAAATTATTTGTACAATTATGAAAAGTTTTACCTTCGTTAAAGTATGCATTATTGACTATTGTTTGGTTATTAGATCTATACAGTATACGTAAATTTATTAATTATATTAAATTACGATAACGTTTATAGTTCTATAGCAACAGGCCAAATTAAATTAGAATAGTAAAAGTATTTATTATATACAATATGTATAGCTATTATTTTTTACACTTACAATTATACCAAGAACAATCAATATAGGTAGGTACTTTAACTAAGAAAAATATTTTATTTTCTGTGATAAGGTAAAAAATACCTATTTAAGAAGTGTACATTACAGAAATGGATGTAGTGCTTTTTCTGCTCGTAAACTGGTTGGAAAAATCTAAGCTAACAAACACTTCTACATACATTTTTTAAATTTTCATTTGAAAATAGGTAAGTAAAATTGTTTAAAAAAAATATTTAATATTTAATATTCGTTGAGACATGATTTGAATGCGTTATATTTTATTCAAGCAATAAATTAATTACCTATGGAAGTATATTTAATGATATTTTTTTAAACAAAATTTGAATTTTTATTTTTATTTATTAGTTTCGAACAAATTGCCACTATAATGTAGTTAAATTAATATTTTCAACAACTAAATATTTCAGCATTGCATGTATTTCTTGGACAAAAAAATTTCATTTTCATATTTATATTATTTTTGTCAACAGAAATGAATACTATCCGTTTGCTTACATTAATATTGGCTATCACTACGTTGACGTCAGGATATGTCATTAAGCGTTCAAAAAACAATGATCCCACATCAGTAACTAAATTATCACCGGAACCACCAAGCGTTACAGATGTGTCTGTTACAGCTGTACCTACATCTACAGTTGCTTATTATATATGCTATGCATATACTACACTAATTGGCCCCTGCAATTGTACGACTGAATCAACAACTGTGCCAGCTTCTACAACCGATGGTTCTAAAGACGTTTCTACCAAATCTCCGACCACTACACGCATCACAAATAAGCCTCAAACCACAACTGTGCCAGCTTCTACAACCAATGGTTCTAAAGACGTTTCTACCAAATCTCCGACCACCACAAGTAACACAAATAAGCCTCAATCCACAACTGTGCCAGCTTCTACAACCAATGGTTCTAAAGACGTTTCTACCAAATCTCCGACCACCACAAGTATAACAAATAAGCCTCAAACCACAACTGTGTTAGCTTCTACAACTCATGATTCTAAAGACGTTTCTATCAAATCTCCAACCACCACACGCATCACAAATAAGCCTCAAACCACAACTGTACATAATTCTACAACCGATGGTTCTAAAGACGTTTCTACCAAATCTCCGACCACTACACGTATCACAAATAAGCCTCAAACCACAACTGTGCCAGCTTCTACAACCAATGGTTCTAAAGACGTTTCTACCAAATCTCCGACCACCACAAGTATCACAAATAAGCCTCAAACCACAACTGTGTTAGCTTCTACAACTCATGGTTCTAAAGACGTTTCTACCAAATCTCCGACCACTACACGTATCACAAATAAGCCTCAAACCACAACTGTGCTTGCTTCTACAACTCATAGTTGTAAAGATGTTTCTACCAAATCTCCGACCACCACAAGTATCACAAATAAGCCTCAATCCACAACTGTGCCAGCTTCTACAACCAATGGTTCTAAAGACGTTTCTACCAAATCTCCGACCACCACAAGTATCACAAATAAGCCTCAATCCACAACTGTGCCAGCTTCTACAACCAATGGTTCTAAAGACGTTTCTACTAAATCACCAACCACCACACGTATCACAAATAAGCCTCAAACCACAACTGTGTTAGCTTCTACAACTCATGATTCTAAAGACGTTTCTATCAAATCTCCAACCACCACACGCATCACAAATAAGCCTCAAACCACAACTGTACATAATTCTACAACCGATGGTTCTAAAGACGTTTCTACCAAATCTCCGACCACTACACGTATCACAAATAAGCCTCAAACCACAACTGTGCCAGCTTCTACAACCAATGGTTCTAAAGACGTTTCTACCAAATCTCCGACCACCACAAGTATCACAAATAAGCCTCAAACCACAACTGTGTTAGCTTCTACAACTCATGGTTCTAAAGACGTTTCTACCAAATCTCCGACCACTACACGTATCACAAAGAAGCCTCAAACCACAACTGTGCTTGCTTCTACAACTCATAGTTGTAAAGATGTTTCTACCAAATCTCCGACCACCACAAGTATCACAAATAAGCCTCAATCCACAACTGTGCCAGCTTCTACAACCAATGGTTCTAAAGACGTTTCTACCAAATCTCCGACCACCACAAGTATCACAAATAAGCCTCAATCCACAACTGTGCCAGCTTCTACAACCAATGGTTCTAAAGACGTTTCTACTAAATCACCAACCACCACACGTATCACAAATAAGCCTCAAAAAACAACTGTGCCAGCTTCTACAACCGATGGTTCTAAAGACGTTTCTACCAAATCTCCGACCACTACACGTATCACAAATAAGCCTCAAACCACAACTGTGCCAGCTTCTACAACCAATGGTTCTAAAGACGTTTCTACCAAATCTCCGACCACCACAAGTATCACAAATAAGCCTCAAACCACAACTGTGTTAGCTTCTACAACTCATGGTTCTAAAGACGTTTCTATCAAATCTCCAACCACCACACGCATCACAAATAAGCCTCAAACCACAACTGTACATAGTTCTACAACCGATGGTTCTAAAGACGTTTCTACCAAATCTCCGACCACTACACGTATCACAAATAAGCCTCAAACCACAACTGTGCTTGCTTCTACAACTCATAGTTGTAAAGATGTTTCTACCAAATCTCCGACCACCACAAGTATCACAAATAAGCCTCAAACCACAACTGTGTTAGCTTCTACAACTCATGGTTCTAAAGACGTTTCTACCAAATCTCCAACCACCACACGCATCACAAATAAGCCTCAAACCACAACTGTACATAGTTCTACAACCGATGGTTCTAAAGACGTTTCTACCAAATCTCCGACCACTACACGTATCACAAATAAGCCTCAATCCACAACTGTGCCAGCTTCTACAACCAATGGTTCTAAAGACGTTTCTACTAAATCACCAACCACCACACGTATCACAAATAAGCCTCAAAAAACAACTGTGCCACCTTCTACAACCGATGGTTCTAAAGACGTTTCTACCAAATCTCCGACCACTACACGCATCACAAATAAGCCTCAATCCACAACTGTGCCAGCTTCTACAACCAATGGTTCTAAAGATGTTTCTACCAAATCTCCGACCACTACACGTATCACAAATAAGCCTCAAACCACAACTGTGCCAGCTTCTACAACCAATGGTTCTAAAGACGTTTCTACCAAATCTCCGACCACCACAAGTATCACAAATAAGCCTCAAACCACAACTGTGTTAGCTTCTACAACTCATGGTTCTAAAGACGTTTCTACTAAATCACCAACCACCACACGTATCACAAATAAGCCTCAAAAAAGAATTATGCCTGGTTCTAATACTGATGATTTTGACGAAAGTTATGATTCTGACGAAAGTTATGATTCTGACGAAAGTGATGAATGTGACGAAAATGACGAAAATTGTGATTTCTGGGATATATATATATGGATCGCTCTTGATAAATAGATATTTAAGTTGGTGTCGGGGTTTACTATTAAACGATATATTATTATTACTATTAGTGAGATAGATGTTAAATGTATAGATTGTACAGGAAAGGGCACGAAAAGAGTCAATTAAATGTTGACTATTTTAATTAGTTGTTTACTCTTTTATGTATAAAATTTATAATTGTATTGGATATAACTAGAAAAAATAAAATAATTTTAATAAATTCGTTAGACTATAAGTAGCATATTGTGTTTTATGATAATATATGTATTGGAATGAGGAATCAATAAATTATTTATTCAAAAAAATAATAATAAAAATATTTCATACAAAAATTTGCTTACTTATTTTATTACGTCGACTGGTCATATTATGTACATCGTAAAAAATAGGCCTGATACCTACCTACTTCGTAGTATTTTGATTTATGATATAAATAAAATACAATTATATTTAAACGATTTAATCGAAAAATATTTAGCTATAATATCTATAATAGGTAAGAACGGGAAAACGGCGATAATATGAAGGAGTATTAAATAAAATGTATGCCACATAAATATTTATGCTGTATATTTTTCAAATCTATCACTCTCGTTGACTATCAAATCATAATTTAAATATTGCGTAATATAAATTTATGAACAATATACCTAAGTGCAGCGGGATGGAGTAGGATGGAAGTTGGTCGATCCTCCCTTCGGTCCTCGGACAGGATAGTGTATTATTACTGCAATATTCGATTTGAATGCAACGATTGCATTCGATAAAAAACAATTCCGAGCGGACGAAAGAAAATGTATGAATCATAAATATGTTTTAATATGTAATCATTACTTTTATATAATATACCTAGGTAGTGAGAATTGTGTAATTTTTAAATTGTATTCGTTTTTATTGTGATTATTGTGGTTTTTCCAATGGAGTTGGAAAAATTATTGAGAAAATCGAAAAATGACCTGTTTAAAGAACCATCATGATCCAATTTTCTAAAAAATAAGATACTCTATGTTGAAATTGAAGCACGACTTCTGGCAGAAATTGTGTTTACGGGATAAAAAAAAATAAACATTTTTGTAAAACCACTAGATATACCTACTAAGATCGTCGGCCAATATTTAGTGTGTTAAAATGTTATTATTATTATAAATATTATGATAAATATATAAATATTAATATACCTAAATAATACATTTATTTTAAATATTACATTAATATTATTATTAATCGACGTCGCGGATACCTATTCGAGCTGCAGCGGTTTGACACGCTATTTCAGACCTGTCGCAAGGAGGCGCCGCACGGACTCGTTTGTCCAGGAGTCCTCGGACGGTTTGTGTGAAAAAGTTTAGTGCAGAAATCATGGAACGGAGGAAGAGAGGTGAACTTCATGCTTGTTACGGCAAAGAACCCGTTTGCGTAACAATAAGTAAGTAATACGCTACCACCATGGTATTATATTATTGACCAACCGACGGAGTACGGACGCAGTCGTCATAATCGTCCTCAATAATATTATGCGTGAAAATGTGGAATGCCGCCGTTATAATCGCATGTATGGCTAGATGATATGCTATATAGTAGTATAATATTATAAATTATAATATTTAATATGCACACACACTAAATAAACGCACATGATACTATTATATAATTATTGTAGGTAATTCATAAAAGGTATATTTTAATATTATAAACCTTCCTGACGTCGGAATTATTCGATTTTTAATAGGTAGGTATTATATATTATTACAATATTCGTAACTTTATAATAATATTATTGTATTTCGGCCATCAAACTCATTTTTGCTGCAGTTTAAATTTAAAAGTAAATTAATTTTATTCTCCCTCATCATTCATTGCTAATACCATATTTTGAACCTGAGGTAATAATAATATACTTTTTTTCAATTGTATTCACGATAAAACATTTTTGCACTTTTGAATGTGGTTTAACGGTATCATATATATAATATTATAGGTAAATCTATTGTTATTATGTAATATACGGATGAATTAATTTATAACGCTGATCAGATATTTCGATATTATATTAACATATTTTTATATTTTGTTATACCTATTAACCAATAATACCGTTTATTCAACAAAAAAAACATATCTCGTCGTCGACAGTATGTAAATATTGAACCGTGCGTGTAAAAATTCGTGCTCTTTTTTTATGGTCCCTTAAATGTTATGTGTACTTTGGTATTTTTTATGAAGGGGCACTTACCGGAAGATCGATTATGTGCCTCAAAGAGTTTTTGGCCGCTCCTTTCCTCTGCACGCAAAACGCCACGAAGTCCTCGTCCAACGCAGACTTTTCGCGCAGTAACCTGCAAATAAATAAATAATATTTAACAATCGAAACATTTAATATAATATATCTATATCTATTATCTATGTATAAAATTGTCTACTACATGCATAGATATATTTTTATTTAATACATATACATTTATAAAAATGTATCTATCTTCACGTAGAACCCCCCCCCATGTCACTCAAGATTCTAAAATACCAATATTTATTCCAATTACCAAATTATGTGCCAAGAATTTGAGACTTTTTTAGTCATTTTTTGAGCCCTCAAAACCCATTTTTTTACCGTGGAGTTGTCACACCCTGCATGTTTTCGATCAACTTTAAAATTGTTTATCAAATGATAGCGCGGTATTAGTGTGAATTTACGACATTGCGTATGTCCCTTTTCACCATCAAACCCATTTTCTACATTTTTCTAAAGAATGGAATGCTACCTAATGGTAATACTGCACTGCGTGAACTTCTTCCACACTCCATACTACTTTAACAGATCTAGCAAAGTATACATTTACGTTGTAACAATTTAATTTCAAATTTTAAGATATCCACTATTCATATTTGTTAAGCAAATTCCTCGTTACCTACTTAACATTCATATATTCTCTAATTTGCACTAAAATATTAGAGATCGTTGTATGTACTTACTCTTTAGCGTGTCGGTGTACGTCTTGATAATCATTGTAATGATCCCAGAAATTGGTACTAAACAAACTACCTAAAATCAAACAGATAATATTTCAGTTTACTGATAAACCATAACTCACAAGCAATTGTTGAATTTATATATGGTTAAAAATTATTAGAACGGTTTTAGTTTTGTAGATATTTGATATTCTATATAGTGTATACAATATACATATTTTTACACAATGTACCTACGATATATCTGATACATTATAAATGACTATACAATACCGTGCAGAGTTAGTAAAAAAACTTTGATAATTATTATACATTCATTGAATTTGTCGATACTTAAAGATTAGGATAATTGTGTTATTATTGTAAAAATAAATGTAATTTGACTACGGAAAATATTATAATTTGCCATGATTAAAATTACAATCATTATAAATGATTCATTTTATTTAGCTTTATGTTTATTAATCACATTATATAAACGTATAAAATACATTTTAATTCATTAACTATACTATACTATTAAGTATCTTATTGGCAAATATTATAAATACCGACAAATGTAATGAATGTAAATTTATTGAAATTTATGAAATTTAAATTATATAGATATTATAATCCTTTTAAAATTTAATCATAGAGTATTTTTTCACGTCATGGATGTATTCGTACCTAATATTAGCTGTAGCTATATTTATTTTGCTTATAAACGACCTATAGCCTATAGGTACACATAATTTCCGGACTAAAATGTCTTGCATAACTGAGCATAAATATAAACATATATAATATAGTAATTAATTGTAGCACATATTATGATATATTCAATAAATGTAGCTTAGTATCCCAGCTTATTCATAAATTTTTTTAAAGGTAACATAAAATTGTTAAAGAATAATATAACTGCAGCATGTATCTTTATAAAAATGTATACTATTGTGTTATTTTTTAAATACTAATGGATTAAAAAAATATTTTAAATTTAAATTGGAAGGGGAGGGGGCTAAAATCTCATTGGGGTCATCAACGCCAACCACCTTAATTGCACCATCAGCATTCAAATGTATTATACCTAGTAATTCAAGAACTATTCTGCGGAATTGTAAACAAAGACAAACAAGTGCACACACGGTTAATTGTCTCTGTAAGCTATTGGCCTTTTTTAAATCTAGAATTGTATTGTACGTAGCTAACACTTATACGATATAAATTACAGTATATCTATATTCTATACTGATACTTGTTAACATTGAACTTATTAGTTGAAAATAAAAGTTATTTTTATAGTCATATATATATATATAATAGGTATATCGTATATTATATTTTATAGTTTAGTTTTTAATTTATTAACCTATTGCAAGCATAGAAAAAAATATATTATAATACATGCTGTAGTAGTTATAACTTACGGCACTGTATACACAATATTAGCAGTTATATTTATGACTTATAAGAATCATTAGTATAGAACCATTGAAACGAATAAAGTTTTAATATCCACGTTTTTAAGTATTTTACAATAAGAAATTAATGTTATCACAACTTCAATAAAATTTAAAAATATTGTTTTGCTTGTTATTTTATTATGTAATTTTTTAATTGTTAAAAATAAAAATTATTATGATAAACATTCAAAAGATAACTTTTTTATGAATTCGATTGTGCTAATTTGTTTTCATTGAAAATCTGTCAATGCCTGATTTAAAAATAGTTCTTTATTCAATTGAGTTATTTTACTGTTGTTTAAATAAGTGCTTATCATTGTTTAGTATAAATATAAGTTTGAGATCACCAGGTGGTTAGGACATAATTCGGACGTTCTCAAGGCAAACATGGGACGCAATTAGTATTGCTTTTGTATACTTTTTTATTTGAGACTAGTACGCAGCATAAATTATGGTTTAGAAGTTATAGACTTCGAGGAACAGTTGGGCACAAAAGTTAGAATTTCAGAAAGAATTGTTTTTAATTTTTGTAAGTGTAAAGGTCTATTAGGATTTATGAACTAGAACATATATGAACATAGGCGACACTAGGGACATTTTTTTAAGGTAGCAAAAATTATATCAGCTGCACAAACCCTAATAGTTAATATTTTAAACTAAAATATGACTAAAAATGTTGAGGGCTATGGATAAAACTGGGGGGGGGGGCAGAAAGAATTAATATAATGTATTCATTTCAATATCAATTGAAAAAAAAATAAGAATAATAATTTGTACTTAGCAGATCAAAGTTAGGATTTCTGAAAGGAAAGGGAGCAATAAGAATCATTATTAAAATTACATTTATATTATATGTGTGTATTAGAGATGGTTTCTATATTTTAAATTGGATAATTTTATTTAAAATCAAATACTTCTTTTTATGGTTTTATACTTGAAATAATCAAATAAAACAATTTTCTACTTAAATCTAACAAATCTACCATTCAAAGAACGATAATGTACCTAAAATACTTAGGTACCTACTACCTATATTATGTGTGTTTTAACACGGGTTTCTAGTATCAACACCGATAAACGTGGTCGTTATAATTAATTATTGTATCCAATATAAAACATAGGTAGGTACCTAATAAAAAAAATGTGTTAGCCTATCTTTGGGTCTATTGTGGTCATAAACATGTCTTTTTAATTGCATGAAATTCAAAAAACAATTTTGCTAAGCGATCGATATTATTTTACTCGTTCATCATTAGAACGAATGATATCATCGTATAGCCCCAATTGGTAAAAGCGTTTATTTTATTCCAGATCCCCTTCATTAATTACATAAGCAAAGACCAAACCGTTTAAGGTTTTATCATTGATTCTAGTTTTTTATTATCATGTTATAAGTACTTTTTGAATAGATGATAATATATACATTAAATTATTAAAAAATGTCGCGATATAAATTATAGCAAATAATTGTAGAATTTTTTTTGTATTTTTCAGGAAATATTTACAATATGGGTACCGGTGCATGGTGTTTTCTTTAACAATGAATACACTCATTTCAAAAAGTATAAACTTTTGTAGTTTTGTTCGAAATTATTTTTGAAAAATTTAAAATATACCTAATATAAATTATGACATTTTAATTTGACTTCATCTTAGATTTAATTTTTTAACCTAATATTTGTCAGTAAATTACCTATCGACTTTTGATTTTTTTTAAACGTTTTTAATTTCAAAATCTAAATAATAATATTATTATTTTTTTTTGTTTTTTTCACTATTATTGTTGTCAATTATTAACAATTAAATAAACTAGTGTTTACTACTTATCAATAAGCATTTAAAGCGAGCCTTTTGCTGCCTCCTATCTGCTCATTTAAGGCCTTCTCACACTAAATACGTCGATGTCCATTGCGATGACGTACGTCAACGTACTCTTTTTGAATTTAACGTATTCAAATACGAATCCGCACACCAGGTACGACGAGTGTACGACGCGTCAAAAGTCGGGTACGTCCGTCCGGCGCGTCGACGTACGATATAAAATTGCTATCAGTTGAATGCGTCGACATTCGAATAGAACCATATTTTATTAATATTTTAAAATAGTTTTATCTTCAGAATTTGTAATCAACACAGTATTCCCAATGATATAATCAGTAGATAGTAGATACCCATACTTTGACTACGGACAAAACTATTTTAGTCCGTTACTTTGAACGTAGTTAAAATATTGTGTCATACGAACATAATATACATTTTAAGTTTTAAGAAGTGTGGTCCAGTAGTTCCTTAAAAAATATATATTATTACAAATATTTTTTTAAATATGGAAGAACAGCTAATAGTTGAAGTCGAGAAGAGGCCAGTACTGTATGACAAAAGTTTGGGAACTTATAAGAATGCCACATATAGAGAAGAAATATGGAAGGAAGTAGCCAATAAAAATTTATTATTTATATTTACTTTAAAAAT
Source organism: Macrosiphum euphorbiae (assembly GCA_949089665.1). Classification (NCBI taxonomy): domain Eukaryota; kingdom Metazoa; phylum Arthropoda; class Insecta; order Hemiptera; family Aphididae; genus Macrosiphum; species Macrosiphum euphorbiae. The sequence continues at coordinate 29,125,818 of CARXXK010000004.1, read as the reverse complement.
TTAATTGAATAAACTAAATCTTAAGAAGTTAAGACACACACAGAACACGTCTTACCTATTCAAGTTTAGTGTTAATACTAAAAGTAGTGACTTGCATGCAATGGTGATGGAGCAAACAATCAGATAAAGGAATATAGTAGGTAACTGCAGTAATAAGCCAGTAATACATTGTACATTTTGTAATCAAAAGTTGATTTGGTTAGATAGAAATAATTATAATTTATAGTTAGCTTTTAGCTGACGGATAACCAATAAACGCATTTAGTGTGGGACCTGTGTACGTTGCGTTGAACGTATACTTTAGACGTACGTCATCGCAACGGACGTCGACGTATTTAGTGTGGGAAGGCCTTTAGGTAGGCGTTAATGTATTACACCTTATGTATCACCCTTGATATTCACAGACTTTTTTGACTATTGGGCGGTGGTATGGTCGTCAAGGGGATGACGGTGTGGGCGCATTTCGTGAGGCCGAGCGCAGCCGCTGTGACGCCTATCCGTCTGCTGTACGCGCGTGCGTCAGTCACGGAGGCGTCCCCCTCTCGCTATTTAACGGTATCGTTGTTGCTCGCAGACCCACGAATTTCCAACGATCATGATATTATGTTATACATAATATTATTTATTATTATACTATTATTATCATACTGTACATCGCCCCTCCCCCTGGCGAGACTTGTATTTGCAGTGTAATAATATTATTCCTCGTTCACCGTCGCGTCGGAGGCAGTCTGCACTTTCTCTCTCGAGCGCAAGACCCGAAAAATAGTATACGTCTACGTCATGATACTCCGCTGCAGTCCCATCACCACGTCATGACTACGGTATATAATGACAATCAGGGTATATTATTTATTTTAATAGAGATTTGGGCCCGAAAGTAGTACATACTCACATGCGACATGGGTAGTATACACACTGGAAAAGTATACTTAACAAAATTAAAATTAACGGATGGACACTGCATCAATAAAATATATCAGCGATGAGTAACTCGAAATTACTAAATGTTAAAAGTTCCACTAGCCGGATTATCTGTCAAACAACTTTTTTTTTATTTTTTCTAATATTAACTTATAAAAAATCTAAAAATCTAAATCTCAAGACTTGGATCGGATTTGAATCATTATCATATGAGGATTTCATATTTATTGTATTTTATTATATTTTATTGCCTATTGGTTTATTCAAATTAGTAGAAAAGAATTATTCGTTCTTGACCAATTTCATGTCACTTGTAATATGAATATTCAAACAATATCATGTACTGAGATAATTACTTTTTTATGACGAACTACTCAAAGTTGTATAGGTTCACAACAACACTATAAACGATATTTAAAATGTTATATACCTAGTATTTATGTGTATATAATTGATGTATAATGTACTCGGAGAATATAAAGCTATTTCACAGTAGTCTGTAGCCCCTGTAAAAATGTTTTAACAAATATAAAATAATTCTACACATTTAACTTATGTTTCTATTTGAATAATATAATATAACTAGTGACTTTATAGTATATAGCGAATAGAATGATACTATCTAAGGTGTATTACGTGAGCATTAAGAAATTATTATAATTTATCAATGCATTTTTATTAGTTATTTATGTAAATATTATGTTTTTATAAGTACTGACGTAGTAATGTGTAATAATATGTCATATTTCATAAAACTACGGTAAATGCTATTAAATATTACAATATCACAAGCCTAAATTACACAATATGGAACGAACATCTCTGAGAAGTTCATTAACAAACTGAACCTAAAAACAATAGTCGAGAAATAAACAACAAAGTTGAGAGCGAGACGTATTGAAACCTGTACACGGAATACGAGTCACGAGACGATGTAGGGATAACGTTCGATAACCCTCGTAAGCCTAATTCGGTCATGTTATCTTCTCAACTAGGACACGGAGAAAGACTAATGAACCTTTGGGCATCGAGTATTGAAATTTGTAAGTTGACCGATGATTACACGCGGACGCGATGCACGTTATAGTGTTTTTGATTCCGATTACACGCGAATGGGTCGCATATAGTACTGACGATCTCACTAGTAGGAGCAGTCGTGTAGGTAGGTTATATACTAATCGTGTTGGAAATTATGATACGTGACTCATCTGTATCGGTTATTGTACTTCGACAAAACATAACGGATGTTATTCCATGAAATTAAATATAGTTTAGATCCTACATGTAGGTACATCAATTACAAGGAATAAGTTCCTATACATATAAGGTCAAGGACAATTCGATAGTATTGTCTAGGAAAATATATGCCTTATTTATACAATTATACCTAGGTACTATATAAATTACTAGGTATTCATATAGCATATGCATGAATATGTATTGATATTTGATAATAAGATATATTTTATCAAAAAATATCGAAAAGAGTAAAATAATTTCACATTGCACCCTGTTCTCTTCATCACATTTTATAACACACCGTCCACACGCCTTTCTATTATGACGGTAACATTATCCTTATCCTGCAGTTGTTCACTGGGCGAATTCGGTTGGACGGCCGCGGCGGTCCTGTTACCTTTCCAGCTGACACGATTTGAACTCTGACGAGACAAAATTGACTTTCCATGTATAATACAATATTTAATAGAAATTTGCCAATATCGATAAGTTAGGATAACGGTAAATCATATTTGATTGTTTATAAAAGCTTTCTATATTAAATGATATACAACTGCATTTAATTAACTGAAAACTATGACCACGACTATTTGTTATGAGTATAAACTACAACTCAAATTCTATATATCAATTCAATTTCCAAGTATTAAAATAATTGTTTTTAATCCATTATGTAAATTATTTAATATTTTATTGTGATTTCAATCTACAGCTACAAGGAGGGGAGTGCTTTCCCCACTACAGGAAATCAATCCTCACTAAGTAATAAGAAGTAACTATTCATATAATATACCAAATACCAATATCTAAGCAAATTACAAAATTTCACTTTTTGTTGAGTGGGTTTCAAGTTTGAACTGTCTAATACATATTCACTGACTGTTAATCTACTACATTTTTATAAAGTATGGAAAAATCCTACAAACCTATACGAAGCCATTACACCTGATAATATACCTAATAGACGATCTGACTCAGACAAACTAATTAAATAATGAATATAGCCAAACAAATGTTTGAAATGTTATACAGAGTATCAACTAATCTAGCATACTTATATTTAACTATTTATAAAACAAATAAAATTTAAACACTTAAAACAAAGATAATGACCATTGTAGTGTTGTACCTTTATAGTTTATACGTTCAATAATAATAATAAAAAAAAAAATTGATGAACTATAACAATTTTTACATGTGAATAGTGAATGTGATTTATATACTTATGAATAATATTATAACTGATTTTCAAATTCTTCAACTATTGTAACAGGTATTGATTAAATATTTGTAACATAAAGCAATACATAATATATTTAACTACCTATTACGTAATAATATTATTGAAATCTGTTTTGAGTGTTATTACTTATTTATCATTTTATTATATTGATATTGTAATACTAAACATCAAAATAGTTATTTATTCTTCAAATATAGTTTTATTTAAATATTTGTTTGAGGTACAAATATATACTTTAAACATTTTTTGGAGGGTAAGAATCAGTGGAGGGGTTGATTTAGAGAGTACCGCCCATGATATGTCCGTTCAAATGTTCGATATACCACCCTTCGACTTTACATTCTAAAAGATAAATTAATGCAAATAATCTAGTTTTAACTAAAATATATTTTGTAGACAAAAAACTATTTCAATATTAGGTATAAATTTATAATAGCCACTAAAATGTAGTATTTAATAAAAATAAAAAATAAATTGTTTATTTTAATATACTAAAATAATAATAAATATAATAATTTAGAAGTAAAATAAATAGTTCGTTGCCTATAGTGTCAACACTTTATGGCAAATAATTAAAAAAAACCAAGCTTTTTACTTGAACACACAATTTTGTAATGTGTCAAAAAGCTCAACATAAACAAAAATAATCATATTTGGAAAAAAAAATATATTACATGTTCAATTTCAAATATATTTTACAAATTGTAAGTATGATTAAGTAGGTACCTAAACATAGTAACTTGAGAAATAATTTGTATAGATAAAATACTAGAACGTGTTTATGCGCTGTGAATTAAGACAGCGTGGGTATCGATAATTCTCGAAATAACGTGGAACTATAACAATCTTTTCCTTTCTACCAGCCAACAAGGTAAAATATTTATCGTGTCCATATCGACAATTTCAGTATAAAATGTTTTTTAATATAATACTAATTTTTGTTTTTTTTTTTTACCTATATAAGTCATTCGGTTTTTAATATGTTCGTCATGATAATTATACTACTTAAATTTAAAAAATTAATTTGACATTTGTTCAATATTCAATCTTCGTGTAGTACACGCTGTCTATGCAGTCTATCAACTTTATCTTTTGTAGGAATTAACATCATGTGTATGTAGTAGATTACCTACTTTTGTAGTAGCTTATCGTTCCCCGTTTTTAATCCACATCTATCAATGTATCTGTTGTAATTACTATGTAATCAGCACATTTTTTAGGGGTGAGGGTGTAAGAGAGGAGGGGTGTAGCATAGAGAAAATGTTTTATGGCCAAATAAAAGATGTATGGATAAAATAAAAAAAAAATTAAGGATTAATGATCCTGCAAAACTGGCCCCCTGAATACGATTATTCCCACTGTTTACTTTCGTTGTTAGTCTTAAGAGGACGTGATACCCGCATGTGTTGTCTCCGTCTTACAAGTGCGTAACATAGAAAATTCTACGCAAAAGCAGAACACCTGTAGCTCCGTTAATTTAAAAATTAGAGTGAATTTACCTCTTATAAAATCTAAAGGTAAGATTATTATCTAGACAACCCCAATCCCCATGGGCTTTTTAGTTTTTATTATATTTTAATTTTTAAGCGAGCTATGAGCATTTTAAAATTGTAAATTAATTATAGATCTTAATCTACTCATAACTAGCTTAAAAATTAAAATATTAAAAAGCCCATGAGGTTGTCTAGATAATAATCTTATCTTTAGATTTTATGGAAGGTTAATAATGTTAATATACTCTAATTTTTAAATTAACAGAGCTACACGTGTTTTGCTATGTTATGCACTTGTAAGACGGAGACAACACATGCGGGTATCACGTCCTCTTAATTATCTTATTACTACATCTTATACGTATACTTATACAGTACTAGTTGGTAGTTATACACACTTACATAAGTAGTAGGTGATATTATATTATATCATATAAAAGTATGTAAATAGGTGATAATTATTCCAATTATTTAGTAAAATAAAAATGTACATTAATATCATGCCACAATGTGAAACCGTATACTAACATTTTAGAAACGATTTTTGTTTTAATCCCAACGGCATGCAATCCATTGTTCGTCAATATATCGACTATAGTAATCGGTCACTCAACGTTTATGAGGTAACAAAATAAGATCAGCACATACACACAAACACAGACACCGGCACACACACACTCATACAAACATTTTATTTTTTAATCAATCGCAAGACATTATCACTCGTATAAGACGCGAATACGCACAACACTACGATATTATATAGTTATGTTTTATGTATACAAAAAAAAGATTCTGACCATATCTATATTGGCTATATTTTGTAGTATAATAAATATTATTATATTGCGTAGGTACTATAATTCTTTCGGATATAATATAGTACGATTGTCAGTGGGAACAACTTCGGCAGAATACGACAGAGTTTCGAACTTGACACAACAAAACTCAAACAAGCGATCGCGACGGCCGGCGTCTCGTACACAATAATAATAGACACGACCACGTGCGCTGGCGAACAAAACGTGTCTAAAAAAATTTGAAATGTGCGGTCGTCGTGTAGCTCGCGTGCACCTGTCCGTCCATTCGTCGGTCGTCCGCTCTATCCTACGATCATCTCAAAAGCGGCGGCGATTCTTGCTCTCACTCTCCGCAATGAGTGCCACCGGTTGGGATAGGACCCCTCGGCCGGTGCTTACACGCGCGCATGTTACACTATTGTACGAGTACAATATGATATCGACTCGTGCAATAACACCATGCTATTATCTTTGCAGTTATTACTTATTAATGTTGTTATTATTATTGTTATTATTGTTGTTATTTTTTATTGTTATTGTTATTGCACCGGTGTTGTAGACCTTATAGTCATATCGTACGGATATAATTGTGTACACACGACTTGAACAGTGTAACATAACCGTAATAATATAACGATATCGCCACATCGGACGGATGTTTGTGTGATTATCCGACCAACCCTATAAACTATATAAAAGATTACGTCAGTGGCTCACCCACGAATTTGTAATGGCGGGAGTATACAATACTCAATAATTACTTTTTTTAATTTGGTCTCCACACACAAGTATTGCTTACTTTATAACTAACAGGTTGGTGATAACTGATAAGTGATTATTTATATAAACATGTCTAATTATTATGTGGGAAAAAGGTTAACAAATGTATGTAAAAATTCCAACTTATTTGGTAGTTATATTATTTAAAATTATGTTTTGTTAAATTATTAATACTTTATATATGCTTTTCAAATAATAATAATTGTTAAAAGTATATAATATTATTTCAACGTTAATATCTTTTGATATCTTCGCAGACTTTTTCCCTCTGAACTTTCCCACCCATAACTGCCGCACTGATACTACACATGCAGTAACCTAGTATATAATATATGTGTCAAATGATTATTGTACGCGCTTATTGTGATATCAACTGGGTATATAGTCAACAATTGTCTGTATATACTATATTATTTATACAATATGATGAGGTTTTTTTTTTATGACAATCCAATTCGTAATAGGGGTATCGATAATTTTAATGATAATAATGTACCTGATTATCACATTGGTAATCGACTATTGTTATTGTTATTATTGATATTATTGCATTGTTTATTAGTTTTATTTATGAATGTTTAGGAGTAAAAAGAAAAAGGTATAACATTTTATAGCTATTGTTTGATATTTATTTAATTTAGGTAGTCTGTATGTAGCAGTAGGTACACCTACATATACCGACATTTTCAAAATTTTAGGTACCTACTATGTTGAACGCCTCATAATTAAAATCGAACAAGGTTCATAACAGTATTTAGAATAAAAAACAATGCCCAACCAATTACTATATAGATGAGGGGTGAGCAGTAAGTTTTTAATGGGTTCTGTGATTAAAAAAAAAAAATCGAGGTCTAGAAAAAAAATTATTTTATGCATTCTAATCGCACTTCTGAAACAAGATATTACTCATAATGTATAATTTTGAGAAAAAGAGGTTTGAAATTTAAAACTAAGATATTTTAAAGAAATCTTTAGCGATGCATATAAAATTAAAAAAACTTAAAAAAATACTTCATTTCAAGTATCTACGGTTGTTTGTTTTCGAAATGAAACAAAATAAAAAAATCCAATGTCGTAATAATTTGAACGTTCATAAAAATTTAATTTGACTTTCTGGAAGATATTTTTTGGTTTGATAAAGGTAGACATACTTATGAGAAATCTAGTGTTACATTTTCAAATTTTGAATTTAAAAAGAAAATTTTTTATGAATTTTTAACTCTAAATAATTTGCAATTTGTTGTGATCTTTATGTATTTTGTTAAAATTCAAACTTTAAATGCTTAAAAAAAATGGTAATTATGTATTTTTAATATTTTTCAACTTCCGTTGAAAAATACATTAGGAGCCATATATTAAATTTTCAAGCATTTTGACCAACGAATAAAATTTTATTGGCATTTATTGAAAAAAAAATTAAAAAAATTAGATACTGAAAATGTCCTTAAACAGCTCAAAGCAAGTCTAAATTTTAAATGATTGTAAAAATTATACAATTTTAACCGATTGTTGACGTACTTTCCAATTGACTCTCGTTGGACATTTTATAAACAGTTTCCCACACACAATATCGTTAAATGTTATGATGAAAAAAAAACTATGTCTCAATAATATTATCAAGTACAGTTGTAGAACGTTTTAAAGTTTCAATTATTTATATAACAGGGTGCAAGAAAATGTAAATAATTTCAGGTCTTTCGGTCTTCGGTAACATTTAGCAATACTACCTATAATAGCATAAATTGGATAGTAATATTAACCTAAATAGCGTAGGTACCTATTAATTATTTGTAATTTTTGATAGTGAACTGACCAATTAGATAAGTAGGTAACTAAGCAATAAGCATAATTCAGGTATAGCGAATTTACTTTAATATAATATAATGTAATATATTATACATTTAAATACCCATTAGCATTAGGTACATTATTACAAATCAATCGTTTACTGTTAATTTTTTTGGAGAATGCCAACATAAACTGCAGGACAAAAAACAATTTTACAATCAAAAATCAAAAATCGAACATTACCGTAATGGATTGATATAACGAGAAAGCAATACATACTTGATTTCCTTCCATAAACATATTATAAGGGGCCGACAACGAATATCAATGAACCGATCTATCAAGTGTGTTTCGTAACGTGTTTAGGGCCTGCCACATACACAGTACACACATACACATACACACACGCATAAATATAAAATATATGTACGCATAATCTCACGCAGATAAGCATGGAGATTGGCATCCCGTGTTACACGATAAAAAGTGATTTCTAATCATAAATAAAGCATGAACCGCAGTGGCTACCTTGAGGTCGCGAGCCGCCCTAACAACGTTTTTATGCAGCTCATAGAGAAAGAGAGACACCACACAAATACAATATTACATACATACACACATCCCCCCCTGGTGACGAAGTGGAGGGGAGGTCAGTGCAGTCACACACAATGCTCACATATAGATAATATAGTCACACAAATATCTCGATAATGATCGATGGTTGAATTATATATACCTACCCTTTTTTTTTAAGTGTCTCCTATCGAGTGAAAGTACTGCATTATATTATTATAGTGTACAATAATATTATGATAATAGTATAATAATGCATTTGTCGTGTACTCAAAAAATAATAAATACATTGTATACAAATTAATGGTAGGCGGCAAATGACCACCTGAATCAATCCTAATTGAAATACAAATTATCGCGGAATTAAAGGGATAAAAATATTAATTTATATTTTCATACTAGGTATTGTCTAGGTATATTCATCAATGATATTTATTATTCAGATATGCAAAATCAATAATTGTGTTTTACATGATAATATAACACGAGGAGGATTATTTCTAACTATATTATAAGTACCTAGTTTCATGTTTTTTTTACAATTACATCGCAATTGGTTTTTAAATTTTACGTCTCTGTTTATTGCTTCTCAGTTAAAGTAAAACAAGTACAAGCGAAAACACACATTTTAATAGGTTCGTAATACATATATTTTTCCAGGTAACGAATCGTAAAAATTAACATTGCAAATCGTCCTAGCCATATTTAATATAAGGCGTTGGTTGAGTTTCTATAATTTAGGCTTATTTTAAAACTTGATTCCGAGAGTGTCTTAAACGAAATATTTTCAAAGCACATTAATTCAATACTTAAAATATTTAAAAACAATATTTTACACAATCTCCTTATGATTGTAATATTATACGATCATAATATTATAACTGATATTAAAAAAAAATAATTGAACAATGGCGGTCATAGTGTAAAATTAATTGGTGCCCATAATCTAACTATTACGCTTATTTCCCATAACATTTTTATCTTCTCGTAATTAATATAAAATATAAACTATATAAAAAAAATATTCACAACGTGTAGTGTGTGGGCCGGCCTGATAATGTAATATATTTACCTTTTTTATATCGTATATTGGTAATTATTATTACAAAAGAACCCTATTTGATATGCATAAAACACTATAGCAGCTACGATGTAATTGTACACATTTCCCATACGTGATAACTGCTATAATTTTACTTTTATAAGGTTTATTATTTCAGATGGCTATTACCAAAAGACACAACGTTTTGTTAATAATATTGTTCGAGTTCATTACTATAGTACTACAGTTTTTACCCTCCGTACGGCATACTGTTGAATTCGTGGTGGCCGGTGACAGGTAAGTTGGGTATATATTATAATAACCTATTTAGATGACCAATAGGTGTGTCGACATGACGACTGAGAAATTTCGTGGGTCAAAAAAAAAAAAAGCGTGCGATTTGGCTGGCGACCGACGAGTGAAAGACGAAAAGTACAAAATCACCGCGCGTAACCTACGCGGCTATGCACTCGTAAAGCTACACAGTATGTTAATTTAATATTATGCGATTATATGACTATTATGATGCGCGACTTCTGCCGGCGAGCGAGGTGGCTATATAGCTGCTACAAGCGTGTTACGAAACGGCTACTCGTTGACACAATAACACTCTGGCGCAAAACTGCAATACACGTTTAGCGTAATTAATATAACCCGTACCGTATGTCCGTATAGGCCATATTATTATTATAATAATGTAATGTGCGTTTTAAAGATAAAAAAAAATTAATACGTCGAGTTGAACGACCGCACCCAGTGAAAGCCATTCATTTTATATATTATATTATTATTATATGACGGCGGTGACGGCGACATTAACCTTGCGTGGAGCCCGCGAGAGGGGATGTGCATATATCTATTACAATATAATAATAATAATAATCTGCATTGGTTTGCCAATAGGCAATATAGGTAATGTAATTTATGTTAATGGTTTAAAAAAGTATATACACATATATTATATATATATTTAGTGAACAAACCCTGACACTAACTGCAGACTGCAGTAGTCGTATAAGTGTATAATACGTACCTATAAATTTATACAGTTTGATCTGTAGCACGGAAACTCCACTCTCTAGTCTCTACTACGAGTGGTCAAATATTATTCTCGAGTCTATTGGCAAGTCAATGATTACATTTAACATACTAATAGTAAACAAAAAATTAAGTTATTATATTCATTTGAATTTAATTTAAATCTTTTCGCACACGACTATTTATCTATTAAACTAGAGTTTAATTCGATTCGAAATAATTTTTGTTTTATGTGCACAGCGGTTGTCAAGCTGAGCAAATGAAAAATCAAAAGTATGACTCGTTAAGGGGAAACGCACTTGTAACTTGTAAGACGGATACAACAAATGTCACTGTAATGTCCCCTTAACTCTTATAAGCTTAAAGTCTTAAAGTTGGCTTTAAGTTGTTAAATCTAACTTATCAAATCCAGCTATAGTCCCCCCCCTTTCCACTTATATGGGCGGTATACCTTATACATATTATGCCTATTATACAACGAGCTTATTACGCGTACCTGCAGGCGTTAGAATAATATTTTAGAGTAGGTAGATAATACTATACAGGTAACATGTCGCGGATGCGTCTTAAAAAAATATAATTCCGGCCGTATACTACAACTATACCTACATTGGCTACATTTTATACACGTATATAAATGCACACTGGACACGACGTCGGTTTCCGATCGCACACATTCGGACTCGGAGCCGATACGCATGGCTAGACACGAGAGAAAAGTGAAAGACGCATTATACGTATAAATACATATATATTCATAATATTATGTGTCTGTGTGATGATACGCGCGTATAGGTCGTGCGTGTATTATAATAATACTTAATATATTATACTATGGACGTGTGTCATCGTATAGCGGCGATATCGGTAGACAGCCGCCGAAAGACCTACATAATATATTATTATAGGATAATATATTGATATTGAGACAATTATTCCGTCCGACCCCAATGATTGGCGCCAATGTTTTAAACATGATATTATTATTATTACTGATGATTTTATCGTTAGTAGATGCTATTACACTATAGTTTAATACCATACCAATATAAATTACTACGAAGGTGATTACGTGAAAAGATATTGAATCACGAAACACGATATAATATCACAAAAGACATTTTTGTGATTTATATTTTTAAAAGTTGGATTTCGTTTTGATCCCAGAAACCACCGTTGATCATTTCTTATTTGCATCCAACTTATTTTCAAACGATCACGAAGAAATCTTCAACGCGAATTATATATACTCTCGTATTATCGAATATATTCGTATACCTTCGACGAGAATACCTACAACAGTGTATGTTGCGGACAATTCCCTACCACAGGCCACAGCCACAATAAGACTATTGAACTGCTCGAGCTAGGTACTCCATTAGATTTCACAAACATCAAGACTCCGTTCAACTTCTTTGAATACTATTTTTGTGACTTGTGAGACCCACCACATTACACTCAAATAAACTCGATACAACAATCCGATTTTTCTATCTATTATACAATTTTATAATATAGTTTAAACATAGCAATATTAACAAATATACATATTACTTATTTACTTATCATAGTGTTTAAGTATGGCATGCTTATAGATCGAGTTGACAAAATGTTTGTGTACTATATTTGGTTATACTTTTTAGTTTAATGCTTGATTGATGTATAACAGTTACCGCCGTTACCGGCACGTGAACAGTAGATACTTCTTGGGAAATATTTTCGCAAGCTCTTGGTGAAAATATGGCGATTTAAATAATATTTGCGAGTTGCAGCACAATAAGCCATAACATTATTTCATTGAAAATATTTACGTAACGAATGGTTTTACGAATATATAACAATATTAACGAAATATATATACCTATATATTTATAATGTAATAAATAATATATGCCAACTCAACCATTAAAAATTAATATTTTGTAAGAAAATTACAATGAACTAATAATTTATAATAACACCAGGCTCAAACAATATATTATATATATTTTTAAATAAACACAGATTCGTCGAATTATAACAGTTTTATTCGAGGAGGGTAAAAAAAATATTCAAAAACTATATGACTCCAGTGGCGGAGCGAAATTGTGGAGGCTTTGAAGCATATTGTATATTTTAACTATTTTTACTACCGTACATTGAACCAATAAATTAGCAGCAAGGGCCATTAATAATTATTAATTATAATATTTTCCATATTTGTGTTGAGGTCTTATACGATTATATATATATTTATACACCCACCCACCCATCCATTTCAGACATGAAGCAATTGCTTCAAATAATCATATATCCAGTATGACTCTTATAGGTAAGTTTACCTATAATGATTAAAACCAAAAGCTTGAATATTATCATTGAAAATAGAATAATTAAGTGTATAGTAATAATATTACGTATCGTGTTTACAATTAGAAAAATACTATTCATTGGTCTAATGAACTTGTTTCAAAACCTTATTTTGTAATAAATAATAATAATAAACGGAACAATGTCAAGAACATACACACACGACTTCCTATAATGAAATCGTTACCCCGTGGTCATCGAGGTCATGTCTAGATTTCGCGTGAACTCTTATAAAAAGTTAAAATACCATATAAAATGGAAAGCATATAATAATTTTTATCGAACGCTCCATCTCGTTGAATCTTGGCTGACTCTTTAAAGTTTAAAGTTGAAACCACTGCTGCATAGGTTGATCAGTGGACACTTGAGAACGTAACCACGTTATAACGGTCGTCTGATATAATACGTCAATAATACGAATGAACATAGTATATAATTGTACAGAATAAAATATGTATACCGAGTGAATAATGTACTCGAAACTATTATTACTAAAAAATTCTATATATCACTGTCTGGGCATTAATAATCCGAACCCGTCACGAGCGTCGTTTTCAGTAGTATGATTTAGTATGTTCAGCAGCTCCTCCCCCTTAAATTTTACATGTAAAAGCATAGGCTTCTCTGTATAGGCAATTCGTAGTACAGGCTCCTCCCAAACTTGTATTAATTACTCAATATAGGCAACCCGCAACACACATAAACTCGTCACAAGCCACCCGATCCAACACGTGACCGACATATATTTTATGCCTTCCCCTTCAAATACATTACCTCCCCTTTTATTTACCCTTTTAAAAAATATATATAATATACTGATGTACATTTGTATCGACAATATCGAACACTTGTATGACATATATTTTACCCCTTCCTAATCAAATACATTACCTCCCCTTTTAATTACACTTAAAAAAAAATATATATAATATTCTAATGTACATTTGTATCGACTATATCATACACGCTCATAATATCATATAAGGTAACAACATAACACATATCTAAAAATATTATACCATTTTCAGATTATAATCAAATTCGAATAAACATCTCGATAAAGCATACGTTATACGTCGAAATGTATCACACACACACACACAAACTCATACATAGTCACAGTTATAAGCAATAAGACATTCCAATCCAACAGAGTACCAGCCTAAATTATATTTTACACCCCGCCACCCGTCCTCACACCCTAACAACATCATCCGACTACAGACCTGTACAAGCCTGTAGTGTCACGTCCGAGTATTGTCGATGAATTCCAGCCATAATGTATAGTGCACAGAGCAATATGAGATCAGTCCGTTTACTACCGTTCAAGTGTCAAGTCGAGTTATTTCAGAGTTCTTAAGTGTTTTAAAGTGTATACAAATATTTTACAAGTATTATAAAAATCAAATTATTTATTTTACTTTAATGAACACCGTAGTTCATTTTTTCACCGCTAGTTCTGATATTAGGGCATGCGACAATAATTCGCTTAGATAAAACTATTTCACATACTACGCATTCGAAAAAATAATTCAAGTATGTATGTTAATAAAAATGTTGACAATTCACACGGCTATTATACTAATGTCTTGTACATACGTACGTCGCCAGGATGCGATTTACTTAACGATATTAAAATGCATATTAGTCAGTAATGTTCGATATAATTTCTTAACATTAGACTACAATGGTGCTTCCGTCATATATTTCCTGCCATTAGATATTATTCGTATTCAATATTTTTTCTACATTTTTAAACATTCCAATCCAACAGAGTACCAGCCTAAATTATATTTTACACCCCGCCACCCGTCCTCACACCCTAACAACATCATCCGACTACAGACCTGTACAAGCCTGTAGCGACACGTCAGAGTATTGTCAATGAATTCCAGCCATAATGTATAGTGCACAGAGCAATATAATATCAGTCTGTTAAATACCGTTCAAGTGTCAAGTCGTGTTATTTCAGAGTTCTTAAGTGTTTTTAAAGTGTGTACAAATATTTTACAAGTATTATAAAAAATCAAATTATTTATTTTACTTTAATGAACACTGTAGTTCATTTTTTCACCACTAGTTCTGATATTAGCGCATACGTTAATAATTCGCTTAGATAAAACTATTTAACGCTGTTATTTAAAGTACAATATACCTATTTTTCTATTATTCATTACACATCTATTCGTTGAAGGGTAAAGTCTTGTTTCGCGAGTTCGACTAGTGTTCTTCAGTTTTCTACAGACGTAATCATGTTTCCGTGTAGTATATGTGGTAAAACCTTTACAATGATTAAAAATCTACACAGACATGCCAAGTCACATGATGTTTCCAAAAAGATTTCATGCAATATATGCTCAGAAATATTCACGCGAAAAGATAACCTCATCAGACATACCAAGGATAAACATCGTAAGTATTTTTTTAACTATTTACAGATTTATTAGATAATATATATATATATATAAAATCAAGGCTACGTATATCATGTTTAATTATTTAATACAACATATTATATACATTATACTATTTATACTACCTAAAGGAATATATAATAATAAAGGTAATAAAAATGTAATTTATTCGATGAATCATTTTTTTTTTAAGTATCTATAATTAATAATAATACTATTTTCAGATTCAAGTATTGTAATTCAACAAGAACCAACCATAACCAAGCGAGAAATTCAAGATTTTTTTAAACCAGCTGAACACATTTACGATTATAATGGTAAATATTTTATTCATATGTTTATTCACCTCCTATGATATAACAATAATATAAATAGGTATATATAATAAAATAATATTATGAACACCTCTCATATATACATATTTACTAGTACTATTATTTCATGGTACACAAAAGTATGTATATATCTAAAATAATCTGATAATATTTCAAATAAACATATTTAAAGTTATAATTAGTTATTACTATTAGTATTACGAACGTAAGCGTAGATACATCTTATTATTACTATTATTTAACAAAATAATGATGTGTATTATTGTTATAACTGAGAGCTCTATATCATTTTTGTTTTTACTTTTACATACCTATATAATATATTTACATTACATATACATGTATATAATACTATAGCTTCACAACTATCTCCTTTTATTAATATATATATATATATTTAAAAATCGTATTTTCTATATGTTAAACATATCACTAACATTTTTTTTAAATTCTTGATTTTTCTTCATAAACTTTTGTTAAAAAAAAACCGTTTATATTTATAACAATTTATCTTTACACACATATTTTCTATAATGTTCATCAATACAATAGTAATTTATTTATTTTATTTCAGTTCCTTCGGCTTCAAATCGCAATGATCTTAAGCGTGTACATGCGGAAAATTCGAACGAAGCAGTAAATGCTAAGAAAACACGCATGAACATCGTTAAAACCCACGGTTTTGTTAAGACTGGTTCATCGCTCTCTAATAAAATCATTTGGTATTATAAGAAAAATACAGATAATATGAACAACTTCAGCGCATTTTTAGTATCAGCAAAAAAAGACTTAATTCAGTTACTTAAAACATCATCGACAAAACACCCAATTAAATTTAACCTGAAATTGGAAGCGACGTACAGCCGGCCAAACGTAGAGAATTCAGCCGAGAACCGTGCGTTTAAAACTTCAGCCAGAGAAATTTTTATGCATACGGATATCGACTCAATAATAGAACAAGCGTTCGTAAAATTATTGGTCGAAGAGGATGTTTATACATCTAAAGGAAGTGGCTTTACTTTGGAAGCCATAGACGGCTTATTATTAGGAATATACAATTACACACCTATGGGTGGTTCGTCTTATATAACACTTCCAGAGGACATTAAAAATAAAAAAGCAATTATCAATCCTCAAAACTCGGACCAACAGTGCTTCAAGTGGGCAATCTTAGCAAGATACGTTTCGGGTAAGGTCAAAAATCAAGTGGCTGAAAATTATACTTCACTCGAAGAAAAATATAATTTTATCGGTTTATCATTCCCGACACCCATCACAGAAATAAAAATATTTGAGAAAAATAACCTGAACACGTCTGTCAATGTATTTGGATTAAAAAAAGAAAAGAATAAAAAACATATTATTTTCCCACTTAAAGTTGTGAATGAAGAAAAAAAAGATCATTTCGATCTACTATTAATTACCAACGGTGATAAAAGCCACTACACCTACATCTCTAATTTTTCGAGACTTGTGAGATCACAAAAAACATCACACACCGAAAATGTTGTATTTTGCAAACGTTGCTTCACATCGTATGATAATCAACCTTTGAAAAATACACTATGTGGGCAAGCAGCACTTGATCAGCATAAATTGATATGTGGATCGCATAAACCAATTTTACCTAAGATGCCTGAGCCTGGTTCAATGTTGGAGTTTAGTGCATGGAACAAAACACAACGCCACCCCATAGTTATTTATGCAGACTTCGAGGCGCTTCTCGTTAAATGTAACGAGAAAAAAGGAAAAAATACTACTGTAATTCAAAATCATGAACCTATGAGTTATGGTTTTTTCGTAAAGGCCGATGACCACATACCAAAAGAACTGCTTGAAGAATTTGAAATACCAACATCGCCAGTTATATACCGCGGAAGTAATCAAAATAAAGAGGTAGCAAAACATTTTATACAAAGTATTGTGGAAATAGCAGAAAAAATAGACAAACTACTAAAAACCATTATACCTATAATTTGGACACATGAACAACGGCGATTACATGTTGCATGTACAACATGTAATTTATGCAAAAAGGGATTTTCAAAAGAAAACCATAAAGTGGCAGATCACTGTCATATATCTGGCAAATTCAGGCAAACATTGTGTAATTCATGTAATCTCAAGCTTCAACAACCAAATTTCGTACCGGTTTTCTTTCACAATTTAACCAACTATGATGCTCACTTTTTGGTAACTGAACTTGGATATGACACAACCACAATTTCTGTAATACCAAACAGCGAGGAGAAATTTATTTCGTTTTCGAAATATATCAACAACTCCTTCACAATCCGCTTCATAGATACATTTAGATTTATGGCCTCCAGTTTATCGACTTTAGCCAAAAATTTAATAACGCCTAAGTTCGAGAAGTTCAGAGAAACCTCCAAACATTTTGTCGCCGGAGATATGCCACTCGTGACTCGTAAGGGGGTGTACCCTTATGAGTACACTGATAGTTGGAGCAAGTTGGAGGAAACCCATTTGCCGAAGAAAGCAGATTTTTATAGTACGTTGACTGAAGAACATATATGCGATAGTAAATACGAACACGCAATCGCAGTATGGAACTATTTCAAATGCAAAAACTTGGGAGAATATTCAGACCTATATTTGAAAATCGACATAATGCTGTTAGCTGATGTGTTTGAGAACTTCCGAGACCTTTGTTTAGCCACATACACCTTAGACCCAGCATTCTACTACACTTGTCCAGGCTTCTCTTTTGATGCGATGTTGAAACATACTTCAATGAAACTTGAACTACTTCATGACTATGATATGTTGCTGATGATTGAAAAAGGTAATGATATAATATTTTATAATATAATGTTATTATTTAATAATATATGATTTATTTTAGGTATACGTGGTGGTCTTACACAAGCAAGTATGAGATACGCCAAGGCGAACCATAAAAAGACTCCGGATTATGACCAGACAAATCCAAAATCATGGTTGATATACCAAGACTGTAAGTTTTTTATAATTTTAATTTATTCAGTTAAATATATTTTTCTTAATTTAAGGCAATAACTTGTATGGATGGGCCATGTCACAATACATGCCATATGGAGGGTTCAAATGGGTTGAATCAACACTCGAAGGACTAGACGACTTGACTGATACTTCTTCCATAGGAAAGATATACGAGGTGGATATATCCTATCCACAAGAATTACATGATAAACACAACGACTTGCCTTTTCTACCACAGAACGGTATACCTGCTAATTCAAAAGTGAAGAAACTAATGGCAACATTAGAGCCCAAGAAAAATTATATTGTTCACCACCGTAATCTACAGCAAGCCATTAAAAACGGTCTTAAAGTAGATAAAGTAAGAGTTTATTTTACAACAATTATGCAATGAAGACATTTTTAACATTATAATATTTAAAGGTACATAGAGTCATTGAGTTTAATCAGTCGGCATGGTTGGCTGATTACATCAACCTGAACACTGAGTTACGCAAGAAGGCCACAAATGATTTCGAGAAAGATTTTTTTAAATTAATGAACAATGCAGTATTTGGTATGTTATTATAAATTATAATTTTTAATTTTTCATAACATTTTCTTATGATTTTCCAGGCAAGACGATGGAAAATGTACGTCAACGTATAATAATCAAGTTAGTATCCAGTGAAAAGTGTTTGCAGAAACTTATAAATAAGTCCACGTTTAAGCACTGCACGACTTATAACGAAAATGTAGCAGCTGTATCGCTAGAGAATAAGGAGATTAAATTTGATAAGCCAATATATATAGGTAACTATTACACACACACACACACACACACACACACACACAAATATTATATTTTAATGTTATTAATTTCAAATTAATTGATTATTGTTTTTTATTATAGGTTTTGCGGTACTTGATATAAGTAAAACTCTTATGTATGAGTATCATTACGATGTCATGCAAAAACATTATGGCGAAAAAATAGAACTCATGTATACAGATACAGGTAAATATTTTAAAACCGACTTTATTTTCTTATACTAACTAACATTAATTTTTTAGATTCACTGGTGTACTATATTATTACGGATGACTTTTACCAGGACTTGGCAAATAACGCAAACTTGCTAGACAAGATGGATACAGCAAATCTCCCGAAAGACCATCCATGCTACATTCCCGACCGTAAGAAGATCCCGGGGTTGTTTTCCGACGAGACGAATGGACTCGTTATGACAGAGTTTTGTGCATTACGAGCAAAATCATATGCATACAAGCTTAATGGGACTGAAAAAATCAAAGCCAAAGGAATCTGTGGGCATGTGGTAAAGAACCACATGACATTCAATGACCATAAGAAGTGTCTGTTTGGTGACAGTGATTTAGACGTTTACCGTCAAAATGTCTCCATCCGCTCATTCAAACACCAGCTTAAGACTATAGTATCAAAAAAATTAACTTACAATAACTTTGACGATAAGAGAGTTATTCTAGAGGATAAAATCCATACCATGGCTCATGGACATTTTAAACTCAATTGTTAATTGTATACATAAATATAATATATTTGTAAATTATATTTAATTTTATAAATGTTAAGGTTAATTTATTTTTATTTTGTGAAATATATCTATAGATATCAATTAGTTTATTATTTTTTTTGTAAAATAGCTTTATAGATATAATTTTGTTTTGTTTTTTTTATTTTGTAAAATATCTCTATAGATATTAAATTGTTTTGTGTAATAAAGTCACTTATCATAATTCAAATCTTTTTATTATTCCCGATATATTGCTTCCTTTTCTCACATGTGTAATTCTATACATTTTATCTCTGAATTAACTTACATTGTAAAGGTACATGTATGCTTGAACAATAGAAGTATACTATCATGGTATCATATTTAATGCTAAATGTAATTGTTTGAATTAACATTAACTTACCATGGAATGCTGAGATGTGTTGTGTTTATAGTAACAGTGATAACTACTAATAGATGTGTTAAAAATATATATACAAACTTCATATTCATATTAAAAATCAACCGATTTTTCAAATAAAAATCATATTAGATGTAACCATATTATGATAAATATTATATTTTTTAGTTGTCATAAATATCATCATTTCGTTCGTAAATAGCAGCATATTAATCGTAAATATAAACATATTTGTATCTAAACACATATGGGTACTATACAGGTCTTGATAAAAATATGAGACAAAAAGTAAATACCTATTTAAAATCTCACAAAAATGTATAATTTCAACAGTATACAAAACCTATATAAATATAGGTTTTACTGTATCGACTTTAATCTAAATAATTAATACAAACATTTTATTTGAATTATAATAGCATATTTTCACTGAAAATATATACAAACATCATATTCCTATTGGTACATTCATAGATACCTCTGCTAAAAGTTTTTATTTTTGTTTAAATTTTATAAAAACTGCATTCATAGAGCCAAACTCATCAGTTATATAATATAACACCTATTCCATCATTAAAATGTTCATTGATTTTCATCACTGGACCTGTCTCGAAATACACAAACCTATAACACATCGGTTAAGAGTGATTTTCAGATTAAATATAAGGCCAATATATTTTTATGATTTTTCATCAATGTAACATAGAAATCATATATTTGTATCCAATTTTCGGTAAATACATGAGGGTATATTTAAACTGATATCTTACCCGATTAGGTAGATAATAAAGCATATGATAGGTGGGATAGGTGAACTAGGTTAGTTTCGTGTAGGTTAGGTGAGGTTAGTTTCCTGTAGGTTAGACTGAAAAAAAAAATGAAAGATAATTTCATCTTCAGCGTGTGAAGATGTATACATGATGGTTCATCATCTTTCATTTTTTTTTTTCAGTCTAACCTACAGGAAACTAACCTCACCTAACCTACACGAAACTAACCTAGTTCACCTATCCCACCTATCATATGCTTTATTATCTACCTAATCGGGTAAGATATCAGTTTAAATATACCCTCATGTATTTACCGAAAATTGGATACAAATATATGATTTCTATGTTACATTGATGAAAAATCATAAAAATATATTGGCCTTATATTTAATCTGAAAATCACTCTTAACCGATGTGTTATAGGTTTGTGTATTTCGAGACAGGTCCAGTGATGAAAATCAATGAACATTTTAATGATGGAATAGGTGTTATATTATATAACTGATGAGTTTGGCTCTATGAATGCAGTTTTTATAAAATTTAAACAAAAATAAAAACTTTTAGCAGAGGTATCTATGAATGTACCAATAGGAATATGATGTTTGTATATATTTTCAGTGAAAATATGCTATTATAATTCAAATAAAATGTTTGTATTAATTATTTAGATTAAAGTCGATACAGTAAAACCTATATTTATATAGGTTTTGTATACTGTTGAAATTATACATTTTTGTGAGATTTTAAATAGGTATTTACTTTTTGTCTCATATTTTTATCAAGACCTGTATAGTACCCATATGTGTTTAGATACAAATATGTTTATATTTACGATTAATATGCTGCTATTTACGAACGAAATGATGATATTTATGACAACTAAAAAATATAATATTTATCATAATATGGTTACATCTAATATGATTTTTATTTGAAAAATCGGTTGATTTTTAATATGAATATGAAGTTTGTATATATATTTTTAACACATCTATTAGTAGTTATCACTGTTACTATAAACACAACACATCTCAGCATTCCATGGTAAGTTAATGTTAATTCAAACAATTACATTTAGCATTAAATATGATACCATGATAGTATACTTCTATTGTTCAAGCATACATGTACCTTTACAATGTAAGTTAATTCAGAGATAAAATGTATAGAATTACACATGTGAGAAAAGGAAGCAATATATCGGGAATAATAAAAAGATTTGAATTATGATAAGTGACTTTATTACACAAAACAATTTAATATCTATAGAGATATTTTACAAAATAAAAAAAACAAAACAAAATTATATCTATAAAGCTATTTTACAAAAAAAATAATAAACTAATTGATATCTATAGATATATTTCACAAAATAAAAATAAATTAACCTTAACATTTATAAAATTAAATATAATTTACAAATATATTATATTTATGTATACAATTAACAATTGAGTTTAAAATGTCCATGAGCCATGGTATGGATTTTATCCTCTAGAATAACTCTCTTATCGTCAAAGTTATTGTAAGTTAATTTTTTTGATACTATAGTCTTAAGCTGGTGTTTGAATGAGCGGATGGAGACATTTTGACGGTAAACGTCTAAATCACTGTCACCAAACAGACACTTCTTATGGTCATTGAATGTCATGTGGTTCTTTACCACATGCCCACAGATTCCTTTGGCTTTGATTTTTTCAGTCCCATTAAGCTTGTATGCATATGATTTTGCTCGTAATGCACAAAACTCTGTCATAACGAGTCCATTCGTCTCGTCGGAAAACAACCCCGGGATCTTCTTACGGTCGGGAATGTAGCATGGATGGTCTTTCGGGAGATTTGCTGTATCCATCTTGTCTAGCAAGTTTGCGTTATTTGCCAAGTCCTGGTAAAAGTCATCCGTAATAATATAGTACACCAGTGAATCTAAAAAATTAATGTTAGTTAGTATAAGAAAATAAAGTCGGTTTTAAAATATTTACCTGTATCTGTATACATGAGTTCTATTTTTTCGCCATAATGTTTTTGCATGACATCGTAATGATACTCATACATAAGAGTTTTACTTATATCAAGTACCGCAAAACCTATAATAAAAAACAATAATCAATTAATTTGAAATTAATAACATTAAAATATAATATTTGTGTGTGTGTGTGTGTGTGTGTGTGTGTGTGTAATAGTTACCTATATATATTGGCTTATCAAATTTAATCTCCTTATTCTCTAGCGATACAGCTGCTACATTTTCGTTATAAGTCGTGCAGTGCTTAAACGTGGACTTATTTATAAGTTTCTGCAAACACTTTTCACTGGATACTAACTTGATTATTATACGTTGACGTACATTTTCCATCGTCTTGCCTGGAAAATCATAAGAAAATGTTATGAAAAATTAAAAATTATAATTTATAATAACATACCAAATACTGCATTGTTCATTAATTTAAAAAAATCTTTCTCGAAATCATTTGTGGCCTTCTTGCGTAACTCAGTGTTCAGGTTGATGTAATCAGCCAACCATGCCGACTGATTAAACTCAATGACTCTATGTACCTTTAAATATTATAATGTTAAAAATGTCTTCATTGCATAATTGTTGTAAAATAAACTCTTACTTTATCTACTTTAAGACCGTTTTTAATGGCTTGCTGTAGATTACGGTGGTGAACAATATAATTTTTCTTGGGCTCTAATGTTGCCATTAGTTTCTTCACTTTTGAATTAGCAGGTATACCGTTCTGTGGTAGAAAAGGCAAGTCGTTGTGTTTATCATGTAATTCTTGTGGATAGGATATATCCACCTCGTATATCTTTCCTATGGAAGAAGTATCAGTCAAGTCGTCTAGTCCTTCGAGTGTTGATTCAACCCATTTGAACCCTCCATATGGCATGTATTGTGACATGGCCCATCCATACAAGTTATTGCCTTAAATTAAGAAAAATATATTTAACTGAATAAATTAAAATTATAAAAAACTTACAGTCTTGGTATATCAACCATGATTTTGGATTTGTCTGGTCATAATCCGGAGTCTTTTTATGGTTCGCCTTGGCGTATCTCATACTTGCTTGTGTAAGACCACCACGTATACCTAAAATAAATCATATATTATTAAATAATAACATTATATTATAAAATATTATATCATTACCTTTTTCAATCATCAGCAACATATCATAGTCATGAAGTAGTTCAAGTTTCATTGAAGTATGTTTCAACATCGCATCAAAAGAGAAGCCTGGACAAGTGTAGTAGAATGCTGGGTCTAAGGTGTATGTGGCTAAACAAAGGTCTCGGAAGTTCTCAAACACATCAGCTAACAGCATTATGTCGATTTTCAAATATAGGTCTGAATATTCTCCCAAGTTTTTGCATTTGAAATAGTTCCATACTGCGATTGCGTGTTCGTATTTACTATCGCATATATGTTCTTCAGTCAACGTACTATAAAAATCTGCTTTCTTCGGCAAATGGGTTTCCTCCAACTTGCTCCAACTATCAGTGTACTCATAAGGGTACACCCCCTTACGAGTCACGAGTGGCATATCTCCGGCGACAAAATGTTTGGAGGTTTCTCTGAACTTCTCGAACTTAGGCGTTATTAAATTTTTGGCTAAAGTCGATAAACTGGAGGCCATAAATCTAAATGTATCTATGAAGCGGATTGTGAAGGAGTTGTTGATATATTTCGAAAACGAAATAAATTTCTCCTCGCTGTTTGGTATTACAGAAATTGTGGTTGTGTCATATCCAAGTTCAGTTACCAAAAAGTGAGCATCATAGTTGGTTAAATTGTGAAAGAAAACCGGTACGAAATTTGGTTGTTGAAGCTTGAGATTACATGAATTACACAATGTTTGCCTGAATTTGCCAGATATATGACAGTGATCTGCCACTTTATGGTTTTCTTTTGAAAATCCCTTTTTGCATAAATTACATGTTGTACATGCAACATGTAATCGCCGTTGTTCATGTGTCCAAATTATAGGTATAATGGTTTTTAGTAGTTTGTCTATTTTTTCTGCTATTTCCACAATACTTTGTATAAAATGTTTTGCTACCTCTTTATTTTGATTACTTCCGCGGTATATAACTGGCGATGTTGGTATTTCAAATTCTTCAAGCAGTTCTTTTGGTATGTGGTCATCGGCCTTTACGAAAAAACCATAACTCATAGGTTCATGATTTTGAATTACAGTAGTATTTTTTCCTTTTTTCTCGTTACATTTAACGAGAAGCGCCTCGAAGTCTGCATAAATAACTATGGGGTGGCGTTGTGTTTTGTTCCATGCACTAAACTCCAACATTGAACCAGGCTCAGGCATCTTAGGTAAAATTGGTTTATGCGATCCACATATCAATTTATGCTGATCAAGTGCTGCTTGCCCACATAGTGTATTTTTCAAAGGTTGATTATCATACGATGTGAAGCAACGTTTGCAAAATACAACATTTTCGGTGTGTGATGTTTTTTGTGATCTCACAAGTCTCGAAAAATTAGAGATGTAGGTGTAGTGGCTTTTATCACCGTTGGTAATTAATAGTAGATCGAAATGATCTTTTTTTTCTTCATTCACAACTTTAAGTGGGAAAATAATATGTTTTTTATTCTTTTCTTTTTTTAATCCAAATACATTGACAGACGTGTTCAGGTTATTTTTCTCAAATATTTTTATTTCTGTGATGGGTGTCGGGAATGATAAACCGATAAAATTATATTTTTCTTCGAGTGAAGTATAATTTTCAGCCACTTGATTTTTGACCTTACCCGAAACGTATCTTGCTAAGATTGCCCACTTGAAGCACTGTTGGTCCGAGTTTTGAGGATTGATAATTGCTTTTTTATTTTTAATGTCCTCTGGAAGTGTTATATAAGACGAACCACCCATAGGTGTGTAATTGTATATTCCTAATAATAAGCCGTCTATGGCTTCCAAAGTAAAGCCACTTCCTTTAGATGTATAAACATCCTCTTCGACCAATAATTTTACGAACGCTTGTTCTATTATTGAGTCGATATCCGTATGCATAAAAATTTCTCTGGCTGAAGTTTTAAACGCACGGTTCTCGGCTGAATTCTCTACGTTTGGCCGGCTGTACGTCGCTTCCAATTTCAGGTTAAATTTAATTGGGTGTTTTGTCGATGATGTTTTAAGTAACTGAATTAAGTCTTTTTTTGCTGATACTAAAAATGCGCTGAAGTTGTTCATATTATCTGTATTTTTCTTATAATACCAAATGATTTTATTAGAGAGCGATGAACCAGTCTTAACAAAACCGTGGGTTTTAACGATGTTCATGCGTGTTTTCTTAGCATTTACTGCTTCGTTCGAATTTTCCGCATGTACACGCTTAAGATCATTGCGATTTGAAGCCGAAGGAACTGAAATAAAATAAATAAATTACTATTGTATTGATGAACATTATAGAAAATATGTGTGTAAAGATAAATTGTTATAAATATAAACGGTTTTTTTTTAACAAAAGTTTATGAAGAAAAATCAAGAATTTAAAAAAAATGTTAGTGATATGTTTAACATATAGAAAATACGATTTTTAAATATATATATATATATTAATAAAAGGAGATAGTTGTGAAGCTATAGTATTATATACATGTATATGTAATGTAAATATATTATATAGGTATGTAAAAGTAAAAACAAAAATGATATAGAGCTCTCAGTTATAACAATAATACACATCATTATTTTGTTAAATAATAGTAATAATAAGATGTATCTACGCTTACGTTCGTAATACTAATAGTAATAACTAATTATAACTTTAAATATGTTTATTTGAAATATTATCAGATTATTTTAGATATATACATACTTTTGTGTACCATGAAATAATAGTACTAGTAAATATGTATATATGAGAGGTGTTCATAATATTATTTTATTATATATACCTATTTATATTATTGTTATATCATAGGAGGTGAATAAACATATGAATAAAATATTTACCATTATAATCGTAAATGTGTTCAGCTGGTTTAAAAAAATCTTGAATTTCTCGCTTGGTTATGGTTGGTTCTTGTTGAATTACAATACTTGAATCTGAAAATAGTATTATTATTAATTATAGATACTTAAAAAAAAAATGATTCATCGAATAAATTACATTTTTATTACCTTTATTATTATATATTCCTTTAGGTAGTATAAATAGTATAATGTATATAATATGTTGTATTAAATAATTAAACATGATATACGTAGCCTTGATTTTATATATATATATATATTATCTAATAAATCTGTAAATAGTTAAAAAAATACTTACGATGTTTATCCTTGGTATGTCTGATGAGGTTATCTTTTCGCGTGAATATTTCTGAGCATATATTGCATGAAATCTTTTTGGAAACATCATGTGACTTGGCATGTCTGTGTAGATTTTTAATCATTGTAAAGGTTTTACCACATATACTACACGGAAACATGATTACGTCTGTAGAAAACTGAAGAACACTAGTCGAACTCGCGAAACAAGACTTTACCCTTCAACGAATAGATGTGTAATGAATAATAGAAAAATAGGTATATTGTACTTTAAATAACAGCGTTAAATAGTTTTATCTAAGCGAATTATTAACGTATGCGCTAATATCAGAACTAGTGGTGAAAAAATGAACTACAGTGTTCATTAAAGTAAAATAAATAATTTGATTTTTTATAATACTTGTAAAATATTTGTACACACTTTAAAAACACTTAAGAACTCTGAAATAACACGACTTGACACTTGAACGGTATTTAACAGACTGATATTATATTGCTCTGTGCACTATACATTATGGCTGGAATTCATTGACAATACTCTGACGTGTCGCTACAGGCTTGTACAGGTCTGTAGTCGGATGATGTTGTTAGGGTGTGAGGACGGGTGGCGGGGTGTAAAATATAATTTAGGCTGGTACTCTGTTGGATTGGAATGTTTAAAAATGTAGAAAAAATATTGAATACGAATAATATCTAATGGCAGGAAATATATGACGGAAGCACCATTGTAGTCTAATGTTAAGAAATTATATCGAACATTACTGACTAATATGCATTTTAATATCGTTAAGTAAATCGCATCCTGGCGACGTACGTATGTACAAGACATTAGTATAATAGCCGTGTGAATTGTCAACATTTTTATTAACATACATACTTGAATTATTTTTTCGAATGCGTAGTATGTGAAATAGTTTTATCTAAGCGAATTATTGTCGCATGCCCTAATATCAGAACTAGCGGTGAAAAAATGAACTACGGTGTTCATTAAAGTAAAATAAATAATTTGATTTTTATAATACTTGTAAAATATTTGTATACACTTTAAAAC
Source organism: Macrosiphum euphorbiae (assembly GCA_949089665.1). NCBI lineage: Eukaryota > Metazoa > Arthropoda > Insecta > Hemiptera > Aphididae > Macrosiphum > Macrosiphum euphorbiae. Next base: position 29,096,768 of record CARXXK010000004.1, on the reverse strand, counting down.
ACTTAAGAACTCTGAAATAACTCGACTTGACACTTGAACGGTAGTAAACGGACTGATCTCATATTGCTCTGTGCACTATACATTATGGCTGGAATTCATCGACAATACTCGGACGTGACACTACAGGCTTGTACAGGTCTGTAGTCGGATGATGTTGTTAGGGTGTGAGGACGGGTGGCGGGGTGTAAAATATAATTTAGGCTGGTACTCTGTTGGATTGGAATGTCTTATTGCTTATAACTGTGACTATGTATGAGTTTGTGTGTGTGTGTGTGATACATTTCGACGTATAACGTATGCTTTATCGAGATGTTTATTCGAATTTGATTATAATCTGAAAATGGTATAATATTTTTAGATATGTGTTATGTTGTTACCTTATATGATATTATGAGCGTGTATGATATAGTCGATACAAATGTACATTAGAATATTATATATATTTTTTTTTAAGTGTAATTAAAAGGGGAGGTAATGTATTTGATTAGGAAGGGGTAAAATATATGTCATACAAGTGTTCGATATTGTCGATACAAATGTACATCAGTATATTATATATATTTTTTAAAAGGGTAAATAAAAGGGGAGGTAATGTATTTGAAGGGGAAGGCATAAAATATATGTCGGTCACGTGTTGGATCGGGTGGCTTGTGACGAGTTTATGTGTGTTGCGGGTTGCCTATATTGAGTAATTAATACAAGTTTGGGAGGAGCCTGTACTACGAATTGCCTATACAGAGAAGCCTATGCTTTTACATGTAAAATTTAAGGGGGAGGAGCTGCTGAACATACTAAATCATACTACTGTTTTCTATGATATTATTGCACGTGTACACCTAGGCAGGTGCGTTATGCGAAATTACATTAAAATATAGGTATAATAAGTATACCTATATAGATGCAGCAATATAATAATTTTTACACTCTCGTTGGAAAGCACTATTTTCTCCGCACGTTCGCCCGGGCCATAGGCGCGCTGCACATGACTGTACGGTTATAATATAATCATAATGAAGCTGCGGCCGGTGGTCAATAATTATTATTATATAGCGGTCGACATAAAACTAGTCGTAAGGCTAAGAGTTATATGGCAGCGACGACACCTTAAAGAAAGAAAGAAAGCGAATGCGTTCCAAAAAATTACAGGTAAACGCGTTTTCGTGTCCTCGGGGTATGCAGCTGTATCGGCACTTGAATATACGTAAAATATATGGCAGTACGTAATTTTGCAGAGGCTCGACGGCTGGTGTTTATGGCGTTAATAAAATCGAAGAAGCAAAAAATATTCGAAAATTAAATAATAGGTGCCTAACGTTAATCGGATATAGTGTTATAACGATGTAATAATAATAAATATATTATGTTATTATATTTTCAAATAAGTACTTCCTCCACCCCCGGCGACTGTATATATTATTATACTGTACACGTGTATATCCTACCTATATATATTATATTGTATATGGGTATATCGCGGAGCTTTCACTCGCGACCATGCACTAACAATGGTCGGTAGTCGGTACAAATAATTTTTTTTTTGAAAATATTGTATTACTATCATTAAGTCGTATCAGTTTACAATCGTGTTATAGTCAACAATAATAGTGATGTACCTACCTACACAATATAATATTATATTATATGGACTTGGGCGGCAGATGATGTTTCCATCCCGTTATACAAAATAATAAAAAAGCATAATATCAAAAGTGCACAACCGGTTTTACCGTTCACGATATTATTATCATATATATATATTATATTATATTGGCCCAATCCCGCGCTCGCGCAACCGCGATGATTTCACTTTCCATCCGTCGTACAGCCCTGGGGCTCCCGAAAGCCATTGTTTCTGGTAATGAGGAAGGCGGCGAAAGTTCCTTATCGTTAATACAATGTGCATATATTTTTCCCCGTGCCATTACATTGCAGCAGTAATAATAGTAATATTATTAGTTATTATGTTTATACACATTATTATGAATGCTATTATACATATCGTAAAAAACTGATAACGAATAATAAAAATCGGAAAAAAAAGTAATAAATATCAATAAAATATCGAAGCAGAATAACTGGAAATAAACTTGCGGCTCGGTGTGCGAATGGCCTGTAGCTATAGTTTGCCTTTCTAAAGGGTCGCGTGGATTGCAAGCACAATTATTGCATAATCATTATCGTGTACACATACACATGTCTCACGGGCCCGCGAGTATGCTGCGATGTTCGTTACGGTAATCCGATAGAAACATAACTATTATTACCTTTTATTATTGTTTAGTATAACCCTTGGAGGTGTCTGCTGCAGTGTTGACACGTTAAACCGTGTCATCGTGATCATAAAATGCAAGGATATACAACTATTAGCAATTGCCTATTATATATTAGGTATATTACATTCGTTTATATTATTGTGATAATAATAACGTGTTTTCAGAAATACCAATTTCAGATCATCATTGATATATTTTATGATTGTTCTTGTAGACGTAGGATTCTATGACACAGAATACAAAATTATAGTCAAAGTTTGGTACGCGACTGTGCAAATGCAATACACATTAGGTGAACTATTTCATATATGTGACTCACTATAGCCACCATCGTGTCCCAAAACACGTCTTCCTCTACCAACACTGGTTAAATCGCAATCACATCGAATACGAAGAACATTCCATTGCGATGACTTAAATATTAAGAATCACCCGTGTGCCCGGCCCTTTCGAAAAAATAATACGTTTGAGTCTTACAGTTCCGCAATTCCGTTTAACCGTATTGGATTATTCAAGAAAGTTATGAAACACTAAATTATATGAATCATCTCTGTGACATTTTATGAGTAATACTTATCATATCATTGATTCTTATAAGTTATAACACTCATTATAATAGAAGGTACCTACCTATATTGTACATAATTGTTGATTATACATAACTATTTAACGTTTCTCCACTCAACAGTTAACCTTGACTCTTTTTTTGTCTCAGTCTTTATTTCTTTAAACAGTTTAAATCAAAAGTAACTCATATTTTATAGTTCTTATAATATTTAGATAAAGTATTTGAATTTATGTATTTGTGATGGTTATAAATAGGTATGTGTATTTAAATTAGTTTTTTTCTACACCAAAATAAAACTCTCTACAGGAGGTCATACAATTGCCACTAAATAATTTCTTTTGAACTTAAAATATATTATCTCTATGTACCAATTGTTAATTTTTTCTGATTTAAATCGCCATTCACTTATGGAAAAGAGGCGGCATCCGAGTTGAGTCCCGAAATTAAAATTCATAATAATATACTAGTTGGGTCCCGTAAAATAACACTATAATACTACATTAAGGTTTTCCTTCCCATTTTAACAGACTTAGGACTGCTGTCTATGATCTATTTTAGCCCACAGATATGCGTAAAAATGTTTTTTTCCAATAAAATGTCTAATTATTAAAATTTAATATAAAAGTAGTATTGATACAAATATACAATACAAACTAAAAAAAGGTGGGCAAGTGGGTGTCGCTCTGCTGTACAGTAGGTTACAAGTGGGTCACTGTATAATGGATGGTATTAAATTTGAATTCAATGATATAATATCATTGTATAAGAAAAACGATTCTGAGCGGTGATGGTATGTCAGTCTATGTATAAGGCATATTATATACATATCTATGGTATTAAACAAAAAATTGACCTATAATAGGTACCTATAATAAATTCCAAATTAATCATATCACAATATCCATTAGATACTTATAACGCGTTATACATCAACAAAAACCGTGATACTATCATAGATATATAATAGTACACTTTAGAAGTTTCAAGTACCCACGAATAGTATTATTCAATCACAACAAAATAACTAAAATCGTAATTCTTGGTTTAAATATGAAATTTTGTCTAAATTTGAAATTAAAATGTCTGTAAAAAATAAGTGTGTTTATATATTTTTTAGATTTTTTGGTTACAGTATGAATTATTTAAGAGAATCTTTGTTTTAAATTTTCAACTCTTAGTTATAAAAACTGAACATTTTATAATTTTTTAATTCCAACGATTGATAATTTTCGAGATTTTGATAAATTTTGTCAAAATTCCAACTTTAAATGCTTATAAAAAAAAATCGTGCCTATGTATTTTTAATATTTTTCAACTGATATTGTAACAATATATCAGGAGCCTTGTATTAAATTTTTACACTTTTTGGCAAAACAGATAAAACTTTATTGATATTTATAGAAAAAAAAACTAAAAAAAATTGAAAGCTGTAAATGTCCATAAACAGCTCAAAAAGAGTCAAAATATTTTCAAAATTGTATGGTGTATATGAAATGCTAATATAAACATTCAGTGAAATTTTCATGTATCTACAGTTATTCGTTTTTGAATTACAACAAAATAAGGAAATCGCTACATGAGAAATCGAGTGAAAATCCAATGTTGTAAAAATTTGAATTTCAAACGCTCATAAAAATTTAATTTGACTGTCCGGTAGAGATTTTTTTATTGATAAAGGTAGATAATCTTATAAGGAATCTTGTGTTTCATTTTCAAATCTTAGATTTAAAAAGAAAAATTTTTACGAATTCTTAACTCAAAATAATTTGCTAATTTTCGTGATTTTTCCATATTTTGTCAATTTTTGAACTTTAAATGCTTATAAAAAAAATTGTGACTAAGGATTTTTAATATTTTTCATCTGCCTTTGAAACAACATATTAGGAGCCTTCTATTAAATTTTCAAGCTTTCGCAACCAACAAATAAAATTTTATTGATATTTCTAGAAAAAAAACTAAAATAAAATGAAAAATGAAAATGTCCCTAAACAGTTCAAAATAAATCAAAATATTTTGAAAATGTTATCGTGTATAGAAAATGCAAATATAAACAACCAGTGAAAATTTCATGTATCTACGGTCATTTGTTTTAAAGTTACACCAATAACCAAATTCGATTTTTTGGAAAATCGATTTTGCGTAAAAATTCCCGTTTTTCCTTAATTTTTATGTTGTTTTTCCCGGCGCTTGTGAAAACTACTGGAAAATGTTTACTTTTGACCCCCCAAAGTACCAACTAGATTCACTTTCCTATCAGAAAAGGTACTATTGAAGAAAATCGAAGCACTTTTACTGTCCCAAAACGTGATGACAGACACAAAAAAAATATAAAAATATAAAAACATACATCATTGTAAAACCAATACATTCATCGCTCCGCTCAGAATCTAAAATATTGAAAATACATATTATATAATATTAAACAGGATTTAAAAAAATCACTTTAGCGTGTTCCTTCAGTTTTTTGTAAAATCGTATAAAACATTAATTATACAAATTCAAATAGATTTATTTTTTCACCAGATGACACAAATTGAAATGCTTAAATTATATATTAATAATAGAGGGAACGATAAAATTAACTTTGATTTACATCAAAGTGATTTTTTTAATCATATTTTAAATTCTAAGAGGAGCAATGAAGGTGGAAAAAAGAATCTTGTTGGTTCATTCGACAGGTTAAAATTAAACATTTTCAGTAGTTTTCAAAAGCGTCAGGAAAACAAAATTAAAAAAAATAATAATTTTCATTGAATGTTTATATTGTATTTTAAAATACACCAACATTACCCCAGTTAGGGATCCAACTATGAGGCGCCATAAAATGCAGAATAATATTTCACTCTACATTTAATTAATCCTCATTAGTAAACCACAATAACAAAACATATTTTAATATCAATAATAATATCAACTTAAAATTATATTGTTAGTCTAATAATATATAATTTTTTCATAATTTATTACACTTACCTATTTGTGCAAATACTGGATCCCAATTTTCCATATCAGATTGTATCTAAAAAATAAATGAAAACACTTTCGGTTAAGTACATAATATAAAATCATATAAATAGTCATTAAAAAATCATAATAATAATTTTAATTGTTTAAATATTTATAATAATAACAAATACCTATGCATTGTAGTACCTTAATTATATTTTACACAATACAAATTCTGAAAGAAAATAAAAATAAATCTTTATCCTTGTGTTAAATAGTCATCAAGACATTTTTAAACTCGGCTTTCAAAAAAAATATAAGAAGTAAGTGGATATAATATAATATAATAATAATATTATAATAATATAATAATTGTATTTCATTTAAAAAAAAAAAATTAAAAAAAAACAAGAATTAGATTTTTATAATTAAAAACTGGTCTGTCACAAGTTAATTTGCCTTAGGGAATACCTAAGTTTTTATTTTTATATGACGATAGAATCTGAACGTCACTGTACGGCTAGGGGGTGTATTCCTTGAAATAATATTATACACATAATCAGTATGTGTGTGATTCGACACCGGCATACTTTCACCTAAATTGGTTATAAGTTATAACTTAAAAGTATGCAAGCATGGTTCTTTTTCTTTAACGAAAACAGATATACAGGATGAAAATCCTCAGAACGTGTTTGTCTTTCTCTTGCTTTATTTATCATCAATATTTATTTAAATTTCCTAATAGCCATTAAGATTATTAGTAGGAACATGATTGATTAATAAATTACATCTTTTTACTTTTTACTATTCCTAAAACATGATTTTCAAAAGTTGGGCTCTAGTTGCACTTCAAATTGTAATGCATTTTATATAAATCGGAATATTTCGGATTATAAACACCTCCCTATCTCATAAATCGGTACAGTACCCGTTTATCGATATCAATTTATTATCATACTAACTAATAAGCATAAACTACCGATAAATGACCAATAAGTTGAATAAAAAATGCTGTTCATATGAAACATTAAAATGTGGCTTACTAAAAATAAAAACTGATCAACACCGGTTCACTTTGACCTTTTTCATTAGTACCAATAGTTAGATCAACTAACAACGTTAACGAGACATCCAGCACTAGGAGCATTGTGTAGGCTACTAAATGTACATGGTGGTATTTGAACATGAATGAATAACATTCCATTAATTCTGAGATGGCTCGGCCGGATAGATACAAATCATGCTTTATAATATACGTAAACATAAAATATGTAATAATAATATTTTCTTTTGAATACATCATCAGTATAATCTATTAATCTATCAAATAATGTATAATATCTATCTTTTTAACCGTGTTTATCAATTTTTGAGACATGTTTTAAATTATAATATAATAAAAATGAATTATAGTGATTATTGTAAAGATCTATCTATTTTTTTTTTCATTTTTTTTGAAGGGTTGTGTAAAATATTATGAACTAAATATAAATTTATTATATTATTTTCTTCTGTGTATTTGTGATTATTTATTAATGAATGAGATCATAAAAAAATATGCTGAGTATCCATTGTGGAATGTAATATTTTATAATGAACCTTAATTCATTGAAGTATAAAATTAAATAGTAAATTAATGGAGGCATGCAGTAAACATAATGATACTACAATAATCAAATGAGCGTAGGTTGTGATATGTATAAGCATAAATTATTTAAATAAAAAAATTTCAACAAGTTAAATACTAAATGAGAAAAAAGTAATTGCTAGCAATATTTAAAAAATAGTGTCTGACACTCGTCAGTCGTCACACTTCATTCATCTCTACACATAACATAGACACAATACAAATATACAATAAAGTGATTTATCATGATAAATTAACGAGAAAGCAATGATAAATCATCATTCATAAGTTATTGGTCGAATTCACCCAGTTAAATATCTGTTATCAGCTGATTAAGCGTAATCGAAGTTTAACTGTAAACGGTACAACTGGTCCTAAACATTAAGTTGGTAGGTAGATACTATACATTTGAAACAAATAGTAAAATTAATATTATGTTTATTCAATGAATTATAAAAATAAAATATTAATTGCAAAAGAATGACTTTTGAAAGACATATTATAAATTAATTTCTGGTTACTGCGAAACACTAATGTATTAATACTCTACGAAAATTGACTTACTTCTTTCACAACTTGGCTACATTTATCAGCTACTTTCAACAATTTGTCAAATATTAAATCATATTCTTCTATGGACAAAATGTCCATTCTACGCAACGGCTCTCCATATAGTTCTTTGGCGGATTTCAGGCATGTAATATATGCCATCTCGTCGTAAATGAATTTTTCAGTAAGACAATATCTTCCATCGTTTTCTAATAAAAATAAAATACATACTCTGAAACTTAATTGTTCAATAATATTATATAGTATAGTTATTATGCATTAATAATAGCAATTGCATATTCAATATTTGATCTATTTCATTGATTACAAAGGTAATAAAATACCTACGTATTTAAATTTAAAGCCTTGAAATAATATTCTTAATAATCAATTTCAACTTGTTCTTTATTTAACCATATATTTGTGCAGGCCCGTATCATCTGAATTGGTTCTTATACAATATTCTCTTTTGGCTACTACATAATATATTATTACACCTACTAATAATAATATAAATCTACTCATTAATTCACTTCAACTCTAAGCTTTTAAATTTACACGATTTGTTATTATTATTCTTACACGGCATGTCTTTTCACAGGGGTGGTGTCCTGCAAAGATTTTTTTATGTGGTGGACGGTGGTGCTTAGACATAATATTAAATCCACAAATCCACCACTTTAAATTAGTAAGTTCGGCCGTGTTCTAGGCACTCATACAGATAGTAGATACTATAATATATTGATAACATTTAAAAAAAATATGACACTTAAATGAAAAAAATTGATTGTAATAAAAAAAATAAAAATAATTAGAGTAATATATAATATATAGTATAGCTTATAACTTTACACTGGGTAGACATAAAAATCATATGATTTAGGGTTGATAAAAGTTTATAAATTCATAAATTTCAACATTCATTGAATTTGTCAATTAATTAAGAATTAATATGATATAATACTGATTTAAAAAAAAATTTACTTCGAAAATTTGATGAAATTGATCATATTATTCCATAACTAATAAGAGCCTTCAAGTAGGTAACTTCTCTACAGTATAGTATATGTACGAGTATAAAATATATCTATTTCAAATTATTATTACTTTTTACTGACCCGCACTTTAAATAGTGAACAATTCAATGAATGTTTACTTAATAAAATTCGTTAATTTTAAATTATATGTATGTATAGGTTCTCATAAAATCTTATTATATATTTTCTTCACAAGATGAAACAACGGGCGACTTGCATAGGCAACTAATATAACACAACCGTCAAACAAGTAAAATGGTACAAACGATGAAGGGCGAACATATGTAAACAACAATATTGACATTATTATTTACCGTGCTTTTGGTCTGAATGGAATTGGTCTTCTTGCACAATTACAATGTCTCCTACTAGAAAATCAATAGTGGAGTTTTCGTCAATTTCAGCTAGTGACCCGCCTAGATAATAACCAGGCAGTTCCAGGCTGAATTCGAATACCAAACCGGCCAGCAATTGCTTAATCGTCTGATCACTAGATCCCGTCATCTGAAACACAAATGAGATAATCTATTTAGAATTTTGTAAATTTTATTAACGTCCTGTGTGAAATAGTATAAATCAAAAATCAATTATTAATAGTATTAAAAAGTAGAAACAAATAGCACACATTATACGACAACTGGTCCAATTTTTTAAATAAATTGTGAGTCAAATCTAATTATCATCAAGACCAAGGTCAGAGCTATGGATGGAAAATGTCAATACGTTCAATAAATACAAATATGAGACAATTCAGTACCCCCAAACATAAATGAAACGTATCATAAATGTTGAAATTAGGGGATGATTCACCGTAGTAATTATAGAAAATATTATATTTTTTATTTTTAGTGTAATTGTGTATACCTAGTATAGATGAACATTCAAAGAAATAATATTTATATATTTAGTTAGGATAGTTAAGTGAGAACACAAACGAGAGTTAATTTTCAATGTATACCTATACGACGTACGTGGTTAGTATACGAGTATACCTTATTAATCGGGTGTACTGGTATTTTCCACGATAAGTGTTCTTTTGTTGTTACAGAGTAGATTTTTTTTTTTATCATAACAATTTTAAATACTTATAATTTATTAACGATTAAATAAAAAATGTTTTAAAAGTTTATTAGTTATATGAGATATGTAACAAATACTATACAATGTATTAAGTATGTGATTCATAAACAAGAAGATATTTAAAATAATATAGATGTAATCATATAATATTATCTTTAAATATATAATCTAAATTGCAAATCTTAATTAAATTAACATTTTTTAATTTTTAGGAAATATCTATATACCTCTATAGTCTATGTGTATTATTGTAGGGTAGTAAATCTAATAGATAATACAAAATATATAAAATCACTTAACTTTTTAATTGAAAACGTTGTTACCTAACTGTATATATAGTAGTATACCATATAATGACCTTAAATAATGTTAAATTGTTTTTTAACGTTCATAATATTTATCTATCTAAGTTTATAGTTAAAAAGTGTATGTTAAAAACCTACTAAACTTACTTAATTTATATTATTTCCCATATTTTAGTAAACGAGTACAGTATAAAACTACCTACTATGACGATCATTAAAATATTGCCTGTGTCTTTATAACGTTATATGTGGTCAATTTGTACAGAAATATAATTTGTATCTACTGGTGTTTACTATATAATGGTTATTTTTTTTTCTATCAAAACAATCTGTTACGTGTTGTTTTGACTCTTTTAGTGATATATATGAAAATGAAAGTGTCAAATTTAATTACATGTTTTACTATTAATTTTAGTAATTGCGTGCTCGTTGACCATGAAATAATCATAGCTGTACACCCGTTATATCATATGGTGATTGTCTTGTTTGTTAAAATACGATTGATGGACGACAGTAAGTTGGCAGCTGGGTAACGCCTATATGTAGAAGTGCCAAAACATTATTTTAATATTTAATTGTTAGAGCAACAAAAAGCATACTATTATACAAGTCTCGAGATATAAAAACAAAATAAACGATTCAACAGTAATGCTATTTTATGGAAATGAAATGCAACGTCCATAGGGATGTAATATACGAGTTTTATAATCCAAATTCAAATGGTGAACATTTACGAAGCGAGTCGGTGTTGGTACCCATCGTATAAAATACACAGGTATTACGCACAGTGATAGTAAATATATTATATAACTGGGTATGCATATCTTAGGTGCAAAAAGATATTTTGTGAGATACTCGAACATGGATGATTCGTAAAGCTTTCCCTAATTTAGCTAGTTGATAGCAAATAATATGTAATTATGCTATAATAAAGTATATAATATAGCTATAGCGGCTAAGCTGACGTGTTTATGCGAGTGTGCAGTTGGATAAGCCACAATCCAAGGTAAATAATATATTTAATTTCTTTACAAATTTCCTAGAACTGTCTTGCACTAATTTGCAATTAATTCACCGGACATTTATACCGTTTCGGATTTTTTTTTGATTTTATTCTGGCCGTATTTCAGTTATATGCTGTTTAACACGTCTGTTTGACTCGTCTACGAGCACGCGCATTTCATAATGCGTGTGCCTCACTTGATAGCGTCATAATAACTCATAATATATTATTAAACACTAACCGTGAAACGCTAACGATCGTATACCATTAATCGAATTATCATATAATGATGTTTCCCGTATGTATGTACGTACGTATATAAACTACCGCTGTACCTACATGTGTGCGCCTAATAATAATATAATATATAAAATTATAAACGGTTCGCGTGGAATCGAAAAAAAATTACACCCGCCGTGTAACGGTTATTTGTGACCTTGCGTAAGGCCGTGGGTGAAATTTTCACACACGCGGTCAATAATAAAAATCGTATTACTGCATTTAAGGTCGTAAACTAGAGATCGCGTACACTAGGTAATCGCAGCCTCCGGGCGCACGCAAACTACGACCATCGACGACGACGGCACCGGCCGCGGCAGAAGCAGATCGCCGACCGTAAACCGTTACGTAGAGACGTTTATTTCTTACGTATTATATATTTATTATTTATATATATGTACTTTACAAACCCGTTTCGCGTAAACCGGGAAGATAACTTGGCGCGTATGTTATTGTACGAAAAATGAAAATACGCAGTACCTATAGAATAATATTATAGATGTGAGGTACCTACCTATATAGTATAGGTCCTATACAGTCAATAGTATAATACAATATTTATTTTGGTCTGCAGTTGAGTAAACATAAAGCTTTTCTGTACGGCACGCTTTCCCAGAAAGATTTCCTCGGAATCCGTAAGTGTAACACAGTGAGGAAATTCTGTAGCGGAGAAATTCGGAACGTCCTTTTGCTAAACGAAGCTGTAAACGTTTGCAAACATTGCAAACGCCATGATCCGACGTTTGGTCTGTTAAATCACGTTATATTCTAGTAAGCAGTAACCAGTTCGGTTTAAGAAATACTTAAACCATGGTAGTAACCAAAACCGTGGTTGACTTTGTTTATGCTTTTTCCGATCGTTATCACTATTCATTGTGTTACTATATCACGACTTATCATGATTTACTTTTTATGTCATACACCACAACCACGGTAAAACAAAATTCCGCACTAAACCAAGCGCTCCCGAATTTCTACCTTTTAACGTTTCAAACGTTAGCGTTTGTTCTGCAAAACGTTTTCCGCTATAGAATTTCCTCAATATAATATAAATTTAATGTTAGGTAGTAGCCAGGTAGCAGCAGCAGCTGGTAACTAAATTGTAACCGTGCGGTATATACCATTATAAATAATAATCTTATCTAGGTAGTCAATAAAATATAGTCCAATTGAAAATAATAAAGGCTCTATATTGGCATAATATTATAGTAGCGTTGTTGTCTATGACGTGTTTCTTTTCGATCGTACGTAAACTGATTTATGTGTAAAACACGAGTATAAAATACAGTTTCTCCTAGATGTTCACCTGCAATGTGAAATTTTAAACTGGATCGACAAAACACTCTTCCTAGAAACCCGCTCATAGAGATTTAAAAAAAATATGATCTCAACAATTAATAGGTATAGTTATTTTTCAAACATTGTGTCGAAACTGTTGGCCAGTGAGAATATGGTATATTACTATACTGAGTACTGACTACTACTATTGGTCAAAAAACAATATTGGAGTTGAACCAAATAAAACAGTGAAGATACCTATTATTAAGCCTCTGTCGAATATTAATAAACGATACCAATTTATGGATATTTCAATATTTGGTAGCATGGTACCTATACTCAAATGGAAACTTAAACGTTTAGAGTTTGTTATGTAATAATTTTTACAATCGATTCTGCATATCATATTCAATCTTTTAGCTGTAGTAAACAATATATTCAGAATTTTGATTTGCAATTATTTAACAATTGCTACGATTGCACAATAAAAAAAACTTACACCATACCTCCAACTTGGACAGATGTGTGTCATTAAGTTGTTGGGTGTTATTATCATAATGGCCTATCGTCTATCACCTATATAGCAAATTACACACTAATCGAAAGTAGCGACCAAAATTATTCATTATAAATATCGTAATCGTTATAATATTATATTATGTTTACCAGGCACCAATTTTGATAAATTTAATTTAATAGACGTTCAGCACAATATATTATTATCATTGTTCCATTTTTAGGATTTGAAGGTAAATATCAATTTTTGAAATAATATATAGGTACTACATAATAAAAAAAAATGTAATAATTCAAATTGTGTAATCGAAAATACCTATAATAAAATTGTATCAACTTCAGAATTGAATGTATACAACAACAACAATATTAATTTCCATTTGGGCTTACTTGCAATTTATCAAGTATTATTCAAACACAATTAAAAAATTATTCAAAATGTATGTATGTACAGGTTTAAATAACTTTGTATAATATAACAAAACCGATATTATAAATTTACACATGGAATTCTATGCTTCAGGTTTAGCATTATTATGCATTTATACTTCTTAGAACGAGCAATTTTTTAAAGATAGCATTTTTAAATTGTTGTCGATAAAAGAATATGTTTACAGTTACGTCTATTGTTATTGAAGATTGTTTTGAAGAGATTATATTGGATGAATTCAAATATATTTATACTTTATTAAAATAAAATAAACGTTTTGTAAAATATTTTTCTTTGAAATGATCTTTTGAAACAGGGGTTCCTAAAATAAAATAAAAAACAATAATTTAAAAATTAAAAATTAAAAGTAAAAAAGCTTTCGACGGGATAGCTATTGCCTATCTTTTAACTTTCTTTCCAATTAATGTATACCTACACGGCTACATATACATTAAACATTTATAATTCAACGAAACATGCAATTATTTCTGTGAAAGAATATATAATACTTGTACTTCCGGAATACCGCAATTCAGTGTAGATAATAATGGACGATTTCGAATAGACACGGAATTTAATCAACTCCGTAATCCGTAGTTACTCATTTTATCAGCGACTACAGGGAGATTATCTAAGTAAACGTATTAAAAAATTATCGAATCGAAGATAACGGGAATTATTCATAAAATCATTTACATCATGAAACTCTGAGACCTCTTCGACCTCCCATACTGTATAAAATATCATATTGTGTTAGGTACACAATATATTTTTAAAAATCAATTACCTCGCGATTCACACTATGAACGTATAAATAAACTGTTATACGTACAATGCACTATGATCATATAATAAATAGTCGTCGGTAGGTAGGTTATAGGTAGGTACATTACACATCCAACAATATCTAATATAAATATCCACATGATTATTGCACACCTGTGAGATGAATTTTATAAACAATTTTACGGTGCAATTGTTCATCAGTGCCTACATAATATTATCGTCATGAACTTATACCTCATGTTTTTCTCCTTATTTATTTAATAAACTACCATTTTAAGAAAATTAAATTAAACATTTTACCACAAATAAACTTTCTAAGTACCTACTGCTCTGACACAAAACTAAAAAAAAAAAATCTAACAAATAAAAACTAAAATAATGTATCAGTCAACAACTGTATCCCACAACTATTTTATGCATCAAGCATGCATATATTTACTTCTTATTTTTTTTAATAATTCGTTCAATGATGATATTATAATATCATTGCACATTTGTCGTTATATACAGGGTGTAACAGATAGAACTGACTTTTGGAATAACTTTTGTTCTAATTAATATTAAAAAAAATTTTTTATATATAATTTATAGTCACTTGCACCACACATATATTGTACAAAAAACTATTTTATTTTTTTACAGAAAATAAAGTTTAAAATTTGATTACATTTTTTTTAGATATATTCAAATTAGGTAATTTGTGGATCTGATTATCAGAACAATGTTTATATTAAAAACATTTATCTAAGTCAAGTAGTTTATTCTTTAGGAATTTTTAAAATATCAATATTTTTTGATTAAATGAATATTTGGAGCGCAATAACTTTTTCAAAATATTTTTTTGGGGAATTTTCCGACATGAGTATATTTCTCAAATTATTTACTAATCATTTAATTTTAACAATTTTTGTCATACAATTATATCAACAATAACATCTTTATTTTTGTCAAGTCTTTCTATTACACCTTGTATAATAATTGAATAATAATTTGTATATTGTGAATTTAAATAAAATGTATTTTTGCATCGGTAATTAATTTCTATGTACAGAATACTATCGCAAATAGTTTCTTAATTTACGTAAAATATATGATAATTATTATGGTGTACGAAAAAAATAGTGTACGTAGGTAGGTACATATACTAATATAATAATTAATATTTAATTTTAATATAACTACAAACACCAATTTTCATAATATATCGATGCATACGGATACGTAGACATAGACAAATAATATATGCAGCAATAATAGAAAGAGATCGTATTGATCTTTCAGAGTATACACAGTGATTCACCAAGCATGCTCACACCACAATTTTTCGTTTTATAATAAATTTATTAAAATTTTGATTTTTGACAAATTTGAACTATAGTACCTACTTAAGGAGTATAATTTCTATTATTTACATTTTTATACCATTTAAGGAGTTTCCTATCGCAAAACATACTTATTTTTTCAAAGATGATCATTATTTTTCCAGTAAGTTGTTAAGCAGAAGATTTTATTGAAAATGTAGATGTATCTAAATCGAAACGCGAACGAGTAGTTTTGAGTTATTTAAGTTTGCGTCCTGAGTATAGGCTCATGTATCATACTTCAAAAAAAGAAAAGCAAGTAACCGCTTTGCTGTGCCTCGTAATATTGTCAGTTTTAAATTTTTTGGTTTTTTTTTCTATAATTGTCAATAAAATTTTATTTGTATGGTAAAAAAGCGTGAAAATTGAATGGTTTTAGTTCGTATCAGTAGCTATATTTTGTTATAAAATTCATTGCAGTGCTCAATTTTCTCATATATTGAACGTATCCTTTATCACAATATATTTTGTCTAATATTACAGCAGTGAATAATTCAACTGATGCAAAGATATACAGTCCGCTACTGAAATCATACATCAGGTGTTCGACGATCTCCGGGGATGTCGCCCCGCAAGGTTCCAGGACAGTGATCTCTCCGGTTTAAAGTTGCATAGCCGATATATATCGTTATCGAACATGCCAAAGCGATTAATTTCGGACGGCGAGGCCGTTGATCAACCGCTTTGATGACGCAAGTTTTCAACGATCTACGAGAAAACCACCCGATAGCGGTCGACCGCATTAACGATCACAAAGGTTTGAAGGCTCTAAAACGATGGAAGTCGATGCCCAACATGGCATTTCAAACAAATGCCGCAGTCGACGATCAAGATGAGATGCTGTCCGTCCCATCCACTGCTGAAGTTAACGTTTTGACGGATTCACTGGATGCAGTATCGTCTAACGGCGCAGTAATAACACCTGCAGGAACCACAGAACTTATCGATATTGACACGATGTTGTCCGTTTCGCCGTCTTCCCCACCGGTTGAGCCGGTGGTCGAATCCGACGCGCAACGCTTAAGTTCGATACAGCTAATCGGTAATGCTGGGTGAAAAAATAGCTTGACAAAAATGTCAGGTCACGAGACGGCCAGAGTACAGCAAATGGTAACCGGTGGTGGCCGCAGAGATGCTGCGGAAATGGACATGGCAGTAACCGCGGCCACACCTAGATGTCGGTCGATGTGGAGATGGGCGAAAAGATTCCCTCGTCGAATATTTTGCTGCTGGGCTAACAGTGACATAGATGACCATTAAGCATTTGTGTCCGGCTGCGGGCTGGACGCCCTTTTCTTTGTCGGACAATGTTTTGTAAAAAGTATATACCTATGTCTATAAAATTATAAATTGCAACTATGTTGCCGTAGTAATGTATATGTAAATTGTATATGTAAATTAACTTGAATAAAATTATATAATATTTGGTTTTTATTTGACAATATTATTAATAAAAATGTCAACAGGCTTGTGTAATGTTAAATCGTAGATTGTGGAAATTCTATGTATTTTGTTCGGGTATACTTACGGTTTTTTTTTAACCAGTGTAAAATCTCACGATGAAATTCATATTAAATTATCAAGTTTTTTGACCAAAGAAAAAAAATGTTCTGTCTGTTCATCTACAATCATTCGTAATAACCTATATGGGCGCAGCATTTATATCATACACACAAAATATTAAATCTTAAGGCCCAGCGAGGTTAAAATAAACGGAGATCTTCAACATGGAAACGGATGCGATAAAACAGACATTTTTAGATTCTTAGTGGAACGATGAATGTATTGATTTAACAAGGATGATGTTTTTTTTTAATTTTTTTTTTTTTTTGTGTTTGTCATCACCTTTTAGGAGGGTAAAAGTGCTTGGATTTTCTTCAACAGTATCTTTTCTGATAGGAAAGTGAATCTAGTTGGTACTTTGGGGGTCATAAGTATAATTTTTCCATTAGTTTTCAAAAGCACTGTGAAAAACAAAAGAAAAATTAAGGAAAAACGGGAATTTTTACACAAAATCTGTTTTTGAAAAAATCGATTTTGGTTTTTGGTGCAAATCTTAAACAAATGACCGTAGATACATACAATTTTTACTGAATGTTCATATTAGCATTTTCTATACACGATAAAATTTTCAAAATATTATGATTTGTTTTGATGAACTGTTTAGGAACATTTTCATTTTCCATTTTTTTTTAGTTTTTTTTCTACAAATATCAATAAAATTTTATTTGTTAGTTAAAAAAGCTTGAAAATTTAATAGAAGGCTCCTAGTATATTGTTTCAAAGGCAGATGAAAAATATTAAAAATCCTTAGTCACAATTTTTTTTATAAGCATTTAAAGTTCAAAAATTGACAAAATATGGAAAAAACAAGAAAATTATCAAATTATTTTGAGTTAATAATTCATAAAAATTTTTCTTTTTAAATCTAAGATTTTAAAATATAATAAAAGATTCCTTATAAGATTATCTACCTTTATCAAAAAAAAAAATGTGAATAAGAAAGTCATATTAAATTTCTATGAGCGTTTGAAATTCAAATTTTTACAACATTGGAAATTCACTCGATTTTTCATGTAGCGATTTCCTTCTTTTGTTGTTCAAATTCAAAAACGAATAACTGTATATGTATGAAAATTTTACTGGACACTAATATTTTCATTTTCTATATACCATACAATTTTGAAAATATTTTGACTCTTTTTGAGCTGTTTACGGACATTTTCAGTTTTCAATTTTTTTAGTTTTTTTTTTTCTATAAATATCAATAAAGTTTTATCTGTTGGGCCAAAAAGTGTAAACAATTAATACAAGGCTCCTGATATATTGTTACAATATCAGTTGAAAAATATTAAAAATACATAGGCACAATTTTTTTTTATAAGCATTTAAAGATCGAATTTTGACAAAATTTATCAAATTTAAAATTGAATAATTATTTTGTAGTTAAAAATTTATAAAATGTTCAACTTTTATATCTAAGGATTGAAAATTTAAAGCAAGATTCCACGTAAGTAGTGAATTCTGTTACCAAAAAATACATAGACATAGTTTATTTTTATAGTCATTTTAAGTTCAAATTTGGACGAAATTACATAAAAAAAAACCTAGATCAACTATTTTAGTTATTTTGTTGTGATTGTATAATATTATTCATGGGTACTTGAAACTTCTAAAGTACACTATTATATATCTATGATAGTATCAGGGTTTGTTGTTGATGTATAACGCGTTATAAGTACCTAATGGATATTGTGATATGATTAATTTGGAATTTACTATAGGTAAATATTATAGGTCAATTTTTTAATATCATAGATAAGTATATAATATGTCTTATACCTAGACTGACATACCGTCTCTGCTCAGAATCGTTTTTCTTATACAATGATATTATATCATTGAATTCAAATTTAATACCATCCATTATACAGTGACCCACTTGTAACCTACTGTACAGCAGAGCACCTTTTTTGAATCAAATATTTTTAATGTTTTCCATGTATAATATAATATGTGTAGGTATATGGTGCTACCACGAAATAGTTGCTTTAAGTCAAGGGAAAAAACAATTTTTTATTGGAATAGAACGATAATTGGATATATTATATATGGGTTAATATATACGACATATCTATGTCCATAATGCGAACACATCTATTGGGTGATTAGGACAGGACTCGGGAGAGCTTATGATGATTGTATCATCTAACGGTAGATTAGTGATTACTACGTTAGTGTTTGAGGTTGTATGATATTATATAGAGTCATGGTTTGAGATCCCATAATATGGGAATATAAATATATATATTATATCGGCTGCATTTTCACACTCTGACTGATCTACACGCAGGGTGGGTCAGTGGCACATTTAACCGTCGTTTAGTCAGGAAATTCCAACTGGGTCCCACCTTTACTTTGTTCTGTGGCCCACCTGAATTATAGCTAAAAGATTTTGTAAAAGGCAGGCGTATATATATGGAACTACTAATGTATTGGACGACTATCCTTTTTTTAATACTAAAATGTTAAATTCACACTCTTCAGGGGTGGACCGTGCCCACGTTAGTTCCTCCAAGAAGACGCCTAACAGAGTTACAATACGTGTTCGGGTAAAACCATAAATACGTTTAAGTATATAACTTAGTAGCTTAAGTATACACCTTTAAACGAACTGTTTTAAATTTCACCAAACTAATGTGCAATAAAATAATAGTATATATGAATCATAAAATTAATGTCCTATAGGGTACGAGTGTACTTAATATTTTTATATTGTTTACTTCAACACAGAGATATATTATATTATGATATGTAATAGTTTTAGTAAAAATACAACATTTATTTTAGAAAGTGGTAAATGCATAAAACTAAACATGTAAAAATGTCCGTAAAAAAATGAACAAATGAGTTCATACTTTGAGAACTAAACTTCTTGTTGACGAACATAAAAATGTAAAGGTGAAATTTGGTGATCGGACATTTATCACACGTTTGAAATATAAGATATGGATAAAATAAGTATCAATATCTATTATGTATAGTATAACTTTCCATTAAACACGCTGATATTAATTGCGTGTTGGGTGTCCTGAACCTGCCAAGTCACTGACCGGTTGGCGAAATAAACAAACTATAATGTTATCGTAAAATACATACATCGGTTTTACCAACAGAATATTTACTGGCGCTATAATCTAAATTATAGTATTCTATTTCGAATTTGAAATACAGTGAATATAATGTTCAATGAAAAATATAAAACATATCTTAATAAAATATATAATATACCATTGCAGCTGTTATCGAATAATACGTGTATTATTGCTAAATCACTGCGACAACATTTTGTCAGCTATAATGCAATAGAATAATCACTTGAACAGCCTAGGTGTAATGAAATCCATTGGGACCGTGCGTATCTATGTTGGAACCTACATGAATATTACGTAAAAAACCGGAGGTGGGAAATAAAAACACATTTTCAGGGGTGTACACCACACGGGACCATACATAAACTATGGTATGCCGTGACTATTTTAATAATAATAATATATTTATTACATAACAATATAACATAACACGCGTTTGTGACAGATTTGGGCGTGTATATAATGATGTGCGAGTTCGTACATCCAAAGCCGCGATTGCCGTGTCCGCCCCTCTGGGTCGATGCGCCCGGGACGACGGCGTAAGTTACGTAAGTATGGAAAACAAACCGTTGAGCAGAGGTCGGATATTAAAAATAATATTAAAAGTTATAAACGCCGATGGACCATCTCAGGATAATAATATTACACTCGCGTACTATATAGCCTACATAGGTATGCCGTATAATGCGTGTGATGGAGGAGGCGGCGGCAACAGTCGCGAGTCGGCGTGCGAAGTGATTACAACTGACTAGACGGCCGGACTGGCGCCTATCATAATATTACGTGCAACTAAATAAAATAATATCTGGTTGTGTTTTTCGGGTGTCGTGCGAACATCAAATCGTACTTAACAAAAAATATACCTATATACAATATAATATCATGTATATAGTACCCATTATATCATGGTATTTTATCAAGGTTAATACTTTTATACAGGGTGTTGGTCTTGTTACTAACGATTGGCCCTTAAAACGATTTTATTATTTGTTAGACTTCTGCAGTTCTGCAGCTTACGGGAGCTAACATAATTGTATAATAATATTATGAATATACTCAACTTCACATAATATATTACATTAAATATAAATACTATAGTAATGAAAAATGTAATTTTGATGTTCGAATTAATTGTTTCGTAATATATGTAATATTACATTAAGTACATTATTTTACGCAGATAGTAGTAATTAATTGTTATATCATATGAAGACAGATCGACGATATTAAATTTAAAGTATAATTATGATTTATATTATGTTGCGTACAACTTTAAATTATAATGTTGTATCAACTTTATAAAGTTATTTTAATAAATGGGATCTAATATGTTCGACTAAACAACGTTTTATTCTGTTAACAGTCAAGTGGGGATACTGCGTGGCTAATGTTAATGAGACCACCCTGTGTTACATTATGGAATCCATTATTATGGAGGTAGGCGCGTCGGCGGCTTTTTGATGATTTTTTTAATAACAACAGTCTACAAAAACAAATCTGTCGGTTAACTGCTTGAATATTCAAAACACGTAAACAAAATATGATAATAAATATAATAATTATACACCGTAGGATAAATTCTATAGGAATGGAACATTACAGGTCCCGTGTACGTTATATGTACCTATACTGTGTATATAAGAGCACCCTAACGAAGTCAAACTCTATTGCTTATATTTTCTTTACAGCTCATAATATACAAAGATATCATCAAGAAAAATTATACCCTTTTATCCTTTAATAATGGATTTATTTAGATTTTTTTATCTCGTTTATACAAACTATTTTTTTCTCAGATCAGAACTTTTTTTACTGTAAATTGATATACCAATTGATTTTATTTTGAAAACGTTAAACGTCTAAATCAAAATTCGAACGAAAAGTTTTTGGGTAAATTATGGCAAATAGTATATAGCTATACCCAAAAATGAATGGATTATACGGCGCATCATTAATTATAAAAATAAAAAACCATATTTGATAACATAAATATTTATTTAATATAAAAATATAAATACATAACATTCTTAATAATGCATGTTATATTTCTAGTTTCATGGTTAAAATAAATGATTATGAAACCAAAGATTCAATTTCTATTACATAATAAACAATCTACATTATAAATATACCTATACATACTTATATTATCCATTTATGCGATCATAAAAATTAAATCCCTATATTTAGGTAATTGTGTAATAAATAATAATCATGCAAAGTCAATCGGTATTTTTTTTGTGGAAATATCAATAGTTTAATGTTAGTAATTATTTCTTATTAGGTACCACCATTTTGTAATTGTATTAAAATAATAATATAATTCATAAAACACTTGAGAAGTTCAAATAACATAAATTATAATACACGAAATATACAGTTTTTTTTATTGTTTAAACGTTCACGACAAAATAGCTAAAAAATAATAATTATAATAAAATAACTATATTATTTTAAAATAGGTACCTATGTGTATTCATAACTTTTTATTTTCCCTAAATATATTAAAAATTAAAGAATACATTTTACTAATTATAAGTTATATAACCTAATTTAACCTTTTCCAAAGTCATGCCTTAGTAATAATATAAAATATATTATCAAAATTATAAACGCTATTTA
This sequence comes from Macrosiphum euphorbiae, assembly GCA_949089665.1. Classification (NCBI taxonomy): domain Eukaryota; kingdom Metazoa; phylum Arthropoda; class Insecta; order Hemiptera; family Aphididae; genus Macrosiphum; species Macrosiphum euphorbiae. The sequence goes on along the minus strand of CARXXK010000004.1, from coordinate 29,073,456 downwards.
TGCTGAACTTAATATAAAATTGTAAAATGAATACTTATACCTAGGTAGATTTTATGTACTGTTGGACATATTAAGTATTTAAAGTTTAGATGAGCGAAATCGAGTGACACGCAACATTTTTGTCTACTACTCCGCTTATTAGAACTTTAAATACTTATAACTTATAAGTTATAACTAATACAGCCACTCGGTCCAAATTTCTTACCTTGAAATTTACAGAAAAACATTTTTCTCTAGAACATAAAATTAAAAATGTATGCAGTGGCATTCCTTAAAAAAGAAAAATAAACTTGGGACAGAAAAAGTATAACTGTTAAAATAATCATTCTGTATAGGCATTTATTAATCTTATATAAGATTTATGATTAAGGTAAATTTTCAATTTATAACTGAATATGTTTTACATAACGATTTGTCTCACTAATTAAATTTTATAAATATTTTAATAGATTTTTATTAGAAACATTGTTTGAACACGTAAGACTGACAATCATACGTGACAATGCGAATATGTCAGTAAAAACTAGTATTTAACAGTATTATCGTATTGGAACAAGATGGAAATGAACTATGTTTAAAGCAATTTTAAAGTCTTTAAAATATAATGGATGTAATAGTTTAAGTGCCTACAGAGAAATTATCGTCAACTGCATATAGCTTAGGTATACCGCGTAGGTTGCTGTTATATTTTCAGTGACAGCGAAATGTAGGTATAATATTATAGTAAAACTGGAAACTACGTACCGACATTTATAATTCCAAACGGCTACGGCTCTCTCCACATATTGCCTTGGGCAGTTATTTTTTGTTCTAGGTACAAAATAATTTACTAAAATGTTACATTGTGTACATGCTTTTATTATGAATCAATTGAGCTTAATTAAAAGTACGAATTGTACGATTGTGGTATTTTTTAAATAATGAATGGGATAAATCATAACCATATAGCCATATAGGTATAATTTTCTGGGCGTTCTTCGGGTAATCTTTGTCGCCGTGTCTCTATAATTTAAAGTAGTTTAGGCTGTCTTTAGTAGACCTGCCGGCTGCCACTGCAATGGCGTAGTGGTAGTGACTATAGTGATGTAGAGACCTAGCTTACATTACAGGTACAATTTAGATAGATAGTGTATATGGTTATCAAGTACGGTTATATATATACTGGTAAGTAGGATCCACAGTATAGTGATTATCGCCTACCTAGTATATACCTACATACCCGCTCTTCCATCGTCATTCGTCTGCGAAAGCCATGGAAAAATAATACTGTAAACGGTAAAATAAGGTAGGAAGGATTTCAACTAATTTTATATAATTAGCAATATCATATTCTGATCATATCACTCCATTTTTCCAAGCTGAAGACACACGCTGTACCGTCAGTCGTCACTATATACAAAAATGTATAAAATAAAAAGCAAATAATAATCCTCTAAAGTCTAAATAATATATATATATATATATCAGTCAGAAATCAAACACACCTTTTGAAGTAAAAACTTAATAAATAATATTAATAAATGGTACTCATAATATACACTGTTAGTTTAATTAAATTGTGATTGTCTAATTTAAATATTCAACCAACATTGAACGTTTATACGCTAATGAGTAATGAATAATGACAAATAATTCTTACTTATTTGATAAGTAATTTTTGGAACTTACGTTTAATCACGAATGATGGTAAAAAATACTAGAAATATGTAATTATATTTCAATAAATGTCTCAATATTCTGGTGGAAATTATTTTAATAGTTTTTTTGGTTTATTGTTTTATCATGATTAACACATACTATTAACTATACAGTTGACAGTTGTAACTTATTAATTTAATTTTAAATATTTTTACATGACGCGTTTTTTTTAAAATTCCGAATCCTATAAGAAACATCGATTTTCAACTATATTTACTGCAGTAGGTATTATGTGAAAATATTTTTTTTTGATTTCGTAAAATTACTAATTACAAGAACCTTATATTTTGGAACTTATATTGACTTCATAAATAGTATCAATAAAAATAATATATTGAACACGTTTTTTAGTATCACGAATTGTGATAGTTTCAAGTTGTAAGTACCTACACTGTTTATACTTTATAAGTTTATACGTATAAGTTATAATACGTACATATTTTATAAAATATGATGGTGAATTTTTTTCTCGTTAAATAGTAGTTTACTGAAATATTGGATCCCATGCCCGGCTCAAGGGGTAGGCGACATAGGCCCTACGCCTAGAGTGGAATTTTAGTGGGGGGCTGAATTTTCATAACAATGATAATATTATTGCCTAGTGCACTATTTTCGCTTGAACCGGCCTTATTGAATCTGATTTATCATGTAAGTATATAACATTTGACGAGTTTACAGTGTTGTGTTTTAAGATCAATTTTTAGAAGAGTTATTAGAGATGTTGTTTCCGTTGACCGCTCTAACATTATATTGATAATTATTAATTATAAAGCTCCATTACCCGTGGCGATGACAATCGTCCTACAACGTTTTATTTCAAACAATAGGTACCAATGTAGTTACGTTATAATATGGCAGGTCATATTGTTATTGTTATTATTACAACTGTCAGTCGTCTGTGTTACAATAACGAACCGTCTTTTCAGAGCGGATTCGTGTGTGACACTGTGACGTATGTGAGCGTATAGTAGGTATACCTAGGTATAGTAAATTTTATAGAACTATATGTGCAGAGTTTTGCCCGGAGACGTGGTGGCGCCAGGCAGCTTAGCCGGTTGCATAATCCGCCTATTTATAATGAGTAATGACAATATAATATGCATTTAAAAATATTATATTAATCTGTTGCATGTTAAATCATTATAAAGTAACAACGAACAGACTCGTATGGAGGGGAGGGGTATTATAAGTGTAGTAACACCCCCACCCCTGTCAGTGTTAACAAAGAAGTGGCGAACAGCTGTTACAATTACCCCCCTCCCGAGATTGTATCGGGGATTAGATTGTTTATCTTGGAAATAATCTATATTTATATATGTACTTTAAATGCCCCATATTTTTACGTCTGACAGTCAGTTTTGAAACCACCAGTAATATCTTGGACGGAAAATGATCATAATTTATTATGATATATAATAGGAAGAATCTATGTACTTATTTGATAACTGATGATATATACCTTGGAAAGTAGATTTACCACCAAATCCTCCATATTTATGATAGGTATAATTCATAAGTAACGACTAATATCTTAAATCGAAGTTTAGGTCACAGATGATGTCAAACTTTAGGTCTTAATTATTTTTTTGTTTTTTGATTTAGTATAGCAATAATATTTAATTGTTTATGTTGACATAAGTTAATATTTGAATTTTAACCCCACCCCCCTCTCCAATAATTCAAATTAGTTTGCGCCTCTGGCATGCGTTATACACAGGTGTAACATGTTTATATGTGTGAATATATTTATATACTGGGTCATTCTTTTAACAGATGTGAACACTCATCAGTCATCATCTCAAAAAGTATTAACTCTTTTATAGATTTTCTGATTCTCATAAAGATAATTTTTTAAACACGAAAATCTGTAACATGTTAATAAAAAGTTAATATTTTTTTAAATAATGTGTGTGTATCATTACAATAATCGTTAAACCCTGTACAGTTGATAGAATTATTGTATAAACTATAAAGTAGTTACGTCTGGGTTACCTAAGTAAGTCTTCAGTTTTCCTGATACAACAGCAGCGGCGGTGGGAAACATGCATCTACGGGAAAAAAGACACGAAACACACGAATCATGCTGTAACATTTCACATGCAATTCTTGAACAAATATATTAGTTGTATCGTACAGGCGTATTATTATGTTGTATTAAAGTCGCGTAGATAAAATGCACAACTCGTATTACGACCTGCGCAATATCATAATTTAGTATTTAAAACAGCGTAAGCATGTTATGGTTTTTATTTTGTTTTTTAGGCTGTCCATGTACTAGAGGGGTCTGAAATATTATAATATTAAATGTACACGCACAATATAATGTGACTCATATTATATTATCTCATGCGCGTATAACCCATAAGTGGTTGTAGGGCACGTCTGCATTCCGAGCACTTTCATTAACGAAAACTTCTTTCGACTGGTACAAATGTCAACATAAAATAGTATTGTGTTACCTACCTACTTTGTAGTTAATACTTGTCTCTGTACGACTGCCAAGTTTATTTTGTGAAATGAGAAGGTACTTTACATGTTCGATCGAGTTTAATAAATTTTAGATTATCGGATTCGTATCTTTCGGGCTTCATGGTGCCCATTCCACTGACCGAAAAATGCATAAATTATATCATTGAATTTGGCTTCGACACATTATGCTGACGACATTATTATAAACATTAGTCATTAATATAACTATTATACATTATCAAAGGTTTTAAACACAATAATAATAATAATAATAATATGAGGTCTGAAAATTATGTTCTTGATGAACACAATAGGTACTGTTTAGTGTTTATATTGTAAGCAAATACCTAGATTAACATACTTGGAAATCAAAAAAAAATATTCAAATAAATATTCTAATAAATTATTCTGTAATATTATACAACATATTTATATCAATCGTATTTGGTTATGTAGGTATGGCTGAATATTTGTTGTATAATGTACAATATTTAGGAGAATAAAATATGCGTTGGGGGTACTTTTACAAATCTATAATAACTTATAAGCAAAATTTGTATTTGCCAGGGTTTCATATGGGAACTATATATATATTACTAATGGTAATGAATTATGATAGTAGGTATATAGACGATAACAACACATCACTTAGTAGAATTGTATGTATACTGAATACTATATAACTATAAGTATTTGTGTACCATACATACATATATTATGTATATATAGTATATTATATTATATTATACTTAGATGTGTGAGTTTAAACAGCTATATTATGATGCCTATACCAGTTGTTGAGATACATTATATTATACAAAGAGGAGGGGAGGTTACTATAATGTTATGTGCATATGTGCACATGGATGGCAAGTCTCACAAGGCTTTCACTTCGTTTTTCTGTTAATTTACTCGGGTGATTTATACACCAACGAAGAAAGAAAGCAATTTATGGCAGCGGGTCCTTTAATACAGTATTAAGTATTTACCCTATAAGGTGAAAAAAGTAATAGAAAAAATTACTTTTATTAATATATTATATTATGAGTTTGACCTTATGCTATATATACATATGGACACTACATAAAATATGCATAAGTTCAGTTTAGGCCACATTTTAGGATCAAAAGTTCCAGTTACTAAAAACTACCGTACATCTAATTTATAAAATAGATATGCAAAAAATGTGCTTATTTCCTTAAAATGTGTTGATACCATTAATAAAGTATATTTTTAACCACTGTTCAATATTTTCCAGTCCCAATATAGGACTAATACTGACCGTCTTTTTAATATTTATAGATACCTTGTAAATTATAAAAAGGGTGTTAACTGTAAATTACAATATTATATAAATATATACATTACACAGCTTACACTTTAAATCTTTCAAGTTAACTAAGACTAAAATTGTTGAAAATAAACGAAAGGCCAATCAACCGAGTATTTAATTGCTACCATTCATGTTTTTTAAATAGGTACATTTCTATTTAACAATTATCATGATTCATGACCTTTTTTACTTCTTTCGTTTAAATTATTCGCCAATTGTATTTATGGCTTGTACATTTCTATTGTTGTTTATGCTTACAATGTGAATGCATAACATTTTCTCGAGTTAGTGCGATTGGTAAGCTTTAAGTACCAACATTAAAAACTTGTAAAAATCAATTAATTTTAACTTTTATATAGGTAGGAAATATAATAAAAACTTCGTTTCAAAATATGTCATGTACTCATGTATAATGTATTTTTGAATAATTAAGAAAGAAATAACTACCTAACTGTTGTAACAATATTCAATAGTAAATTGTATATTTATATATTGCAATTATTTTAATTTTGTTTTAATTATTATTTAATACAAAATGTATTAGGTATGTATCAAAAATGTCTTAAATATTTTAAATATTATACAATTAAATAATATATTGTTATTAAGAAATACTATTTTTGAAATAGTAATTTGTATTAAAAAATTTAATTTGCTTATAACAAGCAATTTTATGTAAATAGCTAAAATTGCTTAATTAAGGCATTTTAAAATAAAATTTAATAAATTACTCAGATTTAAAAGAAATGCCATCTATATTAGAGTAATATTAATAAATAATCTCTTCAAATCACATTATTCGTACGTAAATTAGTTCTCAAAAAATGTAAATTTATTTAATTATTACATTTTAAATTATAACCTACGAAGTTCTATAAATAGATAGCTTGTCTGAAATGTTCTAAATTTAATTTAATGTACTTTATTCTATTTTTTTAATATTGTTTATAAATCCGCAACATCACTTGTGCTTATTGTAAAAAATTATAGTTTACAGATTGTACAATTAATAGATTAACAACAAATCACTATCACACAAAAAAAAAAAAATAGTTAGTTGATAGTGATAAATTTAATACTTTTTTGTTAGTTATAGGTAGGTTTATCTTTATGGTATTTTCAGTTCCATTGTAGGTACATAAAGAAAAGTTGAAGTGATAAACTGACAAATACTAAATTAAAACGAAAATCACGGATTATATTTATGCAATAAAATAAAGTAAAGTTGTAATATACTAATATTAAATAGCATTAGGATTTAATTATTTAGTCAGTTTGAAGCACTTTTTGTGATGTCTAAGAATAATTTTTAAACTGATGATTATTTAGTTATTTTACCCAAGTATACATTGATGAAGTCATTATAATATTTGAAATTAACCACAAACGTATACAAATGTATTGTTATAGCCTATGTTATATAAATATAGGCCAATTGAGTCATTTTGTTTTATGAGAGAAAATGTTGAGGTTTATAAATGATAGGCATTGGAAATCAATAGACATTTAGTTATTATTAAATGAATACCAACCTAATATATATTTGCACGTGTTTTAACTTTATAATTAATACTTGAAATCATTTTTAACAATACTGATGTTAAGCAAATCTGACAAGTAATAAAATATGCAATTGATGCATATCAAATCAACGAGTGGGTAGGTATATAATTCGTATCAATCAACTCGTACAATGAATTAATTACATGAGGTTACAAAATTATGTGTCATCAATTATTTTATGAATGAACACTGAATATTATGTTAATACATTAGTTTTCACTGCAAAGATATAAGTTTCATTTTCATTTTCGTAACTAATTGTCTTAAAGAGACATAAAGAAACATAATAGAGACATAAAGATATAGATAAGTACATTTAAACTCCATAAGAGAAGGAAGATCAAACATAGTATACGGAGTAGCCTTCACTTAGGTCTTAGACAGCCTAGACTCTAGACTCTAGTCCAACATCATACCTCACGGAAAAAGATTTTAGCAAGGTTACCAATCTTTTTACAAAAAAAGAAACAGATTGGATATCGTTGGTAGAGAACTAGAGGAGATATAATGTTAAACCTGACTAATTTTGAGTCAAATATTGAAAATTAACTGTTTAAGCATCTGGCTCATCCTCAAATTAAATTTTTTTTTTGTATATTTATTCAGAATGTTACTGTCTTGTTAATTTTTCACTCCACAGTAAATCTTATTCATGTGAGTGGCACCAAGATAGCTGTCAAGAACCGATTGATTTGTTGATGAATTTAAAAATTCAATGTTGAGGGTCTTCGAAAAAGAGAAAAAATGGCACGTAGTCTAGGAAACAAAAAAATTTGGGAACCTCTGGTCTAGAGTACGCGAAGCAAATGAAATTTTCTCTATTATCGTCTATTGGCTAAAAATATTATCAGCGCTGTATCATAAAATACAGATTAGAAATAAAGACAACCATCGGTAATGACTAATGACTAATGAATAAATGAATCTTACACGTATCGAACAATGCATAATATGCACAATTGTACGTTTATTAAATATCTAATCAAAGGATAATGAACGATCTCATTACACACACACACACACACACAAGCTGTCCGCTAATGTCAGTTTACATTAGAGAGAAAATCAATTTCACGGATCACATTTAGCACGTTGGGCACGTATTATACCATTTGGAAATGAAAACTACGAATTAATGCAGCAGACGAACTCGCACGCGTTATTCGCTTGCACACGAACAGACGATGACTGGTAGACCATAGTACGATACAATACCTACGTATAACAATAATTATAGTACTAGTGAAATAGCATATATTATAATAAGTAGTGGAAAAAATTGAACGCGTCGTACTGTGATGTTACTGCGAGCGGTGTAGGTCACACAAATGCATTGAAAAACGAATGCAAACAATTTGTTTCACGCTGATCTGCAAGCAAAATATTATAGCTCCACTCGTAATTAGATTGTTCGCCCATTTATTTCGTTCCACGATACAGTCATCCAGTTTTAAAGTAATGATGATCGTTTCCTATACCCACGCTGAAGTTACAATCATTAGTGGGAAGTTCACTATACCTACTATAGTTCAACGGGTTTCCAGGGCAATAATATTATCATCAAAATCCCTCTTCTTGGCCAAGCGTAGACCACGGGGCAAGGACAAATGTATTGCAATGAAAATAAATAGCCATAGGTACCATAACACCATAACAGTACATATAAGGCTAAAACTGTAAAATAATGGAAATACTAAAAAATCTAAAAGCCAAAAGGTAATTAGTAAAATTACTAGGTATCTTTTATAACCAGAAAAATATTTTGAAGACATCCCTTTGTATAAGTGTTCAAAACCTAATCCTGTTTGACTATTTTCGAGAATGTTTTTTTTATTATTTGAACACTGCTCGCCTCAGAACGAGACATAGGTTTTTAGCATTGAATATAAATAATATCATACGTCATATTTTACAATATTACTAGGTACCATTATTAACATTAAATAAAAAGTTTATTAGGTATAGAACGCTGTAAAGCCGTTTTCAAAATTTTCTATTCTAAATGTTATATAAGCCAAAATTCATCAACAAGCATTTTATTAAGAGATGTTAATAATCATGACAAATAAAGTTTTTTTACTGAGACAAATAAAAATATAAAAATTTTAAATAAATTATATTTTATTACGATTGATTTTATAAATAATATTTTATAATACCTAATATATAAGTACCTACAGTGGCTAAATAATAACAAGTACTAAGGAGAATACGTACATAATATATGTACATAGAACATTTTTTTAGAACCTAGCTATATTTTTGTTAGTATAAGACGCTGTAAAGTATACGGTGTTCGTTGTTTATATATTATTTGTATCAACACAATATAGCAAGGTAGACTCCCTATAGCTATTTAAAACTGCTGACAGTACAAAATATTTACGATAATACTTGTCATGTAGGTACCTGTAGTAGACCAAACAATATCAGATAAAAGTCATAACGAAAATCGAATAGAAGGCAAGAGAACTGTAATTTGTCTATATCTAACATAGTAACGTCCCTCAGTCCTCACCTTGGCCAGGATATAGGATATAATATATATCAGGGGTGGCTAACTATAAGAGCATAACACGCATAAATGTTCGCTCGTGTGTACGCTAACTATAAGCTAACTATATAGGTAAATGAAAATGTAAAGGTAAATAATCAGTAGGCACATTTCTGATATTATATTCTGCAGAATTATTATAAATATATTATAATATTATAAATTTCGTTAAATACCTATGAGTTTAATTTCTAGGTTTGCTATAATTTTATTGTTTTGAAAAATTTATAAAAATGTTGACCCTCAAATTAGTATCACTCAAGTAATAGTTTGTCTAAAATTTGAAAATTTCATAGCACTTATATGCTATCCACAAAATATATAAACACAATATCACAATATATACAACCAAACTATGCAGTACGGCATATAGTTTATCTATAGTCATCTAGGTACCTACTTACAATATTATAAAAGCATTAAAACCAATTTATATTCATAAATTCACTCCATATCTAAATTTGATGATTATTTCAGAAACATCTGTGTTTAACGGAAAACCCTAATGTGAAAACATCTATCGAACAAACAATGCGTACAATATGCAGCACCAAAAAACGACAAACAAAGATTTTTTACAAAATATGTCCTTGAGATCATGATGAAATCATATTTTTGTTACAATAATAATATCGTAGTATGGCAAAGGTTAGCGGGTAGATAATACATAATACAATAAGATTTATAGCCTTGGAGTTGGAAAAATAACATCAATTCTTACAAATAGAAAGTAAACCTTTATTTTTTTCTCCCTATTTAAATATTATCTTAAAATAGCATTGGAAAATATGACTGTCCTAGAAAATTAGAAAATTTATGACGTAGGTAGTATAAAAAGCTAATGGTTCCAAAAAAATATAAATATCTTTTTGTAGTTCATATAAGAGCTTAGAGCCCAATAGTAAGACATTAAAAGAATCTATACAATTTAAATTTTTTATTTCACGTAAGTATACGTATTGTTTAAAAATATTTTAATAGTAATTTTCTATATAGTAAAAATAAGTTTATTTCAATAAAAATAAAAATAATTTTTGTGCTTAAAAAAATATTTAAAATAAAGATTAATAGCCTAACTTCAAAATTAAATAAAATTAAAGAAGTTTTATTTACCTAGTTATTTCCTAGAAAATATGCTTCATTATATTACAAATTACAATACTATACATTATGTTCCTGTAGGTACCTATAATAATTATAGTTTTTATTATGTACGATTGTTGTGAGTTGGAAACCATCCATTAAGTGCATATGACTGCCTAAACCTAAATACATTTCAGAAAGCAAATGTTTTAGTCTTGTCACGCATACTCTATGAATATAGAAAATAAAGATTGGATATTTTCACGCGCACATCTTAATTTATGACCTCTATCGTTTTATAGTTAGTCACAAATTGTTTTATAAAAATCCTATTAATTTCAATACTTATCTATAGTGTTGTGTATAAAATGTAAGATCAAACTAGACACCGAATTCCTATTTTTGATGGTTTTAATAAACTTAACCACCACACGCACAAACATGGAAACGATTTAGAAATTATTAAGTATTATTTTTATATTGAGATAACTTTAGTTTTATTTTAAAAATGCATAAAACCGGCTTAGTTTTGTGACTATAGGTTTAAATGTTTAATACTTAAAGGATTAAATTAGATATTTTTCGTTATAATTACTTATAATGAATGTATTTTTAATTGTAATTAAACCACCAATACATTCTTATGTAGGTATTCATCATTTAAATTAAAAACCATTTATTTTTTATGAATCGTTATACTACCATAAACTAATGATGAAATGGAATTCAATTTGAATGGTTATTAATATTGATTGATATACTAACTTATAGCCGAACAGGTAAATGTTTAAATTAAAATATGTACAGTTCAGTCATAATCACGGTTATCTACTCAAGTATATAACCGTGGTCATAATAACTTGCATTAAATTTGATAATAACAGTTATATTGTATATCTGTATTATTATAATTTGTTATTTACAACTGCAGGCTTTTTTTTTTTGTGTGTGGGGGGGGGGGCAGGCGACACTAAAATTATTAATTATTGTACATAAGCTTATATTCTACCTTATATTACCCTCCCTTAACTAGAAGAAATAATGCTAAGTATTCAATTTCAAAGGAGATTTCTGGTTGGACAACTTACTATAAATTAAAATAATATTTATATAGTATAATATCTTTAATTTGGTGATAAATTCAAGCCCTGATTAAGACCTTCAGGGGGCCCAGGGGCAAATACATGGTAGTAGGCCACTGGGCCGGGCTCCAACCAATGACAAAATAGCCATGGGCCTCCACTTACCATGCCCGTGGTGATGAACATGGTAGGCGGGTGACGAGCCCTAACGCCTGTTAGTTCAAACAATAAAAAAGTAATATATTTTCTTGTAGTCACTATAAAAAGTACAAATTGCCACTCAAAGTAATTTTAAGCCGAGAAGTCTATGGGCCTGTAGCGACGTAGCCCCAATGCCCCCCGTTATCTGGGCTTAGTGATAATGCAAATCATTATGCGAGTATGTGACTGTTTATGCGAAGATTACTGCTCTGACTACTACTCAGTAAACGCTCATCGATGTAGAAACATATTCATTAGAAACTCCAGTCAGCTATAACATAATATGTTTTCATATTACAATATAAAAATTGACATGTAAAATAAAAAAAAAAAATTGTTTTGTCTTAATATCATAGTATGTACCTATTACAACTATATAAAAACCAATTATTCTTCAAGTCATTCAAGTCATGGAGGGATTTGCTCCCACTGCCCTCTCAAATACGCCACTGGGCAACAGGTGGCATTTTTCTTTGGGCAGTCACGGTGTCCGGAGAGAAAGGCCGTCATCCCCCACCCGAGCATGAGAGATTCCTAGGGTGCCCACTTAAAAATTCTGCCAAACACAAATACTCACGTGTAAAAACTCACCGTTCCAAACCCTACCACCACCACAGTACAACCCTACAAACAGCTAATGGCCATAGTGCCGGGCTTAAGGATCAATAAAAAAAAAAAAAACATAATAATATTTAACAATACATATTATTATATTCCGTATAGTTTATCTTACTGGTTTGTAAAAATAATATCACAATAATATACGAAAAATTGTAACTTTGTAAAAAGATAATTTCTTATAATCAACTAAATCAACTAATTAAATAGTTCCGTCCTGTATTACTAATCGAATAGTACTAATATTTATTTAGCTACTTAGTATGTTATAGTTATACAATATATATGATATGTCAGTCACACATTTTGAACTCGGATTGCTCTAATCAGTGTATGACGGATTGACGGGCATTTAGTTTAGACTTTTAAATTAAATTTATTTGCTAGCCAAAAACACAAATTGAAAATTAAAAGTCAAATTAGCACTATTAGATCATTTAAGACTTAAGTTTATATGTGTCTACTTAGAATTAATGATATATAAGTACTTGGTATATTAAAAACTAATTTAGATCGATAACATAATATTGTTCATTCAAACGAATGATATACGATTACTCACTACTTACAAACTAAATCTTTTTCCTTTAGGTTTTAACATAATATAATATTTGGGTTAAATACATGTCTTATAATTTATAAAACATACATAGTTCTTGGCGTGCGTGACGCGGCCGAGGTACCGCCAACGTGTATAGGTAGGTACCTATATAATATACAATATAGAATTATATACAATCCAAACAAGAGGCGCGAACAAACGGGATGGGTTTAATGAACATAAATGGGTTATTTGAGGTCAACCAATTATTATCACCAGGTTTAAATTTTTTTTCAAAAATGCATTTTTATCTACATTATAATGTAGCCCGCCACAATAGAGCCGATCCTCTTCCGAACCGTATTGACACATCCTTTTATATTGTGTTACCCGGTAGTGTGAGAACAATGGAAATAAAACAACAACCCGCGAGTCTTGACAGTTTCTGCAGAAACGAGACCGGCTTACTCATATATAGTTAATGTGTGTATAACTATATTATGAGAGGAGTAAGTTGTCGTTGGGCGTGTACCCGTCGGCTTAGAACTTATAATTGAAGGATATGACGGTGATCCCGTAAATTACTTGTTACATAAAAATAGGAAAAAAAAAATGTAATTTCGTAATAACTGGTAAAAAACACGTGTTTGTCCACCTATACACGAACACGTGTATCAGTGTATGATGGTAATACTATATAATAGTAAATAGTAAGTTTATGTTGTTGTTGCATTGACGCTTGTTCAAGTCAAAAATATATATACGTTAAGCAACGTAATCAACACACAGTGAACTTTGATCTCAGAATCTTCGGTTTTGCACATCCAATGATCCGGTGTCCTACTACCATGCAGCGATCGGAGGTCGTACCCACGGTGATAGGGAGGGGGGGATCAAATATGGGTATAATGTGTCATATTATACGGTATTTGATTATTATGAGACGATAGTTGTGGCACAAGGACGGTCCGTGTCCCCGGAACCACAAATTATATTTACACGATTGCAAACAAATAATGTAACACAATTATGCGCACTCCGTGTTTGGTATAAAAACTCTAAACACTACAGTAACGTATTATATTTTATTCGTAATTTTCAGTAAAATACTAAAATGTGAGTTCTGTGAATAGTCCAAACGTTTTTTTTTTCTATTCGTGGAGATAAAATAAGGTAATCTTAACTACTTTTTTTTTACTCTCCAAGAATAATCCAGACTTGTATTAGAATAAATTTCGTTATAGTTAGCTAAAAGACTTAAACGTATTTAACAACTTTAATTCAGATTTATTTCTATTTTTTATATACATTTTGTTAATGGTTTTCTACGTTTGATAACCATTAAGAGAACCGCTTTATAAAAAGTAAGAACCTATAATATTTTTAATAATTTAGTTTGTTAAAATGTAAGCCATTATTTTGAGTTTTTATGCTACATATTTTAGATTAATACTCAACAATGAATATTAATAATAATATATATATTTTAGTTTTATCTAACTTATAACTTATATGAATTAAAATAGTTAATACATATTATTATCAAAATACTAGGTAAAGACAACTAGGTCATTTTCTAGATTGTATTGATATAGTTAACTAAAGATGTCTTTTGTAAAACTTTATAATAAGGGGATAAATAATCGCTACTACATAGATATCTTAAATATACACTATAATAGAAACTAAATTATTGAGGTCATGTAAATAATTAACATATAATCAAATATTCTATAAAACAAAATAGACGATAAGAGCAGTTAAAATGTCCATGGTCTTTGTATACATTTACTCTAATACATATTATGTCAATACTCAATAATATACTTAGGTACAAACAAAAACATATTAGTGGGAAAACAGTAGATATAATTTTGAAAACTAAGTATGCAACTAATAATAGCATTAACTTAGACCTCTTTTTGACATTATCGCAATTGAATTGTTTTCCTCAAAAATCACACACACTCACATAAAAGTAATATATTAAAATTTAAAACATTTCTTTGTAGGTATACAGCTAAAATGTTTCCGAAGTATGTTTGATAATAATTTACTTACCATGTGTTCTTAGTTTCTTGCATTATTTTATTACGGACATTATAACTATTAATTTTGTTCAGTTGTAATACATAATAATAATATTAAAGCATCTATAAAGATACGAACAAAAAAAATTACTTGCACAATCATGATAAAACCAAAAATAAGTATTAATATGACATTAATATCTCGGAATTAAATATAATTAGTGTAATGTGAAAAAATAAAAAGGAGTCATTATGAATTATGATTTGGGGTATAAATACTAAAATATTTGTATATTATATATATTCGTTTTAGGAAGTAGTGTAATAGTAGAAGGTAGGTAATTAAATATTAGTAATCGTTATGTAAATATGGTGGATTATATTATCAGTAGGTAATATTGTGACAAATAATTAGATTCAAATACCAAAAATGAACAATATAGGTATATGGACTAAAAATTAAACAGAACGCTTAATGTAATATCAATAGGAATACCCAATAATGATAATAACTATTTTATGTAGTCGTTTTACACTATCGATAGGAGTTTTAGCAATACCCCAAATAGTCATATACTCATATCACAAAACATACAAATTATTTACTGAAACATTTCGTTTTATGGATGATTTCAATCATCCGTAACACCAAACCGCATTTTAGTATAATAGAAAATGGCATACGGCTGTTTTTGACCAATGTTAAAATGTAATACAAAAATAATAGGTACCTAGGTATACATGAGTATACAATAGTTTATGAAAGACGACAAATATAATGATATTTTTTTAATAGCTTTAAAATTGCCCAATAAATATTAATATTTACTGTTTTGCAATATAAAAATCTCTGTTTTATACACAGAAATAATTTTCTAATACCTGCAGTTGTAGATATTAATAATATAAACATTATCTTTAGAATATATAGGTAGACATATGATAACACGTGCTCATTTTGAATATATTTTTTTTAATTTTTGTCCGTCTGTAGTTTTTCCTATCGCCCCCCCCTCACACAAACTCCCCTTGCTATCGCATAAACCAGTACCGACATGGCTACATTGCACGTTCGCGTATTCGGCCTTCATGGACATTGTGCACGCCGGCTCTTTTGTCGCTACTGGTCAAACAATACGTTTTGCCCAATTTTCATAGCACAATGACGCCTGTTCAATATAAGTATAAACACAGTACCTACATATAAACGGCACACAATATTGTGCATAATATACATATATTTATATATTATACTATGTGTGTACCTATACTAAGCGCAATTTGCATGCCCCCAGTGGTGTCAACGATCGGGGCACCCCCCGCCTATATGTAATATATACTAGGTATTAGTGTATTTCCTAAATAGTATACAAATATATTAATTTATAATATCTACACATGTCACGAAGAAACGACCCACAAAATGCAACATAGTTTTGGGGATAAAATCCCTTCTTCCGCAATTTGTACTGCACAACTACAACTGCAACCGACACAATGGCGGATTTATGGGGGGAGAGTCAAGTATTTATTGTCATTTATATATCACTCATAAATATTCCTACTCACCCCCGCTCCTTACAACAAGCTTCAGATCCGCCCCTAAACCAAAGTCAACTTATTGTACCTACGTGTGTACAATGTGCACATTTTTTCTATGATAAAACTAGATAAATTAAAATTATTAAATCGTTGACCTATATGAACGTTTTGTCACGTCACCTGTGTTCAATATAGTATGTTTCAAAACCTGTGGTCGAGCATATAGCCCAAACGGGTTTGGCAGCGGAGAGTGATCAAAGTGAAAACTCTCAGAGTCAATGTCAACTGGATGTCGTGGGGAAAAAACAAACACCTAAATCCATTCGAATAAAAACGAAATACCTTCTTTTTATAATAAATATTTATATTTGAAGTAAAATAACTAAATGCTTTGTGTAAACGACTACGGAAGTAGGTTCACACAATAAAACTTGAGACGAAAATTCAGATTGTTGAAAATATTTATTCTACTATAATTTACTATATAATTTTATTATACTATATACTATTATATGGGCACCGTATACTTGCTAGTTGCTAGTTTTACTAGGTAACAACTAACTTTTGAGCAAAATTTGGAATAGCATAATATATTAGATAGAAATTATTTAAATTAATTTGAACTAATTTTAATCATGAAATTAGTAAAATTGTTTTCAAAAATGATGTGTATTAATATTAATGAAGTAAATGTTTCAAAATGTGTAAAACCCACATAGATATTATATTTGTTTTTATAACGAGCAATAATAGGTATTAATAGACACTCCTTGAATCATTTTATTATTGAGTTCTTCTTCATTAAGGTCAATCACCTAAAATACGATAGGTCACCCATTTTTCTTTTAATTAAAAAAATTGCATGTCATTCAAAATATGATAAGGTACGGTAATATAATCGAATAGCTTCAGGTACGGATTAATGTATGCTTAAGTTATTTACATATGGATGGAATGGTTAAATTGTATCATTAAAAATTAATTACCACAAATGTTAATATTGAGTAGTTCGAAAAAAAATATATCACTAAATCGTACCTTTGACAAATATAAAGTTTCTAACATTTAACATTTAGTTGGTTATCCACAGTATTATATTTGGTGTCGACTGTAATTACAGAGTTTAAAATAAGTCACATGCAAATATTAAATCAAAAATAAGGGATTTAAATCGACATTTATTATTGAAAAATATTGTCATTGTACGTACCTACAATCTACATACCTAGATATATTTAATAAGTAATAACATTTTATTTTTAAATAGGTCTTAAGACAAAGTAATTACTTGACTACCTATATATATACCACACAATAGTCAAAAAGTGCTATTAGTAAAAATTAATAACTGTAATAATTAACTTTAATTAAATTAATATCAATAATATAGTATATTATCATTTATCATTAAATATAGGTATAGGTAATAGGAATTAATTAAATTAATTAATATATTTTTATTGTATGAAAGGTTATAGGTATATTGGTATTTATGTTATTTCTCAAAGTTATCATTGGATTCTGTCATATTTTATATTTATTACAACAAGAAAGAAGTAATTTTTTATATTTTATAAGCTATAGTTACAAGATAAACACTGCTAATGGAAATGTTCTATATTAAAATTATTTACCAATGTCTTTATTAGTAAAATAAACTTAAGCTTTGATTTAAATGACTTCAAACCAATATAACAATTAATTATATCTACGCATTTGTTTGACGTTCGTACGTTAGCTTTTTATGGGACTTAAATTTGTCTGCGATTATTTGAGCTTTTTTAATTGTAACTCATAACTTGCACAAAAATTGAAATATCGTAAAAAAACCACCATACAAACGCATATAATGCTCTTAATTTTAAGTTTGATAAAATATCAATTCACTCTAAAATGAGCTAACAGCAAAAGATTGATTTTGCTATAGGTATACAAATTTGCTATGTTGCTCATGGGTCAGAGAGAAAATACAAATAGTAAGCTGATATCCTCTTAAATTATTATATTTTAAGTACCTGCCTAGGTATACCTAAGTATACCTATACTTATAACATACACTTTTCTCCGGAACACACCTTTCAATATTATTTACACTTAATCAACTCGAGTTTAATGGAAACCACACACTTTTATAATTTTATTGTTCAAAAGTGTACATTTTTAATTATTTGTAACATGCAATTAATTCAAAAATCGCATAATTAAATTCCAACCACAGGAAATATTTCATTTTATGTAGGGAAGAAATTATAGTTTACACAACACTACATGTACTATCCTATAAATATATGTACTAAATGTACATAGCCACATAGGTATCTACTAAATACTTAATAGGTAGTAGAAAATACGTATTAAAAAATGATTAAAAGACGTTCAATCAATTAAATATAAATAAAGTACGGACAGAGTCCAAACTTCAAATAGTATATAGGTGTTAATGTTATTTTCGGCCACATAATATATGTGAGCAAGTCTTGTATTGTTATTTTTAATTAAAAATAAATTATAAATAAAATATTTCGAATGTCATTGACAGTGATGAGTACGATAATATGAGAGCATTCATAGGTATACAATTATATGCATTAATTTTTGGTTTTTATAGATGAATACGTGGTTTTTTAAAATTAAATTTTAATTTAAATAAATCATCATAATTTATGCATTGAACTATTTTAGTTATTTTTCTAAAAATGTATTTTAATCATTATACTGGACTGGTAACACCCCGCCGCGGCCTACGAATAATATTTTCGGATTGCTGGAAATCGTATATAGTAATATTCAAGGGGTAGGTTATCATCGTGGTTAAGTTAACCATAACTACAACTTTTTGAACCCTATCACTGGAGCTCACTCCAGAAGTGGAGAAAACGTGGGATGTTTTAATATAGGGAAAAGAAACTATATACGCGTTTTTTTTCATTGAGATGAATACCTAGCTGATACAACAGCTGTATTTCAATTGTTATATGAAGAATTTTGAGTAGGTACCCTAACTAAATGTACATAGTATAGATATTAGAAAATATTTTGTCTTTATAACAAACCACGCGGAATTTTACGCAAGAAAGTAGTCGTAGAAATAACCCTGATGAAAATTTGCCACCATGCGCGTGACGGTCAAGCTTCTAATTTCGCTGGCCGTATTATAGTGAAAAGGATCCCTTTGAACACATTCCATTGGATATTTAAGAACTTTGGCCACCACCGTGATCCTATATTAATTTATACCTTAGGTAATCTTAAATCAAATAATACAATTTTTTTTATATAATATGATCATTTTTTGTAATTAAAAATAAATATATTATAAGACGACAACAGACCAGTATCACAGTATCAGTATCTGTAAAATGTATATTTAAATTGTTATAAATCCATTAATTTATTGTTAATTATTAGATATACATTAAGATTTTATGAAAAATAAACTTGCGTGAGGAAATTTAACGATTTGTATAAATTGCATGCAGTAAAATAGATGCCGACCACGTGCGTAATGAGTAATGACCATAAGTGGCATTTGTATCGTTTTATGGAACTTAAATCTATCCATATAGTAGATGGAGAAATATTCTATCTTTACCCATTCTTTATCCGTTCTCAATACAACGGGTCCGATTTCACTACTTATTAAACAATATGTACATGGAGCGTACTAAATAATATGCCATGATGGAAGTATTCCCGTCCGGTTTGGAGGTCATTGCCGGATGTAAATTAGACCAATCCAAAGAGATGAATAGACAATTAAATTGTTCTTGTAGGTTGCAAATTAAATATCAATGACGTCATCGATTCGAAAAATTTATCGTGTTACGTAGAAATAAAACAATAATATTTTTTTAATTGTTTGTCAGATCTAAGAATATAAACTACGTATACTGTGTCTGTACTATTTAAGTGATGTTTTAAAATTTGAAAGTGGAAGTAAGAATGATTTGAATTAAAAAATTCAAATTAATTAATCTGAATTGTATGTTACGTATATTAATTATTATAACGAGATGAGCATTAGACCTCAGGCAATCCTTGTAGTAAATAACACTCTTACTTTGGAACTAGTACCTACCTATTACTCATTTAATTAAAGCATTAACGAACAACTTACCGATGAAGTGTTTGGATATTATGTGTTATAAACCAACCATAAACGTATACATTATTGTGTAACTATGGATTGTTAAAATTTAAAAAAACTATTACAAAGTATTATTCAAAACATAATTTTACAAAATTGTATTAAAATAAAGTAAATAGATATTGTTCATTGATGGATTAATTCAAAAAAATTATAAAATATTTTATTAAAACTTGTAGTAAATATGGAGATCTCTATCATGAATTTGAAAAGTAACATAGTCTCGTTATCAACACCCGAGTGCATTGGCTTTTGCCTTTTGGTGAAATTTTAAATGTTATTATTGGTTCCCATGGCCTGACTATGATTGCATGGATTTTGACGAATTATCAATTCTACTTCTAGCTGTTAATTGATTTACAGTGAACATTTTGCACTATTGTCTGAACTAAACCTATACTAGCATAAAGTTACCAACGTCTACTAGTGATTACTGATTAGTGAAACACAGTAACTAGTTGCAGAAAGCGTAACGCATGAGCCCATACTATAGGTATATTATAGCCGAAGTGTGCAAACGGTTAACAGTTAAACATAATTTTTCTGAATCAAAATTGTATGAAACAAAATAAAACATATTAAGGTAAATATTATTGAAAAATTGATTGTATACAGGTTGATGATAACTTGATTATTAATTTTAAAAATATAAAAGCAGTTAAATTCTATGCAAAATTAAGACTTTTTTTAATATATTATTTACATTTATTATTTATTTATAACATATTATGGTGTACCGTTTATATAGTTTACTTACATTACATGATTGTTAATAAATAGTAAACTTGTGTGATAAAAAGTTCAGAAATATTTATTAAATCTTTCACGATAAAAAAAATCAGTAGGTAGTGTGAATACGAGTTTAAATTTCGTAATAACAACAATATTTTATTAATAATTTGTATTCTTACATGGATATTTGTAATTTAATTAATATAGTCCGTGAGAATTGATAATACAGAGTTTTATATAAAACAAAATTAAATAAAGATGTTTTTTCTGTCATTAAACATCAAGTAGTTTACGGTTTAGTTTTACTACCTATATATAATATTACAAAATAAAGTGAAATTAGGTCCAACTAGAAAATGTAAAAAATAAATATAAGGTTAACAAATATTATTTTATAATCTTATCACATTATTTACGATATTTTTTTAGTCAATATGACGTATAACATTCTATTTGACTTATAATACTTATAGTTTACTTTCTTCGCGAAAATAAATACAAAACAAAAACCACAACCGGTTCCCTCAGGCACTTAACAATTCTTTCACACTATTCCGAAACGTGCGCATTGACATCCAAATAACTTAAAGTTGATTAAACAATAGCTTAACTACAATGAATATATAAGCTATTGTGATGTCGTAAATAAATAAATAGAGTCCGTTATTTCCTTATGTAGCTCTAAACACAATTAATATGTAAGGCTTAATTTTGGAAGGAAAAAAAATAGTTATTTAAAATGACCGATATATATTTTTACAATACAAAATAACACGGGTTTTCATGCTTATTGAGGAATTTAAAATTTGTTTAATATACGTCACTTGTATTATTGCTATTTAGGTGCCTTAGTCTTCGTTAATTTTTAAAAATTTGAAGTTCAAGACAATTATCGTACCTTACTATTTCATTATCTACCTGATAGGTTAGGTAAGGTTAGGTTAATAATTACTTATACAAACATATTAATACATCATATTATAATATAGGAAGTGTTAAAATATTTTTTTTAAATATTACACCCTATATTATTAGTTTTTAATTATAAAATTACTCAAGATAAATGCATGATTTTCAAAAATTTTAAGAATTCTAGGGAAAACTGTAATGTTAACTACACATATTGTCATGTAAGAGTTTTATCAACTAATAATATCAATAAAAAATGTGAACCACAATGAACGTTTCAAGTGTTTAACATTATACGACACCACCGACCACCACAATCATTACGGCATGCATGCTTAGTGCATTACACAGTGGCTGGGTTGAAAACATATTCGTGTTCCACCACTGACCTACTGGCTACTACTACACAGTATAAAGTATAAGCTATTTCACTACAACACTGTACCTATAGGTATACTTAATATTATATATTATAAAGATGAGAAGACGATGGAATTGTGTACTGCCGTTTCTTCTAAAATTACAAAAATTATTAATTTCTATGTAATAAATAAAAAAAGAAAAAAGAAGAGATACCAGAGTATTAGTCACCCATCTTTACTTGACTATAGTGACTACATACACGTAGTATACATAGCGCATACATTTGAAATCAATAATTCACCAACCGATGCATTCGGAAAATGAATTTTAGTTGAGATTACTTTAGAAATTAGATGGTGTTCAAGTTCAATTAATATTATATTAGAATACCTATATATAAGTATATGCTATATTAAATAATAAATAGGCTATCGTTTAAAATGTCAAGTCGTATATTCTGTTTGCCGTTTGGTTATCTGAGCGTTCGTTTCATACTAATGTATTAAACACACAGTATGGACAAAAGTACCTCTTCTCCAAGCTACTATGTCGTGGCACACTAGTTTTTAATATAGGTATAGGTACAATTGATCCGACCAGTTTATCTATTCCTCTTATAAACACAAATGCGGCCTAGAAACCATATTGTTAGAGCTTATAACCTGGTCTTCAGGCTAGCAATTCCATAAAGAACGTGTAAAAACTAACGCATCATTGTTAGCTATATACCATGTTAACCTAAAATACTTAGAATTACAACAATAGATTCTCTAGTAATTTTAAATTATTTCTAAAATTAATTTTTAAGTTAACAGTGAAACCATATTCTAGAACAATACGACTCTATAACATTTACTTTTATACATACATGCGTCTTTTGATATAAGGTTATATCTTTTATGTCTATGTGCACTTCACATTTGACAATGAAAAGTGTGTAATATTGTGTACGGCTACAGGAATTATAAATAAAGTACATTAAACTATACCAGTTAAATCAACTTCTCCAAATATTTCCTGCCTTGTGGAGCCCATGTTCGATCATTTTTACTAAATTTTAAACTGTATATAATATTTTATTAATATAAATAGGTCTGAAAATCTAGATTTAAACAATTTCAATTTTATTCATAGAATTTACAATCAAGTGATTAAGTATACATTTTGTATTTTACATTCAATACGTAAAGTATCAGTGGCTCAACTAAGGGGGGGGGGGCTTAACCCCCCTGACCATAATTTAGCCTTCCAAAATATCCCTTATTGATAGAGATATAAAACCATTATGGGTTATATTAAATTAATAATTTTGTTGGGTGGGCTGTAACTCCGCCCAGAATTTTAACCCTAGTTGCGCTTATATAGGTATAGTATTCCTTGTGTAAAAAGTTAAATTAATTTTATTTATATAAAATAGAATAAATAACGATAGAATAAATTCATATTAGACAACCTCTTAAAAACAATAAAAATAATTTAATATATAGCATTTGAACATTTACTAAAAAATAATAATAAGAAACTAAGCATTGTTTTCCATATTTAAAATACATTTTATAATGGTATTAAACATTTATGTATTATTTATATTTATATATTATATTGTATGCAGTTTATTATATACTAGGTATAGTTGGTAGGTACTTTCGATTATTATTTTATTTCATTGGTAGAACCAACTAAGCTTAAGAAAAACTTCAAACAAACCATACAAAGTGTTGAAGTGCCTATATGAAGGTACGTAATTTAAACTGGTGTGATTTTTTTCATTATATTTATAATAAGTGATTTAATTTCGACTAGGTAATTAATAAACTTGTAATATTAAATTTTTGACAAAAAGGAATTTTTGGAAAAAACGTGTTAATTTACTATGAAAATTTAATATTTTTTAATTCACATAACTTTATGCCTTGATTTTAACATTTAAATTTTTTTTAAGGAAAATTAAGTGAAATTCTAATACGTATCACAACTTAAAATATTTAATAAGTTCAATATATTTAATTATTTTCCTATATATATTATTTTATTGTTGGGCATTAAATTAAAAACGGTCACTGTTTGGAGAAATGACATAGTTAAGACCCACGCTCAATAGTCAATGATCATTGAAAATCCGCCAACTTGAAAATGTAACGGCTAACTCCCACACTCACTATTTAGGTTTAAATGAAACTCACAATGTAGTGTCAGTTTTTTCTATCTATATTTTATTTCAGATAAGGACATGAATGGTGGGCGATCTGTTTTAGAAGAAAATTTGCATGAAAACACAAATAAAAAGTTATTCTGGCACAGTAATTTAGCGTTGGTAAGCAATAAAAAAGAAGCTTGTCACTGACACCTGATGAGATGAGTCATGACAGAACAAAAGAAAGAAAGATAATAAAATATAATTTTCATTTTAATCAAACCCCCTTGAACTGAAATCCAAAATAAAAATTATTTTAGTAATAAATAAATCATATCTGTTATGAAATTGAATACAGAAAAGAGTTCACTAGATAATTTGTACACTGTACAGACATAGTTAGAAAATATTATAAATAATTATTCAAACATTTTAAATTTAAATTACGTAACTTAATCTCGTAGTTTCTATACAACTACACCTCGCGTCCACGTGGACAACTATATTAACATAATATTGTTAACTATTAAGTATATTACAAGTATTTTTCTATAAAGTTGATTTGAAGAAAATAATCAAACTAAGATCTGAGAAGTAATATATTTGAATAAAATATTACATCATAGGTACAATTAAGTATACTTATATTATATTATATTTAAAATATGAAATAAACAAAATCTTTCTCAAGTTTATGCATGCGTTCTATTTTTATTTATAATTATTATAGATTTGTTAAAAGTATCAGATATAATGCAAATAAATAGTGTATCAAAAACTTTCGCTTCGTATCTAATGGTATTTTAAAGACCCCTGGTCTTTAACTGATGTCAATGTTGCATCTGCTTTTTTTTTGGAGAAAGCGAACCTAAATCATGCATAGTAATGAATGCATTTAAAATATAGGTAGGTACGTTTACTTATTTCTGTTCGTTAGCTCCGTGTAGATTTTACATATCATACAGATGCACATCGCGCACATAATTCCAAAGTTTATTCCCGTATATCATGTTAGTTTATCACCCGGCATTTTTTTTTTAATAATTTACATATGTATCATAATAAACTTAACCTGTTAAAATATTAATAAATATTAGAAATGTTTAGATTTTAATACTAGTTTTTTTAAATAAAAATATACTTGCAGGTAGATTGTAATACGTACTGTTATTATAATGCCTATAAATCATAAACCTATAAGTAGTAAGTACCAACTATCAAGTATAAAGATGTAAGGCATATATATATAATGTAAAGCATATTACATATTAAAGGATAATATAGTAATAAATTTAAATTTAAATGTAATCAATTGTAATATTGCACTATACATATTTTATACTGTTTCGTATTATTAAATCTTTGAAATAAATATTTATTTATTTCTAGCATAATTTTACCATGTAATTTTAAATGCAGTTTATATTGTTTTCTTCTGAACACCAACGAAAAACCCGAACCGAAGAAAATGTACGATATTTAATATGTTAGGAATATGTAATGGATATTACCTAGATTTAGAAATATAAAATAGAATATAAAACTATTATACATAGGTACATATCTTCAACCACACTGTCTTATACCGTTCCAGCTATTTAACTATTTAGGAAAAAAACCATCATGTTTACCGTAGATGTGTTAGAATTAATGTTTTGTATTAAGCTAGGTAATTAATCAAAAACAATTTTGTAATATTGTATATCTATAATGTATATAGTACGATATACAAATATACAATACATTAAAAATTGTTATAACGTCCCTAATTAATAATTGTTTGTTGTAAGTATAAGTACTTTGTACATATATTATAACATTGATTGAATACAAAAATATGATTATAATACAGGACTATGGTATAATATTGTGGTTTGTTCACTGTTAAAAAAAACTTCACATGTCGCGTAATCATTGCTTCACGCGTATAGTGTTATTAAGCTGTATACAAAACCGGGACAACCGTATTTGGTGATAAGGAGAATTATTATTGCGTGAAGAAAATAAAGAGATCATCGCCATATTTTTAAACAGAAGCAGGATGAAGGTTTTTTTATTGCGATATCAATACATTTTCGAATTTTAAAATATTATAGGTTATACATAATATAATATATATAATATATATATATATATATATAAATACACCGGTTTAATATTATTTATATTGTTTATACCTAGTATACGTAAATTCATTCCAATGTTGTATTATATGAGATAACTAAATCACTGCAAAGGCCCAAAATGTCTCTAAAAATATTTCACTATAATTGTATGTATATAAGTATATTGTAGGTTGTTACTTGTAACTTGTAAGTATACTTCTGATGGTGTAAAATAAGATATTTCATTGATTTTCAAATTTTCATTTTATTTTGAATTTTATATTGAAACTTATTAAAATTGTGAAGAAAACTTTTTATATACGTAAGTATAATAACTTACTGTTAATTTTGACTTGACGTATTCTAAAACTAATATAAAACTATATACCTATAGCTATACCTAAATTGATTATTAATTTGTATAATATAACGCTGAGAACGAATACGTTAAAATGACTAACTAATACAATCATCGATGTTAACAATTAAATAATATATTATTGTTCTTCATACTCATACTCATATTATCTTTTACTCTGTTTATACTTTATAATATTGCATAACTATATTTTGCTACTTCTTAATATAAGCTATTACTAATTTATTATTTTATGTATTAATTTTAAGTTAATATAATATAAGAACCGCTCCCCCAGCACAAGCTTTGCTTTTAGGGGGTGCTGCAACTAATTAATTTACGTATTTATACAATGTGTCTCATGTTGTTTTGCAAAATAAAGTATTATTATTATAAATATATCTTTAATTTTACTTCATGTACCTATTCGGGTATATACACAATTATTTGGTCAAACAAAAATAATTTTATCAATCCATATTGCGTATAATTATAATATCCGTATAATAACTAAATAAGCTACAAGTATGAAGCTTTTGTGAAAGTTGTCTATAACGTTATCAGGGGAATTATATAATATATAGTGTGTACAATATGCAAAGCATCATTTATAACTCTACATCTGAAAGTTTTTTTGAGGGATGATTGACCAATTAAGGGCATTACTAAAAGTTGTAGCTACATAAACACATTTCCGAAAACATGAAGTCATGAAATAGGTATTAATAATAAATTAATAGGTAGGTACTTAGGTATATGTATATTAAAAAAATAAAAATGGTAAGGCCTATTCATAAAATTGAATACAAAATAAAATATTTTGTCATACCAATGTATTATTAAAACTATAAATTATTATGAATAGGATTTAATTATTGAATATTTGAAAAATGCTATTTTAAAAAAAAACATTACTAATGCTTTTGAAGTGCTATCATATAATTTTGAAAAATTTAGGTAAATTCATTTTTATATATTTGTATTAAGATTGAGTCTTAAAATTAGTCTCAATGGGTAATTAAGAGGCTATAAATTGAAAAATATATATATACAGAAATTAAACAATAAATCCTGTACTTATAACTGAAGAATGAGAAATGAGGAATGCTCGGGAATGTATAGGAATGACAAAATATTTAGAATACCTATTGAATGGGATGTTGTAAGATTTTAAAAGAGACAATAGGTAGAGGTCGTTTTAATGATAGTTCTGGGCAGTTAAAAACTAATTCTTAGGTATACGAAATACAAATTGCATATTTGTATGGCACCTGAAACAAGACCTAAGGGTGGGTTTTGTACAACAGTATTAGCCATTAGGTAATTGTTAATTAGATAATATAAAATCTGTGCACACCAAATTAAATATACTGAAAAGAAAAACCGGTGACGAAACGATTAGGCATGTAGTACCTCAGACAAGTACTCACCAATCGTTGAGTCTTATCGGGAGCGATAACGGTGATTTCGTGCGCTTGCAGGATGGTACCGTCGGCGGCGGCCGCGGAGACGCCATGGACGATTTTGTGAGGCGTAGACGGACTTTCGGAGCCAGCGAACTTAACGTTAAATATGTTGGGAACTTTGGTGATGAGCGACAGCCGGCGGGATAGTTTCCTCCCGATTTTCTTTGACTGTTTCCGGAAACGCTGCGCCTCAGCCTGTTGCGCAACGTTGTTCAAGGGACACGAGTCCTCCATGGCTGCCGGTGCGGAGGCGCTCGTTCCCGTCGGCGCGGGAAATTAACGCGAATGCCGCACAAACTAACGCGGTCTCACATGCACAACCTTAATCCCCGATGATGTGATAACGATTGCGAACGGACTTCCGAAACGAAATACGCACCTGACCCCGTGAAAATAAATAACGACACAGACGACCGACGACAGACACGAAAGACGAACTCGCGTGGACCCGCGGCGAACGACTGTCGGCAGCCCGTAGTCTACAGCTCTACGCACATGCCTCGCCGCCGCCGCCGCTGTAGCGCCGCCCCGTTTGACGCTTTGTCTGAGACCGGTCCGTCGCTGTCGGTGAGCGATAGAATTTTGATTATAATTTTGTTTTTTATTCTTAGTTAAGTTTTATTATTAAATAATGTTTTTTTTTCTTATTTAGTATTTCAAATCAAACAAATGTATGTTAACTCTGTACTGGAGTAGGTAAAGCAAAACAGATTTTTGAAAAGAATCGGTTTTCTTCTAAGTAAATTATTATATTATATTGGAATTGGAGGCACGGTTGAACGTTTTTCACTTAACCGAGTTTGCCGTTGAAATTTCGATTAGGTGACAAATCGAAGAAAGGTAATACAACTATAATTGTATTTTTATTATAATAATACATACTTTAGGTAACATACCAATACCAGTATTTTGTTTTTGGATTATTAAAAATATTTAAAAATATTAGATAAAATCTTTTATACATTGAAAATCTGTATAATATAGATTCTAACTATTATTAATAATACTCATTTTACCTGTATATCAATACTACTGATTACTGACTAATTATGGTAAACGCGCGTCTCACCTTGTCAATCAATATACTTATTCAGTTAAATGAAAACAACTTAAGAAAAAATTTAAAAAATGTATTTTTAATATTTTTTTAATTTTGAGTTTAATTTAATTATCAATTACATAAATTATTATTGGAATAAAGGTATTATTAATAATTCATAATATACTTATAATCTATATTAAAATATATTGGCTATTGAGTATAGGTACCTATCAATTAATAGAACGTTTAAGTATAACTAAAATGTCAACCGATCTATACGGTTAAATTATTAAGAGGAGTCCCTGACTATATTGGCATAATAGATACTATACTAATTCCGTATACAACCATATAATTATATTACATCATTTACATCTCTGTGATCATTCTCGATATACAAGCTCGTCAACCACGGCTATATGGCTTAAAGTTACTTTAAAATCTAGGATTGGATGAATACATAATTCCTACCCACCCCCAAATAACACCCCTGCCAAAACCAAAACTGAAAACCACGGATAATATAAAAAATAAAAATTGTATAAATACTAAATAGGTACTAATAAATAATAATTATTCTAACTGGCCTAATTCGCCTTTCTTGATGTGTAAAAGTTTTAAATACTTTATAGTCTATAATTAATCCCAGAAATTACAGTTCACACCACTATTTTAGTACCTATACTGGTGCTATTACCTCATCAATTTGTCAATGAAATGTACTATAAATTATGCTAAAAAAATTTTGTTTTTAAAAATTTAATTTGTAATAGTGTTCAAGTTTTGTATAGATTTTAGTTAAAATTTATAGTAGTATAAATATTATATAACAACCATACAAGATACAACATTGTTGTACAAGTATATATGATATAATATTTCAATATGAAATGCGAATACTTGTAAGAGACTATTATAGAGAGGCACCAGGCGCCAGATTTACATTTTGCTTACATCATAAAAATAATTTATAGTTAAATTAACTTAGTTTATTTAACTAAAATATTTTATATTATACAAATATATTGGAAAAAGGATTATGTAATTACGAGAAGATGAATACTAGGTAAAATATAAACTAATAAATGTTGAGTTTTGATGGTTTTTCTTAATATAATATAGAATATTGGAGGTTTCATTTTTACAAATTATATAGCATTGAATATTCTAAAAAAACCTCAAGTCATTCATTTTATGTGTCAGTAGGTACCTACGTAATGGCACGTACTTACTACTTAAACATTTTAATATGTTTAATGTGTATAACGATTTGATTAATTTTTAATATATTATTAAATTAACAAAACAATTGAAGTTTTGTTTTCAAGTTGCGTAACAATAGTCAATAATACCGACACACATATTATATGAATTTTTGACAATATTTAACAATAGTAATGTACAATACACGGTAATTGAAATAAATATATAAAATTTACTTTCTCGTTTGTTTTATTGTCGAATCCAACTCAAGAAAAGTAAATATATAATAATATATAAAATATAATACAATAAAACTTCCTTAACTCATTCTTCATACACACAAATAGACAACGTCTTTAATACAGAATATATATACTATTCATCTCGCTCTGATAAACTTGAAGATATGTCAGCATTTTACTTCTATAGCAATGATCATTAATTTTAGCTACTACAGTATTTATTAAGATTTTAAATTCTAGACAACTTGAAAAAAATGTATTCCTCATTTAGCATTAAAAAAATATAATTCAAAAAAAATTTAACACAGTCATATTAGTAGACCTACTCAATATTACTACAGGTAGGTCAGTGCACACTGAACAGCTACAATATACAGCATAATATGCATTTATCATATTTGTGTGTGTGTGTGAGTCGAGAGAGAGAAAAAGAGAGTCTGCCTACAATTTGTTGAGCAGACATTTATTTAGCAGAATATATTTTTAATACTTTTAGCCTTTAGGTTATCAAAGACTGCGGAAGATTTCCTGGGGTAGTGGGGTCTCTTGGCAA
The DNA here is from genome assembly GCA_949089665.1 of Macrosiphum euphorbiae. Lineage (NCBI taxonomy): Eukaryota > Metazoa > Arthropoda > Insecta > Hemiptera > Aphididae > Macrosiphum > Macrosiphum euphorbiae. Next base: position 29,041,488 of record CARXXK010000004.1, on the reverse strand, counting down.
ATAAAGTTTTTGGAGTCCTAAACTTAAGGTCTCAAACTTTAAAGGCAGGGCCCCTCACTATGCGGCACCCCAGCGGGGCCCTGGGCACCGCCACCGTAGGTTACTGTAATCTGTAAGACAACTTACGAAAAACCTTGTATTCAATTTTGAGGATTTTACGTTTTCCTGATTATAAGGAAAAGTACGAGAATTTAATAATTATATAACTATACCCAAACTGACAGCTAGATCCAATTTTCAACCAGAAACTACCCTCAAAACTGAAGATTTGAAGATTGAAGCAATTTTTTGCTCCAAAAGGTATTGATATATTATAAAGGAAACTAAAAATCACTCATCATTGTAAAACCAATATATTTAACGCTCCCTCAGAATCTAGTCCCGTGTAGCATGGACTGCCCTAAACCGCGTGAGAACTGGGCAGGGAAGGTGCAATTATTTGATGCACAAATGGGGAATGGTTATTGGTGGACTCTCCGCTCTGCAATTGTAGCCAGATCCAAACTATTTGGCACATTATTGAGGAATGCCCGGAAACAATGTTCAGTGGAGGAACATCAAGCCTACACAAAGGCGACCAGGAAGCGCTGATTGGCTGGGTAATCTTGAAATAAGCTTATAGCATTTTATAACTGTTACATTGTAGCTTGTTTATTTATTTATATTAATACTTTTATTTTATTTTATGTTCGTTACGTTATTACATTTTACTTTTTACTTTTTATTTTGTACACCAATACCATGCCATATGCAATAATAAAAAAAAAAAATCTAGATACTGTTGATCGTTATTGACCAGTCACCAGTGTAAATATATTAAACTTATATTTCATTGATAACATTAGGTACTATCGAAATAATAATATCTGTATATATAAAACAGTAAGCTGATTGACTGCTATCAACGCATAGCTCAAACCATTGGACGGATCTGGCTGAAATTTGGCATACAGATTGAGATAGCTATTATGATGTAGACGTGCGCTAAGAAAGGATTTTTCGAAATTTGCATTTTAAATAGGTGCTCAAACAGGGACATTGAGATTCAAGATGGAAATTGGAAATTTTATTTTTATTTATTAATAGTTGCCATTGGTTACAGTCTACATTAGAAATTAGCATTTATTTATTGGTTGCCATTGGTTATTCGGGCAGATCAGGTACAAGCTTGCATCAAATCAAATTATTGAACATTGCCTACCTGCAGGGTGGCTGAGTTGCACTTACCGCAGCAAGTTACACCCAAAAGGAGTTCAACAATCATAATTTTTTAAGAGTTGTGATTTTTTACGAGCAACCAAATTTGTTATATTAATCCACCGTATAACTTGGTATAACTTTGATACTTTAGAGTTAAATCATACACTTCCGTACAAACAGCACGGGGTCCGCGATCTACCGCAAGTAGATTGCCTACCTGATAATGTACTGCTGCGATTCAGAATTTCTATTCCGGGCAACGGAAAAGATAAGATAAATTATTTTGAACACCATACACCGAATATTGAATAACGAATTGAACAAAGTCTGAGTCATATTGAGTTGATACATTTAAAGGGCGACGAAGTGCACGGGATCAGCTAGTAATACTATAAGAATAAAAGTGCACATTATTGACTCCGCTACTATAAAATAAAATATGTTATTGAAATATTTATAAAATTAGAAAAATTACCAACTGCAGTTTGTATTTAAAATTAAAATCGATAGATCACCTATTCACCCGTTGGGTATTACACGAATAAGTGAATGACCAACAATAATTAATAATTATAAAAACTCCGTTCGCGCGGCGTTCGGCTACGGTACCTTCAGTTGCAACCACGGCATATTATTAGTATACCGTGGTTGCAACGATCACTATTCTAAAATATTGCTTTAACCGGCACATTTAAACAAAATCTTAAAATATATTATTATGGGTACCATCCATTGTGTTGTATGCAGTATACCAAAATACGGAATCCACGGATAAATTATTTTGGTGTAAAATACCTACAAAATTGCAGATAAAGGACACTTTACCCGAAAAAGTTTTAAATTAAAAAAAGTATGTCGAGACGCAGGTTTTTAATTTTAAAATCATGTATAATAAGAACATTGCATTAAGGTATATTTTAAGTATAATTTCAAAGAGAGGTCAAGTAAGGAACGACGATGCAGTGACCTATAAGTACATAATAATATATTAATATGTGACATAAATACTGGAATTAAACTAATATTGGTATCAACTCACGTATATTTTGACACGACGATCACAATAATTACATGGATCCTATACACGGATAAGGACATCAATAAATGTCAAATTTACGTTGATATATGTACCTGAAACGAAAAAAGAATTTGTAATAGAAAAAAACTCGAGATAATTAAGTAGTTTTTACTCGTGTATAATATTATGTTTTTTATAGTATTATAATAAATTATAGTGCATAATATACCTATAATAATATAATCTATAATTATACAAGTTATAAATCTTACTTTCTTACGATTTGTAATATTAGACACTATGCATGTTTAGTTGCATTTCAATGCGTTTCGGGCGCAAAACGTATGACCCAAATTAGCAGCATAATATCTATTCTGCTCTTAATAATATTATATTCATTTATAAATGAAATTTTGAATAAAATTAATCTATACATAATATAAAAATAAAAATATTAACGTTAAATATTGTTCTAGGATTTGCTTTTTTTAACTATTTGAATGATATTAAATAATATTTTAATTTTCCACGTATAGACAATTAATACATTTTAATATTTTATCAAGAATATAATACAATACGAGTAATAATCGTTCTACTGTAAATTATTTATTTTTAAGATTTATAAGAAATTATTTTGATGGACGTACATAAATCATCCACATATGCCTTTTTATATTATAAGCAGTTTGATTAATGATAATAACATTTTTAACTCCACTAAATTAAATGTAGATAATTACCTATTTATAATAATTTATTCCGTAGCTACTTCAACTCGTCAACACAGGGATTTATGATGTTTTATTGGAATTTTTGCAAATAAATTTGCAATGTTTTTTAAATATGACATATTATAAATGTTGTAGGTTTTAAAATTACGCATTCATAGATATGCATTTATTTACAATTTGAATGTAATTATTAATTAATTACCGATTTATATTATTTAACTAATCTATGAATATAGTTATATGGTTAGTTCATAAACATATAATGTTGTTATTATGATACATAATTTCATATTAATATTATGTTTTATTACTACCATTAATTATATTAAACATTTTAAACTAAATAATAGTATCATTAATGTATCACATGCATTATGCATGAATGCGAAACTCAAAAATCTACAAAATGTAAAATAGTTCACTTTTAAAAATACTGCATATTTATTACAAAAATCAATCAAACATCATAAGTCCCTATCAATTATCATATGTTAGATGTGTATAATAAGCAGCTACCTACTGATGCAACTGCAGCGCAGCCAGTGGCCACATTTTATTCATGCGCTTTCTTCTCGTCTTGTTTTGTACAGCAGCGTTTGCCTCATTAATCATTATATTGTTCTATTATAGTCTTCATATACTAACCTTAGAATTTAGATTAAACCGTCAATAAATTGTATTTGTTTTAACCAAATATATTAAAGAATGGATAGGCCACGGGCCGTAGCACGGACTAAGATATACCTATATTATATAATATAATATGACAATATGTATATTTTAAATTATGGATTTAGTCCACGGCTTAAATACTATCTTTAATAGTGATTTAGCCCTGAAAGGTACGTTTACCCGATAATAGTTAAATTTGAAATAAAATAATTTCACACTGTAACGTTTTCTGTTGACTGTCCTGTACGCCTTCGTGCTAAAATGTAGGTACCTAGAAAGTACTATAATTTTTGGGAAACGAGTAAACATTTGACAAAAATCTGGCTGGCTGAATGCTCGGACTAAGATATACGTCTTGTACACGGATAATATACTAATATGATAATATCATACTAAAGTATTAAAGTACTAACATACTAAATTTAGACAATTTAGTATATTATCCGTGTGTCTTATTATATAATAATATAGTCCGTGGTTGAAAATATGTTGAATGTCATTTGTTAAGATTTTCGGACAGGAAATAATAAACAGATATAAAACGGGAAACTGAGATTTGTAAATTTTTCCGTGGTCACACTGGTTGTGCGTAACAGCTGACAACGTCTTGAACTACGGACACTTGATAGGGCAACTATAGCGCCGCCGCCGGGACGAGCACATTATTTCATAATGTAGTGCTACATTGAAAACGAATGCACTATACGCTGACATGCTGTACGCCTGCTCGGTAAATCGTCTCTCCGTTTTCAGTCGTCTGCTGACCGTTCAACGATCTCATGATTGTTGCGCGTTGAAATCTTGTCGTTTGTTGTTCGAATTATTGTCGGCGTCCATTAAATTATTTTCGTTCAAATCCGTGTGTGTGTCAACATAATTATATATTGGACGGCCCGGTGAATTTTAAATCCAATTTAACTTCTCTTTGATCTGCTTTAACTTCAGTGACCGATGCGTTTAGATTCCATGTCGACGTAAAGGGTAGTCAGTATGTCACAGTCGCAGTACTCTCGTGACACGGTCATCCATCTCGTATCTGGAGGGTAAATATTTTCAGACCACCTGCAACAAGTTGTCACCGTTTTTGCGATGTGCATGATGTGGTTTTTACTATATCGATATTTATTCCAGGTTGGCTGGTACGACTGGTGCTGTGGTTACATGTCCATTGGAAGTAGTCAAGACTAGGTTGCAGTCATCTTCTAGCTTTGGTGCTACACGCTATGATTATGTGCCTAGGATTGCATCTGAAGACAGTGGCGGTAGCCGCATGACATGTAAGACAATCTCGTCGCTGCAGCGACGACGATATAACACCTTGAGCGGCGCTGGTGGCCGACACTCCAGCACACAAATACTAACATTTTCTCAATGTGGTGTAGGCAGCCAGAATACCAAATCAATGGGACTCTTACAGTGTCTCAGGTAAGAATGTTGAATATATTTGTTTGCTCTGTAGTAAACAATCATTTTTAAATTACCTAATCGTAGCTATCAGTTTAATTGATCATCCAATTAATGAGCATTAAATTCCTCCAGTACAAATTTAATTTAGAAACTGGGAAGGTAGTCACTATTTTTTTTCTTATAAAATCAAATGATACAAACTCTTTGAAAAATTGTATGTCTCACTTAAACCTTATGACAAGCAATGGCATTTATTATAAGTTTTTATAAATGATGTCATGGGGAGTATTGATATACATCAATAATGTACTTATCTCTAATCTAACTAATCCAAATTAAGGTAGGTACCTATTCACTATTCAGTATACTATCTTGAAATTAATAAATTAGAAATGCTTAAATACAGTAGTTTATAGTTAAGTTATGGGTTCTTAGTTGGCTCCACATCATTTTTATAATTTTGCAAAAGAAAAATGTCATTGACAAAACTGATTGCATGTACAATCTGAACAAATTGGAGTACAATGAACTTAAATTGTTTTGTTTACAATCAAAATGCAATAAATTTTTTTTAGGTCTAATACACTGAAGGCTAAAATAATTTTAAATTAGGTCAATTAAGAACTTCAGTTCTTAAGCCTATACAAATTCCTGTGTATATTTAATGGAAGTTGTAATTCTATATCATTTTTAGTTTATACCATTGAGTATTGCCAGTATTGATAATATTTGAATAATCAAGCTGATGGTTAAAAGTATAGTTCTAAATAGAGAACTTGTTTACTATAATTTTGTTGTGTTTACAAAATCAGAAACATTGTCCGCAATTGACAGTATTAGTATTAGGATGCATTTCATATCTATGTGGCTAGGCCTAACATATGTTATTGAAACTTGTTTTTCCTGAGTTGTACTTTTTATTAGCATTGAACAAAGAATAATTTTATCGATATACAATTGTCATACTAAGTTTGTTTACTATTCAATTTAAAAATGACATGTACCTAAAATTAAATAAAATATATAACTGATAAGTAGCTTAGTAAGTATATACCTAGTTAAATTTACAATCTGAATATATTTTTTTAAGTTGTATAAAAGCGGATAAACAATAACTAATGAACGCAATATTAAGTTAAGGAACAAAATAATTTGATACATCAATTATACTCGGTCTGATGTTCAATTATGATTATTATCGTTCGTAAGTCATAACATTAGCATTACCAAAAAATATGATAACCTCATGTTTTTTAATTAAACAACCATATTATAATGTTAGATGATATTTTAACAAGTATGTTGTTGGTGACATTTCCAAGATAAGATTCATACAGCAGTACAAACTTGCCAGTTACCACCTGCACAGAGTATACTTAAAAGCTTGTCATCAATCATTCAAATTTTGAAAAAAGCTACAATATTGTTTGGTGTTGGTCTATGGACTAAGTCCAACTAACATGGCATTACTTTCTGTGAGCCAATAGATTTCATATTATTAGTGCCAAACTTATCAAATCTAAAAAAAACAATTTACATTCTCGGTTGACAATACTTAAATATTTACAAATACCTACTACACAAAGACACCAATATTAGATAACACATATTATTCAGTTACAATACCTATATTATCTAAGGTTTTAGTACTTTATTATAGATTTTTTATTTTTTATCATACTTTATGATAAATAATTTAGAGAGTCAATGTTTATATTGAAATATATTATACTATTATTGGTTTAGTCAATGATAAAAAAAATTACTTATCACTATATAATCCTTATAATACGTTTATAATATTCTACTATAGATATGTATATGTGCGAGTATGATGTACCTAAATAAAAATAATAGTTAAATAATCATGAAAATTATTTAAAAGATTATAGTCTAAAATCAGTATTTCTTATAATTTATTATGATTCTACATACCAAACATGATTTTACTTTCATTGATTAATAAGTAAAATAGGTAAGTAGGTAAATACAATAATTATATTTGAAGAAGAGGTTATTTTGTAATTAATAATATTATTATACATCAATGACCAATAAAATATTTAAAAAAAACTTGTAGCCTGTAGGTACCTATTAATGTTTTAATTATTAGCCTTGAGTATTGACTATATAATGCCTATATATCAATTATAATTATATAATATATTTCTAATAAAATCAAATGACATATTAAAATGATTTCCAAGAACTGTTTTTTTTTTTTTTTATAATATTTGGAGCGTAAGTTTCTTTTAGTTGGATGTTTCATCTTAGAAAAGTGTTAAATATACAGTCCTACTGTACATTAAATATTCTCGCTTTTAAATTACGTACATTTTGAAAAAATAACAATGTTATATTTATATAACGTTATATTCGGTTATAGTTGAATCAAGCACAATAATTATAAATTAATAAGTGGGTTGCATCCATGAACTTTATAAAAACGTCTATCTTATGGAAGATTTCTAACTCTTTCTCATGCCAAACTTTGAATTTAAACAGCAACACGTTTAATAACCACGATAAAGAAATACAGAATATATTGATGTATATTATACTTCCAGTGGTTTAACTCTTCCCAATCGTCAGATAGCAAATAGCCTGTCGGGTCTCTCACAGTCTCAGTCTGCGCAGGCGGCAGACTTGACTACGTGAGGGAACAATAAATAATATCGTACACTGTACAGCATGTGTTTGCTGCGTAGTACACTATAGTACAACGACGCTATCCTGTGTCTACAACTGTCTATATTATTATACATGTATACCAACGCGAGTAACAACCGGTTGTCCTTCGAATATTCGTCGTGACCTTTATTAGGTAGGTAGATATTATATATTTTTCTTTTATCTTTGACGTCTGCCTATTTTTGTACTTGTAAATGGGATTTTGGTTTCTGCACAACAGACAACAGTGTAAACAAAAACAAGAGTTGGTACGCAACGAATAGCACGTAAGCCAAAATCGCCGTGGAGAAAGCCCCACTTGTCGCTTCTACCCTGACCCCTGTCGTACAAGGACTTATATAATAATTACATAATATTCAGCCGGTTTCGGGTTTACCGGTAGTTAATTGTTAATTGTTATGATTTTGGAAGGTTATTGACATCTCCACGTCTGTTCTATTTTTATTCAGAACTTGTAAAACCGTATAATATAATAAATTGCTTGATCGGTATGGTGTGCGTCAGCTGTATAGGTCACTACAGACTAACAGTTTTATCACCTAGGCCCTATGGTCTTTTGATTTGTTGGCTTTAATTTTTCTATTTTCTATATATTATTTCTCGTGGGATACATATAATTCATGTAGTTATAGTCCAATTCCCATTTTTAAGTATATTTTCCGCCTCTATTTAAATATTTATTCATTAGGTAAAAGAAATAATTTATTTTAATTTAGGTAACTAATTATGATTACCTATATATTATTATACATAATATATTAGCCTATAAGTCTATGAATTACGTTTGTGATGAGTGATGACGGAACAGTGGAATTAAAAAAAAACCTAAGCCACTAGTTACAAGTACTATTAATTATTAAATCGTCTAACATTTGATTAACATAATTATAGAAGATTAGTAATAATTAAATGTAATTGTATTGAACTATGCACAACTGTTAATACATATATTTAAACAAGTTTTTTTATTATTTTGGCAATGTTAACAATATTGAATATATTATATTATATGTGTAATTGTGTCTACTTAAATTCACAAAACAAAATTATTATATAATTACATGTGTTCAATCATTATTTGAAAATTAGAATAATATCAATTATTAAAATCGTTTTAAAATGTATAAATGCGAATAACAAGATATATTTTCATTTACGTATTACACTTCAGTAAAAAAATATGAATGTACTCTTATAATTAATTTTATACTAATGAATAATAATCAAAATAAATAAACTTCAGAATAGTTAAGATAACCAACATTAATACATTTAATTAAATTAAAATTATATTGTATGTTCTTATCTTTATATTATATTAAATATATCATTAAAATTAACCCGATTAGAATTTAGAACACATACATTTATATAATATAATATTATACCTATATTTAAACATAATATTAAATATATCAAAAATAGTGATTATCTATTTTACATTTAGATTCAAATTATTATCATTTCAATAATATTATAGTTTGCTGATTAATGTTTAAAAAAAAAAAAAAAATTTTATAGTTCACTTTTGTTATAAATATCTAATCCCAACTCGTATCATGTTTGCATAATTAATTAGTTACACAATATATCAATAATTTATAATATTGTACCTTCCATTTTATATTGCTACTGTAGAGTGCTAGGTTGTCGATCCAAACCTATCTTTCAGTTCAGCAACATGAATTATAATATGAACACTACAATTAAACTTAATACTGTATACCTTATATTATAATATAATATACAATAATATACAATAATGTTAAAATATCTTTTGAGTACTATAGACTATAGTAATGAATTAAAATATTAAAGAATAAATTGAATGCGCATATAAAGTGAATAACGTAAATATTTCTAAGTGTTTAGTTGTTGGTGTTCTTCCCAAGTATAGCATGTACCTAGTACGTACTATGTACATAGTAAAAATAAAATTTTCCTATAGTTGTTATTGACCTGTTTACAAGTTTCGGAGTTAGGTACTTACTTAGTGCCCAGTGGTAAACAAACAATTATTTACTCGTCATTAAAATACATTCGTATTTTCCTTCTTTATTTATCCAGTTGGCATTTTTCTGTCTTTTTTAGGCACATAGTAAAAACCGAAGGCCCCAAGGCTCTGTTCAAAGGACTGGTGCCCAACATCGTGGGCGTCGCTCCGTCCAGAGCCATATATTTCGGGGCCTACGCACAATCCAAAAAGTTTTTCAACACCGTACTTAACCCGGACACACCGATAGTACATGTACTATCGGCGTCTTTTGCAGGTAACAATCTTTTTTGTTTGTGATGTATTTAAAACGTGTTCTGAAAAAATATATTGATAATAATGTAAACCACTAGGATTTAAAAACAATACCGTTTGAACTATAGTATATAAGTATATGACTTTTGAGTAGTTTATTTAGTTCATTGTATGGGAATACGTTTTTACGCAGAAGTAAATTTGAATTACTCAGTTTTTACTGTTTTTATTTTTTATTTAGTATATCATACAACATCTATGCACTCGCTGTTTGTCTTATATACCTATACTATGAATATTTTGTTCCTATCTGAAAATGGAATAAAATCTTTAATTTCTCTATATGTATTCCCAATGCGAAAATTGGCAAGATTTTTTTGTTCTAATTTTTAAACAACTAATAATAGTAGACCTAGTTTTACTTTAAATATTATATATAGTTCAGTGTTAGGTAGTAACGTAACACAAATTACAAATTACTGAAACGAAATTACTTTTGCAGTAACGCTGTAGTAATTTCATTATATTTTATTACTTTTTAAATTAATTTTTATGGAGTAACGTGGTATCTTCCACGTTATTAATATAAGTTATGAATGTAGAATGTATGATAAAAACTAAGTGCTAAGATATTTGAGAAAAATTAAAAATCAATACAATTTATTTACGAATTGAAAGTTTTTATAATAAATAATAATCAATAATATTATTAAAGATTCCAGGAATAAATACTTTTACATTTTGTTCATGTATAACATTAAGTCATTAACAATGCTCCTACTACCCACTATTCGGTATGGACGGATTTTGTAATTATTTTTTAAAGTAGTTTAATTAGTTTTTAAAGTAACGTGATAAAAATAATGTTGGGTGATACCAATATAATTTAAAGAAAAATATTTAATGTAAGGAGTAACGTACTAACGTCATTTTATTACTTTTCATTAGTATTTTACCGAACACTGAATTATATACTCTGTAGAATTATTTTAACAAAATATTATTAGTACGTATACATTATACAATATTCATTATTCACTGTGTTTCCAATTTATATAAATTATGTTATTATCTTTTAAAATCAAGAGTTTTACTTAGTAATTATTGAATTGTTGAGCTATATCGCCATAAGGCATAAGGCATAAAATATGAAATATGAAGAATTATAATTAAATTCGTTTAATCAAAAAAATAACGAGAATTTATAGCTTATTAGTTATTACTGATAAAAAATGAAATGTATGAAGTACATTATTACAAACATTCGTTTAAAGAGTATATTTTACTTTCCTGTTTTTATTTAATAATTAATAAAGTTTTTTTTTATAAATTAAATTATAATTAAATTGAATTTGCGTTGTAAATTATATTTATAGCAATAATGCGTTTCATTGTATTCGTAGACCTTTTGGAACATATGTTGATATATATTACATGTTTACATATTTCAATATTTGATATCATATTATAAATTGTTATGAACGTTGAACTATCATAAAATTTGTCAACAACCGAATGGTCAAAAACACCGTGTAGAGAAATACGCGTTTAGATTCGTTGGTGAAACAAGTTAATCCAGTCGGTTTGCTTTTTATTTTACGGACCTCGTTCGCTCGCAGCTTAGGTAAAACAATTTTCAATCTATTTCGGTAGATTTGTATTACTGTTTCGTGAATTCTTTGATTCCAATGGATTTCTAGCCACGGAGGTGTTTTTGTTTATTTTATCGACGGCGATAGTATTGTCATGAATCGTGATTTCATAATATTATTGTTATAATATCGGCGGACGGGATTCGACTATTTGTAAACAAATCAGCCGCCGTTGGGGTAGTCGATCGGCTTTATAAATTGTCGCAGGTACCGTCGCGTCATCCGTTTGTACCGTACACGAGCGGATCGATGGCGGCAGCTCGAACGATATGAAAAAAAATCATATGTTCGGTGTTTTGTTTATTTTTCAAACGCGGCGGTGGCGTTTGGCCTCGTTTCCTTCGTCTGCCGTCGTCCGTGTGTTGTTGTTGTTGTTATTGTCGTGTGCGCATTACGGTGCGTGCGCGCGCATCGTTTATCGTATAGTTGTTCTAGCGGTGGCGGCGATCGTATCCCCCCACGCCACCGCATCACCTTTTCTAATTCGCATCGTCCTCGAACCCGCGCCGCCGACCGGTGAGAGTATCGTATTTTTATAATACATTTTTTCCGCGTAAATAAAAACGTACACGTTACTTTAATCACGTAGGCCGCGTGCGGGTATCACTGTTGTTTGCCTGTGTTTCGGTATGAAATTTTTTCCTACCACAGCCGCGGCGGCCACGGCCCGCAATGAATACCGACACGCCGTGATGTGGGCGCGCGGGGTGGGTCGAGCGCGCTCAGTAAACATGTAACAAAATTAATTATTTATTATTATTTACAGAATTATTCACGTTGTTCCGCGGAACATGACTCGTCAACTACACGTGTCTATCGTGTTTTTGGTATAATCTCCCGTGGCGTAGAGAGGATAATATTATTGAGAAAATTATTTACGATTGTTATGTTTCACGCTGCTCAAACTCATTGGATATTTATAATCGTTCGCTTGTGCCGACAGTTGTAGTCACCGTTTGCATTTTATGTCCGTAAATGACTGACTGCCAAAATCACTACGCTTACGATAATATGGATACCCTGTGCGAGTAGGTTTGTAACAAATAAGTATTTGAAAAAAAAAAAAAATTTTAAAAACAGTTAAAACCCGTTTTAGTAGTATATTATAATATAATAATATGTACAACGTGTACCCAATTTACATGTTTCAAGGAATATTAAGATCCTGTAGAGCAAACAGGCTTGGAACAACTGTTGCCTGTTTATAACATTCAAAACGTTATTAAATATTCAAACGTTATTTATCAAAATTAATATTGTGGTCGTTTTTTCAATCGTTACGTAACCTTCTGCCTTAAGTACAAGTATAAATGTCTGTAAAACGTGAATTTGTAATACAACTACACTACAACATTGGACATTTGGGATATTTTCCTCCCATTTCATGAATAGGTTCATACATTTCTAGTCTGAACAGTACTGATAGATTTTTATAAGGTATAATATTTTATTATTATATTATTATAATATACTAAGTTAAAGCGTGTAACGGCTAAAACGACACTACAGTAATAGGTATTATTGCATTATGCATAAAATACCAACTTATTCTTTTTAATGTTTAAAATGATTTAAGAATAATATTATAACATTATTACTGTAGCTGTGCTGTTGTAGCTTATCTGTGGAAAACCTAATTATAATATCGTTAATAGTAAAAGATGACTGATGAATATTATCAAAATATGAACAAATTCGACGACTAACAATTATTAATTATAGTCACGTTCTATAATAAAATTGTCGCCTTGCATATTGTGTTGGTATTACTGTTCATTTTTATAATAAAAAACTACTAGTTTTGTCAAATGAGATGGAACGGTTGTTATACACGTATGTCTTATACCATCGTATACGTATGACATAAGTTGTTGAGACAACTGTGATAGTTTTTATTTAAAACTAAAAAACATTTTTGGAAACGTTTTAATTTTTTTTCTGAGGAATCATTTAGTTTTAAATCGGGCATTTTGATAGTTCAACTGTACTTGCTCTGTGTTCAGTCTGTAGAAGTGTAGACGACTGTAGCGTACTAGGTACTTAGTACTTACCGATTTTCAAGAATTATTATACATAAATAATGCATTTAAGAATAAATATTGTAATTTTTACATATAAAATAAAATAAATAAATGTATGTATTGTCATTTGTCAGTTTTTTTTTAAAATTAAAATAGCATTTAATTGTTTATTAATTTATTGCTCTTCGGATAATAATAAATAGTATTCTGATTGGCGTTCACCTAAATTTTGAATGTAAATACAAACAAATTGCATCTTGCTTTAAATGGTCAAGATATTAAAAAATGTAACATACACGTAACAGGTTCGGTGTATTTAAAAAAATATAAATTAGAAGTAAACAAATTAAACCAAACATGACTATGTAATAATGTAATATGATACCATATTATTGCGCAGCAAATACTCAATACTCTACATTATATGTGTTATGATAAAATATATAGTTGGTACAGACTTCTTCAATGACAATCAATTGCATAATTTGAAGAAGTATTATATAGTGTACTGAATTAATATCTAAACTAGGTAGTATCTAAAACTTGTTTTCATTTCAATTATATTATTTTAAATAATTATTATTAAATGAATTAATAGTTTATAATAATTATTAACTAATTAACTTATATTATAAACTATTTTTTTTTATTTTGAATCAGGGTATGGGCATTTTAAAATTTAAAATGTTTAAATGTTTATTACTTGCTTAAAAACTTAGGTATCAAAAAAAACTTTTTGATGTACCCTATGGTATTACCTTTAAAATGTATAATTGACATTTTACTCAAATAATAAAAATAGAGTAAACGGATTCTTCTTAACGTAAAATTTGCAATATTATGTGTTAGTTAAGACGGAGATTATAATAAGGAGGATAGTAATATATTATGTGAGTATGTCCACTTAATATATATTTTAAATTGTAATAAAAATATTTAATAAATTATAATTTGTTTTTAATTTTAATATTACTTTTTTTAAATGAAAAACAATTTTTATTTTTATTTTTCTACGAGTTGTAAAGAATATTTATTTTACACCCATTAGTGTTTTGAATATTTAATTATTAATTACAATAATGTATTGCACCATTATTATTTTTTATATATTGTATTCGATAAATTCTTGAATTAATGTCGTTAAAATATTGGTATTTCAGGCTACCGTGGTATTTTTAATAATTTTCTTGCCTTAAAAATGTTTTTCAAACCATAAAGCCGTGGACTTACATTACATTGTGTCGTTCGGTTTTTTATGTTTATGCCGAAATGCAATACCAATGATAATATGCATATTGTACCTGATGATAACATTTTGTTGTTTTTGTTTTCACATATAAGATTAAATTTGTTCGAATTAAATATCATTTTAGTCTTGTTTGTGTGTTTTGGTGGGTCCCGGTAAAACTCATTAAAAACAAATTACATTCATTTTAATTTTTGATCATGTTACTCACGTTAGTGCGTTTAACCGGCTCCAGTCGACGTCACGTACCGTCAAAACGCAGTGCTGTTGGGTGGTTGTGTGTGTTAGCGTAATTTTTTTTTAATATTTTTGCAAAATGCAATAGTTCATATTTGTAACAAAAGCCCCCTCTGGTCCCTATGTTGTGAACATAATAAACCATGTAACCCACGTTGTTTACAACTAAAATCAAAAATACAAAAAATACTCTAATCCTACAGTCAAAAATCGATCCAATATTGCAATGAGAAATTGATTTTAAATACTATACATTTAACTTAAATTATTACTATGGAATGTGTACTATAAAAAAAAAGGTAGTGTTAATAGTTATTAGTTATTTACTTTAGTTTATTTAGTTTATTACATTAGTATACATTCGAAACATCAATGGTTGATTATTTTGTTATTGTTATTGTGTTTCATGGTGTTTGGTGTAGAATCGCTGTTGCGTGTAATTCAACTTTTGGTGAAAATAGCTACGTAATCTGTTAATCATAATATTATGATATATATATATATATATATTATTATCTACAGTATAATGGTAAAAATATACTACTATATTTATAAAATAGAAGCTTGAGAGTAAATATTGTTTTATTTTACGTTTGTCTGGCTCATGACCATAGATAAATAAGTCTTATTGAGAAATTGCATTACTTTGGCTTCTATGCAAAATCCCGTTTTTGCATAGACATTCGAGGTTAATAAGGTTATTTTATACATTAGAGTATCTGTTATTCCATCAACAATGAGATCCTTACATTTCGTAGTAATTGTTCTATAATCTATATTATTTCAGTTTATAGTTTTATATGCACATTAAGAAACATCAACCATTTTAGTTTGGTCGTTTATAGATTATAGGTCCTAGGATTATATTTAAGTACCTATTTACATCGTTTATGAATTATGTATTATAATAATAATTAATTGACTATAAAATATAATTCGGGGTTTACAAATGATTCTAATTTCTAGGATTTGCTTCATGTTCAGCAACGAATCCTATTTGGCTGGTCAAAACTAGACTACAGTTGGACTTGAACAAAAATGGAAAAAGACTCACCGCTGGTCAATGTATCAGGCGAATATATAGGACTGGGGTAAATATTCATATATTGTAATCCATCCCGACTATTAATATAAAAAAATATTATTTATATTAATACAAATAAATTGATGTTCTGTATGTACAGGGCATAAAAGGTTTCTATAAAGGTATTACAGCATCATACTTTGGAATATCTGAAACTGTTGTGCACTTTGTCATCTATGAAGCAATCAAAGCGAGACTGATAGCAGCCCGTGTTGGACTTAATGAGCCTGAAGATAATACCAAAACCTCCAAAGATTTCCTTGAATTCATGATGGCTGGTGCCATTTCTAAGACTGTTGCTTCGTCCATCGCCTATCCTCACGGTAATGCATTAACTATAGCTATACCGTATACCTAGTTAGCATAAATCATTTAATGTAAACTTTCCCAAAATGCAACAAAAACAAGAAAATATATTTATTTCATTTTATTAAAAACAGGAATATATAGCATGATATCAATTATTTTAGATAATTTATTATAAAATTCACATAATATGCACGGCGGTGTACATATTTAAATGTTTTTTCATATTACAAATTAAATTTTGTTTTTTATAACTTTGTAAGTTTCATGTTTATCTATAAATACACTATAATCAAATAATTTGATACTTACATTCGTTTACTGTGTTTGATATTTACTTAATAATTAATGGTATTTCATGTGTTTATAACAGAGGTCGCTAGGACCAGGCTCCGGGAAGAAGGTACCAAGTATCGAAGCTTCTTCCAGACTCTGTTAACGGTTTACGGCGAGGAAGGCCCAAGGGGACTATACCGCGGTCTGACCACACAGTTGGTCCGACAAATACCTAACACGGCCATTATGATGGCAACATACGAGGCTGCTGTTTATGTGATGACTACGTATTATAGTCCTAACGAGGCTGTGTTCTACGAAGATACCGATGATCGTTACGAGTGATATTTATTGCCAATATATTATATGGTGAGTTTTAATTTATTGAGCGTACAGGTACTTCTTACCCACGTATTTTAAGGTGTAGTAAAACATTTAAAAAACAATTCTGAAACACAATCAAAAAAACACATATTTATTATAAACAATTGAAACAATTTCGGTTTATACATAACACGATTACACGAAATCCAATTACAGTTATTTAAATTAAATGGTGTATTCTGCGTTTAAAATTATTATTATTATTCGTTATTCGTTTATTAATACATGTTTCTTACAAAATCGAAAGTATTTGATTGCACGAAAAAAATATTTTTGTAAAAATTTAACTAGGTTCCTATCTAACTTGTAAGATTACACACATGCCATTCAATTTAATTAGTGAAACTGTTAATAAATACCTACATAATCTGCTGTATTATTCAATATTAATACGTATTGACGTAATATAAAATTCAATAAAAATGAAAAAATTATAAATAACAATATAACTACTGCACAGAGCTTAAAATAAATTTATACTTCATAGTAAAGTACTTTCAATCAATATCTGCCTTACCGTTTAGTTTACTTGCATTCTCACAGTACTTTACAAGGACTTTTTTTTCCGAAAAATATACATATACACCTACCTAATACTTGAAGAATATGACACACCGTAGTACCATACAAATGCCCCTTACGATATCCCTTTTCAAAAGTAAACAATACTTGTAATATTCTATTAATATCAGAACTTTATATGAAAAAAAAGTAAATCAATTAGGTATCATAATATGATACTAATAATAAATAATATATTATGTTATTTATTATTAGTTTATCACACTGATAATATCTCATGAAAATGATTTCTTTTATAATACGACATTTTGATAACCTTTCAATGGCCCGGTAATATAGAGAAGTACCTAACAAAACAATTTTAAATGTCTTGAATGCAAATCTATTAATAGGTACTATTCAATGACGTCCGTTGCACGTCAAACATTTGATAAAATTGTTTTTCTATATACTAAAGACAACCGACCAGCCAAACGTAATTCGTTTGCTGCACGTGATATAATATTTTTACATGCCATTTATTTATTTTTTCAGGTTGAAGATCTCAACGTATCGCAATTCTAGTTATGTTGACATAGTCGCCTACTACCCGAAAATTTGCTCCATTTACTATTGAACAATCTGCGCACATAAGTCATTGAAGAGCATAAGCCACATTTATTTATTACGTGATATATTTATTGTATTCCAACATTTTTTTTTTTCATAAGCCTATTCTCTCATCACATCCCTCTTCTTGTTTGCCTTCCTATTAATTTTCTTTTTTATATACTTATATTTACAATTTATTAGTTAAGCATTTGTTTTTTTAGCTCATAATTGTTAAGCAGTCTGTCAGACAATTCAACCAATATTATTATTATTATTATTTATTGGCGTTAATTCTATTTATTATATAATTAAAGTCATTATTATTATACTTAGTTAATATTTATACAACTAGGTTATCTTACATCTACAAGCCTACAAGCGAGTCAGTCAAAGACGATCCTAAAATATACACATTTAATACATACTGCGATAGTAGTATGAGTAGTATAACATTATATTATACCAAAATGATTATTATTAATATATTGTATGTAATATTCAAAATTAAGGTTCCAATGTAATGGGTGCAGAGGAAATTAAAAGTAAATTTAAGTATTACTGTTTGGAGATGAAATTGTCGAGTAAGAAATACTATATCTTATGTGCGTGTAAAATATAGTCTTGTTTATAGCGGAATAACTATTATTAATGTTATCAAAACAAATATATTTGTTTTTATTATTGTATTTTGTGTATGAGACAATGTAATCATTTATGTACTTTTGACATAATTTGCTTTTAGTATATTAAAATTGTTTATAAAAGAAACTACACAAATTGTGTTCATCTGTATTCTGTTAAATCATTGTGCTTGATTATAAAATAGCATTTTATTAGTATAATGTTTATAATCATTGATATACCTATAAAGTTATTTCTGAAAATATATTTTTATTTAAAATATTTGATTTCCCTCTAATTATCCAAAAACACAGTGTGAGGATTTTTCAGGAATGGTGATTTTGGTTTACATTATCTGATTAGTTATGAAACTGATTTTAGGTTAATTGTTTGTTTAGTGGTCTTAATGGAAATTATAAATGTTGACTTTATTATATTATTATGTATACATTTCGTTCAATGAGAATTTATGGATTACACTCAAATTACTTAAATGAGCTTTAGATTTAATTTAATAAATGTAACTCCTGTCACTACTCACTACTCTATGTACATATATTAATACATAATTATAGTGGTATATTGTACATTAATACATTATAAAATTATTATAAATCAAGTTTGAATCCAATAACTGAAGAAGAATAGTTTTTACGAAAACATTAAAAATAAAATATATTTAACACTGAACAATAGGTAGTTGTTTTTATTCAAAAACATTAATCGCACAAAGTTAAAATAAAAATATTGAAAACTTGCTAGACTTGCTAGTTACCACACAAATTGTGGAGCACAACTCCTCGTTTCAACTTTTAAAATTATTTTTATAATATCTATAGATACTTCGTCTTTTTAAAAAAGACTAATGTATTGGTCTATAAAATATTAAATTTAAATTATAGGTATTAAAATAAAAATTATCACCATTATACGTAGGAAGGTGAAGTTGGCCATACCCGTAGGCGTGCGCAAGCCTTTTTTCAGGGTATGCAGAAGGCTGCCACTGGCGCCCCCTAAAAGTTATTTTAAGCATTTAAAATTTGGATAAAATATATACACAATACGTAAATATTGAAATGTCTAACTGTTTAATTAAAAAAATTATATAAAATCACACAACTTGTACAAACAAAACAAAACGTTGTCATATAAATAAAAATTATTTTTTATCATAATACCATTCTGCCATTCTGAGTTGGGTAGCGTTTATGAAATCATCATTGATGTCTTCGGGATTTAAAATAATTACTTTACTATAGGTTTGAGCTTTTCCGTATTGATAAATCAATTGATTGACTATGAAATCCAATAGTCTTATTTAAAAAATAAAAACTGAAATATTGTAACAAATACTATGACAAATACAAGAAGTATGTATTTTGCAAATACTTGGTAGTTGATAAACGATAACTGGATGTTTAATTTGTTAATAGCACGGCCATAGGCAGTGGTATGTTCATACGTCAGACGGTGGTTAGCATTGCGATCACCTTATTATCATTCTATTCGTGAATCAAATGTTATCCCTACCTTTAGTCTGATGTCATTTCCCTCGTATTTAATCATTATAAATATTTTAATATACGTTCTAATTATTTTTCTAGTGCAAAAAAGATTATTTTCCAGAGTCGATTTTCACCCCTCAAAGAGCTTCGGGGTATGCAGCTGCATACCCTGCATACCCCCTGCGCGCGCCTATGGGCCCATACCCACCCCGGAAAACTTATATTTGGCGGTTTGGGGTTCAAGATCTCAAACTATAAATATATTATTATATAGTTAGTATACTCATAATCACATAATATTATATTTTCAATATTTACTTACCTATGACCGTCAGTGTCACACCGCCATACGCCAATAACTTTGTTCGATAATTTATTATAAAAATTGTACAACAATAAATATTAGGTAAGTAGGACATAGGAATACATTAAAATTAAGAAATATGATAAATGAATAACAGGTACTGCTAGTTAATTATTTAATAAATTGAAAACTCGTATCTGTATTGTTTTTAATTTTTTTTTTTTATTCTTTCATCTCAGTAATCAGTACAATGTGGTTAACTGTATACTACTGCACCTATTTATATGTAATGTTATGTTAATTATTTAAATATTGTTATACTATACAAAACTAATACTGTAATAACTGTATTTATACATGCATTTGTTTTAGCTACATGGTGTAATATAAGTATTATATTGATATTATATATACATTAAATAATATATTGGACTTTGATTTTGTTAAATAAAAGACATTTAATTTATGTTTTGAATATTTTGATAAATTGATGTATAAGTCCCTATAAGCCATAGGCTATTGCCTATTGCATGTTCCAACTAAAACTATGTTCATGCTTACATGTTTAATATGATTTAAAATCCGATTATTTTTTATACATTAGCCAGTGTTAGGGATGGGCATGATGTAGGTACTAAGTAGGAAGTACCTATCGAAGTACTAGATATTTGTCTTTGGAGTATCGCGATTTTAGATGCATTATACTGTCTATAGGTACCTACTTAAGCAGGTAGGTACTTACGAATTAACTAACTACAGTAGTACCTACATTATAGGTAACTACTGAATAGGGACTAGGAAATTAAATAAAAACAATTACCTATTCATGAATTCACTAATTTCGATATTTTTTGTAAAATTTAATTTTTTACTATTCTATATGTACAAGTCACAAGTGATAGATCACCCCCTGTAAATACGCCACTACTCATACCTAAACTTTGTCAACTTAGAAATATTTAATTATGTATACATAAAACGTACCAACGTATGTGAAGCGTTCAATGAAAAAAAAAAGTAAAAATAAAAACTAGTCCAGTCGATAGTATGTTGTATTGTTGTAACTAAGTAGTAAGTAGGTACCTATTTGAAAATGGACTTTTGCTAACTCTATTACTAACAGTAGAACATTTTTTAAAACAGGTCTGGAGTTTCTGTGTCAACTGGCGGGCAGTGTGAAGTTGGCTCTGCAGTATCTTTACCTCCAATAACTGTAATAATTTGCTCTTGCAAATTCTAAGAATAGCCTTACAAATGCTTGCAAATTACTTGCTAACTCTGAGCATAATTTTCAACATGTTTGAACATATTTGAAGGGCCAACTCACGGACACTCGTAACTATCGCTTGTTAAAAATTAAAAATTATATATTTTTTTTTAAAGATAGATTAAAGAACTTTCACGATAAAGTCAATAAATACTCGATACTGCCCATCCCGACATCCCAGTCTATCGTATCTATATTATTAATTAACATCACGATTTCTTTCTTTCAATGAGTTCTTCAAGTACAACATCAATGGGTGGTCTTTCATTTGGAGCATAGTAGAAATCCCAGAAATCAATAATACTAAAATCTGTAACAATATATATTTGTATACTTATAATGTAATCATGTGAGATAAATCAGAGATATTAACTTTGTTATTAGGTATACAGTTTTCTTGACTTAGGACTTAATCACCTAAACTTGTAATAAGTAGGTAGGTACCCACAAAAGATAAAATCGATTTTTAGCATTAGATAAGAAATTAAGGATAACAAAAATGTTTATCTTAACGACTTAACAAGTACAAAATAAAAATTATTAACTATGTAGAAGGTTCAAAGGTTGTATTTATAAACTCGTCCAACTTCCCGTATCTGTAATAACTTTGTTTTTAGTTTTGTAAATTATATTATTATAATATTATATCAGTAGAAAGCTGTAGTCTGTAGATACTTACCCTATATGGCTATATAATATAATATGATCGTACAAATTTAAAAAAAGCCAAGTACCTATCTATGTATGGCTATATAAATAATTATAGTAGGTACCTAAATAAAATAATCAGTTAAATTGAATATACATTTTAATTTAATTTTTATAATAATATAATATACGGAAGAGTTTTAAAAAACTTAAGTTTAAAGGTCAAAAGTGTCGGGAATAAAAAATTAAGGAAATATTGTTACGTAAAATCAATTTTTGACAAAATCTTTTTTTGGTGTAACTTTTTTTTTCCTTTATTAATAAAATACACAATCTGTACACAATAAGGCACAATAAGAGTATGGGCTATAATACAAAAGGAAGAAAATCTTGAATGAAGAAGCCACCCACTGATGACACTTTCGTTTGGTGTAACTTAAAAACTAAAAAGTAATAACTGTAGATACTTAACATTTTCACCAAGTGTTTATTTTACAAAATGATAACATTTTCAAAATATTTTGACTTTTGATACAATTTATACATTGTAGGCATTAGACATTTTTGATGTATTTAGTTTTTTTTTATACAGGTACCTATTTAAATCATTTTTTGTGTCAAAAAGCTCTAAGATTTAATACAAACTTCCTCATAAAATGTAATAATAGTAGTTAAAAACATTAAAGATGATAATATGTAAGATTTTTTTCATAAACATTTAAAGTTAAAATGTTGGCGAAATTGATGAGAATTTTCCAATTATTTTGTAGCTAAGGGTTAAAAATTTAAAACAAGGTTTTTCATAAGTAATTGTAATTCATATTGTAACCAAAAAATCTAAAAAATTACATACCTAAAGATGTTTTATTTTAGAGATATTTTAAGTTCAAATTTGTACGATATTAGGTAGGGTATTAAACTAACAGTTGAAGTTATTTTGTTATAATTTAAAAATATTATTCGTGGGTACTTGAAACTTTTGAAGTATTATTATGTTTATTATATTTTATACACACAATGATAGGTACCTACCTATTCAAATGAAACTTTTTCGGAAAAATTCATTCAACCAACTGTTTTACTAATATTTTACAGTAAAATAAATTACTTTAATAGCAATAATGTCATAAGACATGTATGATAATTAATAAGATAGGCTGACCGACCACCTAAGCTCAAAATTGTTTTTAGTTTACAAGTTTGAAGTACCTATATTGCAGTGGTCACTGGTCAGTGACCTTCACACGACACCTATAATTTACAGTATAGAGCGGTACTATGCCGGTATACCGACTGGCCCACTATTTTTTAGCTGTATATAAATATTATTATTAATAACCTATTTATCACATAAAGGTACTTACTGACATCGTTAATTTTAAATCGAAATTGAAGAATCCAAAGGCTGTGAATTCATTTGGTTCATAAACTGATATCTGTTGCATGAACATTTTAATCTATTTAGTGAACGATGATTGATCCAAAAATGTTCGTATAGTAGGTAATTATAAAACAAACAGTTATACAAGTTAGGTAATCGAATAAACATATAAATAATTAATAAAATCTAAATAAATATTATAAATTATAATTTAGTTTAATTTTATTTTAGTATTCACTTGTAACTTGGTATGGACAGTCATTTCAGAAATTCGGACCAATCGCAAATATGAAATAATTTTTTTTTTCTGAAATAATATATATATTGTTTATGTTAAATATAAATAAACATACGTAAAGAATAATATTTTTAAAATCTTATTTGAATTTAAATTAAACATAATATAATAGTATAAAAAAGTAGTCATATATTATAACATTTTTATTTGTTGTATCTTGGTTATCATTTAGGTACTTACTACTTACACCGTTTTTAGTACATGTTAATTATGAATTATTATAGTCTTAAGTGTAACCAACAGACATTTTTAACATATATCAATAATTATTTTATAAAATAGAACAAAATGAAGTCTATAACTGAATCTATTTTGTATATTAGACATTTACATTTTTAAAATACCTTCCATACAGTAACATAATAGCTCATCATAAAAAAATTTACTTAAGTTCTGTAGTTAATAGTTTAGTACTTTGAAAAATATTACAAACCTTTTCAATGACCCACGAGGTGATGTAGAGGATTGAAGTCATGTGGAAAATGTGCTGTAGGTAGAATATAAATGGAAGCAAACTATATTCTTTTGAATCGTTATATATTGTAATAAGAAATGTTTCGAGTAAAGCATTGCTGAATGTAAATGTAAAATATATCAATAAGATAGGTCCGTAACCCAAACTAAACAATCTAAGCAACTCAGAAAGTTCAGCATGCAACAAACGTATACGTTCTACTAATATTGTTATCTCTGAATTGGTCAATCCACCTGGCAAAGCGATCAACCCAAAAGGTAAGCATTTCCATAATCTATTCAATTCACAAAATCGGTACCCCAGGTTACTGAGATAATAAAGTGATGTAACCAATACTAAAAAAATAATAATATCTGGTGAATGGAACAATAATGTTGCAAATTGAAGAAATTCTTTAGTTGGTTTACGATACTTTAAAGTAAAATAACATTGAAAACAAATAAAATACATAACAAATAAGGCAAAAAAAAATGTCCAACATTTTTTACTTATTGAATATAATTCAACAGGGAACGACGAATTAAATAAAAACAGTTTGAAGTCAAATTCGATGATGCCATTAATAAACCTGAAATTATATAATAAAATTAATCTAATAATATACATAGGCGCAAATAGCGAGGGGACTTTAGGAGCTAAGCCCCAACCCCCAAATATTTCCTACATTTTGTTTTAAGCTTTTTCAATATTATCTTAGTAAGGCTTTAGCCCTCCCCCCCAAAAAAAAAAAAATTCCAAACGCTATTTGCGCCTATCGATACTTATCAGCCGTAATCATTCAGTTATATTTGGTTTTGAGTAGTGGGTCTTAGATAAATAACATACTATTGTAAACATGAAAAAAATTGTATAATGTTCATCTATTAGTTATTTTGTTGCAATTTAAAAAATATTATTTTCTGCAAGGAATTGAGTATTTAGTATTTAGTATTGATGCATATAATATTTTAATATATACATTTTAATTATTCATACTTTATTGTCCATTTCTCCGATATTCTGGCTGTGATGACGATGGCCCAATATTTAATAACATTGAACTGAACTATTATGTTAACAGTTTTCATATTGGAAATTATACAATATGAACAAATTAAATATACAAACATTCGTATCAATTCTAGAAATAAATAATAAGTTATTTTCATGTTCCGGTAAAATAATCCAGATTCCATGGTACAACAATAATTCATTAATCCAACTAGTTTAGAAGTAGATATGAAAAGATTTAGCGTTTCCTTAAAAACGTTAGACATTTTGCTAATAATTGTACATACAAATAACCACCTGAAAGAAACTTCTTGTTTTACTTAAAATAAATGCATAGGTATTTATTATTTAATATAATTACCGATTTGACAAGAAATTACGACTTTTTGCACCATTGCGCGTACAATTGGAACGAGTCATAACTTGAGTAGACAGTAGAGTCTATTATTCATGTATCTATAATGAAATATGAATAGGTAATATGTTTAATATGTAGAATCCAATATCCATAATCGAAAATTAAATATTAATACTTTTATACCAAGTACCAACTACCAACTTCATTAAATACGATAATTATTATATTGTGTCCAAAATTATTGTAACCATTATTATTATTATCTATTATGTAGGTACTTTGATAAATGACCTACCTACCTATACGTTCTGTCAACTGCAGTCAAATATCGAGTAGATGTATGATATTAAATGTTTGTATCGTTACATCGTTTGTTTTTTAATAGTACCTAAGAATGTATTCTACGTCAATGTCCAACTTAACCGGGTATTTAATATTTTAATTTACAAATCCGACATTTACCTACCACTTTTTAGGGAAATTACGCCATTCCCCGGTCATTGACGTCATTTCCTACTTTAATGTCTTCGCCTATCTTATATATAAAAATTAAGAATGCTAGGTGTTACAAGAAAAAATTGAAGATTGAAGATTTTGCTGAAACTGTGAGAATAAAAATAATTTTTTTATATTATTATTTCTACATAATAGCTCAATGGACAAAATATTACATGGTCTCGTAATATTAGTTTATCTAAATAAAATACAAGTCATAGGTAGGTACTATCCAAAGTCCTATGTGTAATTTTAAATGCCCCATGGTTTGTTTGAAATGATGCACTGCATACATACTTAAACATACCAGCAATCGAAAAATAGGTAACTATATATGCTATAGTACTATTATACTAGGTATGTAAACACTAAACACCAACAAATAGTAATCAAAATAACAAAATATTCTCAGACAAATGAATTGTTTTCAATTAAATGTAAACCATTACCTATATCTTTTATTTTAATAAGTATAAGTGATTATTTAAAAAAAAAAAAAACAATAAACCTACAAAAATGTAATAATTATAGTGAATTATTAAGAAATTACCTAAAATATTTAGAATAGGACGAATAGATAAATAGGTACACAAAATTAAACACTATTTGTAAAAAATATATTATGTTAAAAAAACACGAATAATAATAATTAATAGTCATTACAATGTATAAAAGTTCAAACAAAAAAATTGTTAAAAATTGAAACTCGGTGATCTTATTTAGAAGAAAAATAAAATACCACACCAATTATTATTATTTTTTTTTTTTTATTGAACTTAAGCCCGGTGACTTACATTCATAGTTTAAACCTCGTTTACGCTTAACCCACTGATTTTACCCCGGCCGAATTCCACGGTTTAACCTTAGTTTAACTATTGTACAACGGGCCCTAAGGCCATTAGCTGTTGTAGGGGTTATGAATTGTGGTAGGTGTAAGATAGGTACGGTAGATTGTTTTTACGATTGTTTACTGTTGTTACGGTAGGTAGCAAACACGTGTATGTGTGGCAAGGATTTAACTACTATAAACCCGGGTGGTTACCCATCCGGGAACTAGTAGCTGTGGCCGTTACTTACTTTACTGACGCGCCACGCCAAGCCACCCACTAATTATTGTACTAAGATAATACATTACAAACGATTTTGTAAATTACTGTTGTTGCACCTACACTATATAATAGTGATATACGCATATAAAATTGGTATTATAATAATATTATGTTGGCTATAGTAAATAAATATAAGTGTAATAGCGTGCTGGCTAAAAAGGAGACTATATTGTTTTGAATACTTAAATGTTTAATCGAATAGAATTTATTTGTTTATTTATACCGTTATATTTTCAGCAAATTGTTTTAAATGTATCTAAATAGTTTTTTTATTTTTATTTTTTCGAATTTTAGATTTAATATTGAGGGCTTAATCTTAAAAGTAAAGTTATAAATTAATTTAATTATTTTTCCTCTACTTAAAACAATCAAGTATCAACATTCAACACTACAGGCTATACCTACGGAAGTTGTCGAAGTAATTCGCAAGAAGAAAAGGTCGTACTGAAGTCCTTAATCCTGATGATTAGAAAATGCATGAGTGAGGATTTTAATTTTTAATTTTTACGCATTGTTAGTTGTAGTTCTCATAAAGGGAATGAAATAGTAATAATACTGTACTAATGATTTAAAAATATTTCATAATAATACATATAAATGAAAATAGTTGATGACGAGGATAGTATTTTAAATGTTATAATTAGGGTTCGGAAGTTGTAGGACTGTAGGAGTTGTATATTATTCTATATTAT
This sequence comes from Macrosiphum euphorbiae, assembly GCA_949089665.1. Lineage (NCBI taxonomy): Eukaryota > Metazoa > Arthropoda > Insecta > Hemiptera > Aphididae > Macrosiphum > Macrosiphum euphorbiae. Next base: position 29,013,056 of record CARXXK010000004.1, on the reverse strand, counting down.
GCTCCTGATTTATAGAACACTAAGCTAAAAAAAAATCCAAGCTATTCACTGGTCAGTTTAGTTTAAAAATTGAGTATTGAAAATGCATATTTCGTATATTTCGTAAATTTTAAGGGAAAAGTGCATATTATTTTTTGATCTTCATACTATGCATTTTAATATATTTAAAAAAAAATCAATTGATCTTTTTTTTAAGCTGTGTATGACGTTTCTTATTTTACACATGGCTGAAAATTAACTCGTTGCTTAATATGTATAAGGCGTTTAACTTTATAATAATAATTAATAACAGTAAAAATACATGTAATATGTACTTAATAGTTAATAGATGGTACCTACCGGCTACCAGTGCCGCAATTAGGATTCTTGGGACCCCGGACACATTCAATGTATGCGGGGTCCTGAAGTCTATGTAAAATATAATATTTTTTATATTTTAGGTACCTATACAAAAATAAATAATGATGGTGATTTTCTTTTTAAAAAAACAAAATTTTTACAAGCACTTAAAACACCGAAAATCGTGAACTTCATAAAGCTTTACCATAAAAACTAATAATTTCTGGCAGTTAATTTTTGCATCATAGATATACTTAACTGGTCGCAACACATGGGTTACCGAAAAAAAAAAAATTGAAAAATTTGCTTGAGCGCTTAACTAGATTATAAATTTATAACACTAAATTAAAAAAATATTTTAGAGGTTTAAGAAATTGTCTTCAAATTATCACATTTAATTATTTTATAAAGTGATATTATTGGTAGGTTCAGTTTCTATTTTATAATAGATCAATAGCCAATAGGTTACCTAAATCACATTTTTTTTTAAATTTAAATCCCGGTATAGTCGAGTTTTTGGCAAGTACCACAAAGGAGACTTATAATAATTCACATTGTAATTTAATAGAATGTCTATACATTTGCGGACCAGTTTCGGATAGTTAAATTTGGCATGCGAACTATGAATGAAATAGAAAACCAGAATAAGTACATTGCTGATCACAAAAATTTCTGTAAAAGTACGTACGATTTAACAAAGACCGATTAGGTACTGAGTATAGTATATATAAGTTCTATGGATTTATCTTAGTAAATAGTATATTTTATAATAATATCTATGGCTATCGTCAATAAATTATTGTCGACATTCGTCGGCGACGATTAACAATTCTAATAATTTCACTATTTCAGTGAACAAAAAAATAATAAGCGATCAATATATACAGACAGTTTGTTAGCACAAATTCACACATTTCGTTATGGTCAGATTATTTTCATTAAATATTTCGATACTTTCAAGTTTCAGTTCTGAGCAAGATGATGATGGATGAAGATAGCCGTTTTTTCGGCGACGGCGGCACTCTAGCTAGATTTCACCGGAAGAGTCGATGTCTACGCGTAAGTTTGTTTTCATATTATTGCTATTTTAGTATTTTACATTTACTTTAAGACTTAAATTAAATATTTATTGCCCCGGACAATCTGTTAACTGGGTGACGTAGAAGCATTTATAAGTTTAATCCTAAAAGCGCCATGTAGAAAATACGCGAGACCGAACAGTCCAAAGTCCGTCTTCGTTTCACTACTCCAAGTTTAATAAGTGCCTTTTTACCCTATATAGCTAGATATTAAATGTTTTGCAATTATATATTTTACTATAATTATTATTTTCCAATATCATATAATATAACAATACACTTTAATTTAAATTAGTTGTTATCAAGACAGACAGTCTTAAGACAAACTCTTTTCTGGATGTTATCAAAACGGATTATGCTTACAAAAATTGCACAGTTGTCGTAGCAGTCAACCCGTGAGACATTAAATAATTTTTTAGAAAAATATATGTAATATGTATGGCTCATACAATTAAGAATTTATAGTTAATAGAAATGCGGATGTTTATACTTCATAGATATTTTTTTATTGAAATCTTGTAAATAATTGAATTAAACAATCGGGTACAAATCACTAGTATCAATTTTATTATATTACGTGTAAAATCATCGGAACAAAGTGCAGACTGCAGATTATTAAGCATAATATACTCTATTTATAGTATATATTTGTGATGTCAATAAACTTGTGGACTAATTAGTTTGGTTAAATTTAGTATACGATAAATAACTGAAATAGAAAACAAGAATACATTGCAGACCACAAAGATTTCTGTAAAAGAACACACGGTGTATCAATAGACCGTGTATGTGTGTTGAGTGTAGAAGTTCTATGGATTTATCATATTAAATAATATATTTTGTATCATCTATGGCAATCGCCAATTGTCGATATTCGTCTGCGACTATTAACAATTCTAATAATTTTAGTGAAAAAAAAAAATAATAAGCCATCAATAAATACAAATAGTTCGTTAAGTAGTATATATTATAATGTAATTTTTAACACGAATTCGCACATTTCGTTATGTTCAGGTAATTTTCATGAAATATTTCGATAGTTTCAAGTTACAGTTCGGAACGAGATGAAGACGGATGAAGATACGATGTACTGGACGTTTGCATTGTTGATACACTCTAGCTAGGTTTCACCGGAAGAGTCGATGTTTCAGGGTAAGTTTGCTTTCATATTAATTTGGGATTTACGTTTACTTTTTAGGTATTTTAATAATTAAAAACATAATATAACGTAATGTTGTAGTAGAAACTGGAAACTGTAGTGCCTATATTCTAATTTTTGAATTTTTTAAATTTTAATGTAACATTTATTATGCCTACACAAAACACTTTTCTACAAAAATTGAATTTTTCACAAAATGTATTATTTTAACGATAAATGACAATTTTAGTTCCCTATTATGGTGTATGTATTTAATACAAACAAAAAATTATTATTTTAAAATACAATTTCCCATATTATTATTTACTGGATATACAAAGAAACTTAAAAATAAACAATATGATCATTGATTACATACGGAGTACCTATAATATATTATGCATGGAAAACGAAGGTCGAATTTGACTACCTACCTACTTATTATGTACACATCAAACCCAACAAAGAAATAATAAAAAAAAATTTTAAATTAAATAGGTATACATCATAGTAAAATCAAAATATCATCGTTCCACTCAGAATCTAAAATACAAATTATAGGTCCCCGATACAATTAAAATTTTCATAATATTGAATAATAATTAATAATTTTGTGATCAGCAGTATTCGTAGAAAATGTTAGATTTGAAATTTTAGAATCTAGTTGGTATTATAGCCGATACTGTAAATTTGATGAATTTACTGAGTATACCTTTATGTTACCTAAAATCCAGTAATCACATTTTTATTTAATGATTTATAAAATACAATAAGCTTTTATAAAAATATGCTTGTACTTCTGCAGATATCTATTCACCATATTAATAAATAATTAAATTAAAAAACGAAAATAAAAATTCAAATAATATATCATGTTTGATACCTATTATTATAATTCAAATTCAAAATTATAAACTATTTTGATTTTTGTCATACAAAATTTCAACGAACAAATATTGTTCCTTAACATACATGGAACTCTTTTATATAAAAAGTTGCATTATATGATATCCGTGGATTCATCATATTGACGTACGTAGTATAATATCTATCATTATTCATTTATATTCCATGGCAAATCTCAGTCATTGCGCACATTGACATTTACACAATCGTCATTAAAAATTCCAAAATTTCAACAAGCAAAGCAGATATGAGCAAAAAACTTACTGCGTTCCTTATAATTTTATTTTTCAAAAATCACAATATTTTAAGTTTTGTATTCTCTGGAGCGTTTCGTCATCGGCGTCACAGTTCACACACGTCACGGATTCCGCCGAAAGAGTCGATAATTAAACTTATTAAAGTAAGTTTTTTTTCATATTCTTTTGGGGCTTAATTTTAATTTCATTTTTTCTAAAATATATGGTGAAAAATAAATCATATTTCGCTATAAAAAAATAATAAAACATAAAGTATTTTAAATTTGAGTGGAATAATTTTTTATGATCATAACCACATTGACTACAGATTATTAAGCATTAGTACAGCAGTAGTTTATAGCCATTTTTACCCAAAAAATTACATTTAAAAGTGTCATCGTGTATTCGTGTATATAAATTATAATAATATACTCTGAGGGCCGTTCTTACAATGTCCGGTAAAGTGTCGGTAAACGCTAACCGACTAATAACAGATTTTATTACCTGCAGGATTATACGGGTTATGTGTAGGTTAAATTTAACCGGACATTGTAAGAACGGCCTTAAAAGTTTTATAAATCCAAGAACACCTACTATTTTTAAATTACAACAAAATAACTAAAATCGTTATTCTTTGTTTTAATAAGTAATTTTGTCCAAATTTGAACTTATAATGTCTGTGAAAATTAACTGTGTCTTTAATAAATTATTTAGTTTTTTTTTGTTAGAGTATGAACACTCACTATGAACTATTTTTGAGAATTCTTGTTTTACATTTTCAATCGTTACCAATAAAAGTTGAACATTTTATAAATTTTACTACTAAATAGGAGTTTGTAAACTATCAATTTGATAAATTTTGTTAAAAATTGAACTTTAATTTCTTAAAAAAATGGATCTTATATGGATCTTAATTGTTTCTCAATTGCTATTATAACTACTCATGAATAAACTCTTATTACATTTTCATATTATAGATAAACAAATAAGAAATTTTTGTATGAATATCTGACTACAAAATATTTTGAAAATTGTCAAGATTATGATGAATTTTGTAGAAATTTGAATTTTAAATGCCCGTAAATAAAAACGTGCCTGTATATTTCTAATATTTTTTAACTGCTATTATATCAACTTACGATTAACTTTGTATTATTTTTAAGCTTTTTGACCCAACGAATAAAATTCATAGAATACAGAACTAAAAACATTTCATAATTCAAATGTCTATAAATCACTGATAACTAGTCGAAATATTTTGAACATTATATAATATATATTATGATATTTTAAACATTTGATGGACATTTTAAATACCGATAGTTAATAGTTGTTGAATAACAACAAAATAAGAAAATCGTTATACGAGAATCATATACAAATCATTGTAAAATCAAAATATTCATTGCTCCCGTAGTCCACTCTAAAATACAAACTAACACACGAGCCCGGATTAAGGGGGGCAAGGGTGTCACGGTAACGGGGCCCATTGATTTTTGGGGACCATCTTTATCCCCAAAATATATTTTTTTAACGCTTCCAATACATTTAAAAAATTATATTTATTGAAGTAGATAGGTACCTATAGGCAGTAGATAAATTATTATTACTTAATAAATAATAATTATAAAATAAAATTGTTCTCAATTTGATATCATGAAAAATTACTATAAATAATGAACTGTATTGGTAAACACAATTTTCATTAAGTTTTTTTTTCTGAGTATTTTCGATTACTGATTTAACTATTAAGTATATACCTAGGTAGTTATAAATATTTAGCTCTTGTAAATTAGGTATTTCAGTTAAAAGTATTAACGCATATTATACTAAACTTTCGAGGATCATAGTTAATAAGTAATATATTTCATATTTCTATATTATATATATATATGTATTTTATTAAATTGTTGTAAAAAAAGGCTAAAAGGCTGAAATCTAAATTATAATTTGTTTATTTTATTATAATGGTTGACTTTTTATTAGCGTCCGATCGCTTGTGTAAAGTAAACTTTCAAAAATGTCAAGATACAAAGATTTTCAAAAAAAAAAATACCTTTTTTTAAATTATATTTTCAGTTTTTAATTATTATACAGGTATCCAATTTTCTTCGAGTCGGTATTGAATTTAATACCGGTTAAAGTAAATTTTAAATTAAAGGTGGCTTAAAAGTGTTTTGTGATAATGAATAAAAGGAAACTGAGAAAATAAGGGGCACCAAAATCGTAAATACGCCACTGGTACTATGACGTAAGATTCACTCTTTAATTTTTTGCATAGTAAAAAATTATACAATAATATAAAGTCGTTAATATGTAATAATACAATTATTTTGAAGTTAAAGTTGAAAGGGGGCCCAATTAGTGTATGGTGTCTCGGGGCCCAATTGATCCTTAATCTGGGCTTGCTAACACATAATAGTTAGGTAGGTGTAATACAAATTAAACATTATAAATAAAAAATATAATATCCGTGACGTTTAGGTCATAAGAATATTGTTGAACATTTTACTGCAGGCTGCGTGTTATTTCAGAAATGGTATTTAATTCGTCAGTGAAGATTTGTTAGCTGGGAATAAAATATATCATAAGCAGACTGAAATGTGAGGACGTTGCAGTGTTTCGAAGACCAAGTTTTATAGCAGATTTTGATTCACCACGGACGCGGGGTATGTAGTTTCTTATTTTTCAGTATGTTTCTTTTTATTTTTGTTAATTGATCAGGGGATATATTATTGCCTACAACTTTTCAATTATTTGTATTACTTTATTCTGGCTATCAATAAAGTCGTGATAAAAATTAGGAAATTGGTCAGGTATGCTATTATTGATATGTAGGTACTTCTTTTGAGTAGATAATTCGTTCAATGATATTTAAATATTTTCATCGATAATCAAGTACGATGACTTGTAGGTAACTAGAGACTGAGTGAATAGGAATAATTAGGAAGTGTATGATGTGGCGAAGATAAGGAAAGAGGTCAACAGGATTTCAGAATGTTTAGCTTATATGTAAGGGAAATGCGAAAAAGAAATGTAATTTTAGGTTAGGTTAGCGAAGTGCGTGTAGCAGATATGAGAATATTAAGTTAGGTGTTGAGGTACAAAGGAGGATAGAATAGGAAATTAAAGGTTGTGTAGTGTTGTGTTGTGGCATATATTGTAGTGAAAACAAGAGAGAACAGGTTTAGGTGTCTCCTTGACTGTATGATAAAATATAGTGAGAGTGGCTATAGAAGTTAGGGACTGAAGAAAAGATGGATAGACAGAATACCGATCATATGGAGGTGTGGGATGAGAGTGGTTGAACCTGAATAGTTGTGAGAGAAGGGGGAAGAAAAAGTGTGAAGGTAGAATAGTTATGTTAACAATGCCGAATACGTAGTAAAGGATCTTGAATTGCAAAGGTCACTTGACTCTTTGGCTGAAACTACCGTTATCAGTAGATATAGGTTTACAACCTTGACTTATGGGATAGAATAAAAAAGATCGGTTGCCGGTTAGGATGTCAGCGCCATAGATATATACAACAACTAGATAGCCGTCTCCTTTTTGTCATCGAAGTCGACCCCCCATTTACAAAGCAGGCAATGTTTACAAAATAATATTATCATAGTATATATGTATATAAATAAATGTAAACATTGCCTGCTTTATAAATGGCGGCCGATTTCAACATTGGTCACAAGTGTAATATAAAGGCGGCTATCTAGCTGTTGTATATATCTATGGCGATGACATCCCAACCGGGAATTCGGGGGAGGGGGGGGGGAAAGGAGCAGTTGCTCCATGCGGCAGGGACGGCCAAATAATTAAGAGTTGCAAAAAAATGTCGTTTGTAATATAATAGCCGCCGGGGCACCGAACTGCCAGAATTATACGGTCGTATCCCATTTCGCCGCCATTTAATTTCGCCGCGGTACCATTTCGCCACAAAATTAATCCCATTTTGCCGCCGAGCCATTTCGCCGCATAAAATTATTTTTGTCTTAGAACATGGTTATGAATTTGTGATTTGAAAAGTGATAAATAGACACAGAGAAATATTTATCAGAAATATTTATCGTTTAACAAAAAATTTCAATACGTATACCTATTATAAAACGTAAAGGTATAACAATTAATAGGTAATACCATTGATTTTATAATATACAGATAAGCCGTGCTATAGGACGAAATGGAAGCAAACACTTTAGTGTTATCGGCGCTCGATAGGTGTCGTTGATGTATTTGTAAATAACTATTAATTAAAATAAGAATCCACAGCGTTCGAGCATACGGCTGTCGCGCGGTGTCAACGACAATGGTCTGTGGACTGGGGCCACGATTAAAAATATATCTATATATTATATTATCAGTCCTCCCAGTTCGTTCGCCGTTATACATATTATAAGTTAATATCGTATAAACGTCAATAAAAACGGTTAAAACATTATTAACTAATTTCTAATTTCTAATTTTTTGGCTAGGTATTTATTTATTTTTTAATTACAAATAAATCAGTTTACAGTATAATTTGTTGTAATTTGATATTTTTATTGAATTACAATACAATGATAAAATTAAATTTACTACGCATAATATTGATATTATTATTTACGTTTAAACTAAAAATTACTTTCAATTTATAAAAAATAATTGTAATTCGAAGGTATATACAAAATATTGATTGACAGTTAATAATATTTTCATTTATTAAAATGATAATAATATATTTGTCATATCTTGTCAATAATTATTATGCCAATACAAAAAAAATAATTCTTATTTCTATAATCAATAAAACAACATTTCTATCACACTACCTACTTGAGAATAATATAATCTATGAAAATAACATAACATTTTTTACCAACATTCATTTTTATAAGAACAATATTTACACAATTTAAAATTACAATATTATAAATCTAAAATGTATCTATTTTATAATGTTTATTATAAAATAATTCTATAACAATTAATAATAAAAAAAAATTATAAAATTTAACTTTTTTAAACATGACTTAAAATTTTTAATTTTCAATCTTAGCTAATTTAGATGTTGTTGCATATAGTTGAGTTTTTTTAAATATTTTACAAATTAAAAGTAATTTTATGATATATAATTTATGATTAACACAATTGATATTAATATTAATCCATGTATTTATAATATCACAATTTTGTATTCTTTGCGTTAAATTTTGCCTAATTTTTTTTCTATGCTGGAGATTATCAAATTTTTTTTCAAAAATATTTAATATTCTATCAATTATATTATTGAAATCTTTTGTCAGAGCCTTAAGTCCAGTGTCCAAAGATGAATAGTTCTTGTTCAATATTAATAGTTGATTTTTTTCATCTAATAATTTTTCAGTTACTTATTGACATTCACAATATTTACAATTAAATTTTTTTATACATTTAAATGCTAAATAGCCAGCAAAATATGTAACGGAACAATCTTCTAAACTCACCTTCGATTCTGAATATTCTTTATTTGAAGAATTTGTACTGGATGTTGAATTTACAGAAATGGAAAGCGATTCTTCAGTATCTGAAGAATTTTCATTTATTTTCGACTGGTCTATACTTAACAAAATCGACTCGTGGTTGTTCGGTTCTTCTTCGCCATCATCAATATCTTCGCATTTCGCTCCTTTAGAAGTACACAATGAAAAAATGCAAGTGCTTCTAATAGATGTTCTTATTGTTCTAAGAGTTTTTACTAGTTCTGACAGTCATGATTATTATGCATTTATGCAAATATCAATGCGTTCAATCACTGGTGTTATCTACCACGCATCACAATCTCATAGTTCACACTTCACGTCACTACAATAGGAAAATTAAAAAAAAAAAAATAGTATAAAAAATCAAATTATTTTGCAGATTTGGGATAATATTATTATGAGTATTATCAATTGATGAATTAATGATTCATTTGAAAATATTATTATTACTTATTAACTACAAATAAAACAATGAATAATTGTTGAGTAATCTTAAGTTGAGAGTTAAAGAGTTACTTAAAAAATAAATTCGGCGAAATGGAACTGCGAAAAAATAAATTCGGCGAAACGGTACCGCGGCGAAATTAAATGGCGGCGAAACGGGAGCTGACCAATTATACGATATTGCCACCTACCATTATATTGCAGTACTGACTACTGAGACTACGTAGCTTGTTATTCGATTATATTTATGTTTGCTCCCCCATACATTGTCCCTTAATAAGGCCCTGTATATCTATGGTCAGCGCATTATTTGCTTTCCATCTTTGATCCACACGTAGCATACCTAATGTACGAATAACAGAACCAAAACGAAGTTGTTACTTTTAATGTTAGATTAAAAATATTAAGTTAAGAAAATTACATACGTCGTTACGTTGGTTACTTGATGATATTTTAATTATTATATAAGTTATGACTAATGATCGTCTAAATAATTACAATTTAAAAATGATTATAAACGATTAGACAAATCTAAAGAAAAAAAAACTATAATTAATCTACTAAAAAATAAAAATATCTATATATTCATTATTAATACTTAAAGTATAACAATATATGCAATACGAAAAAAATAAATGAAAACTAAAATATTATCCCAGGAAAATATTAATCCAACAGTGAAATGTGTTAAAATATTCAAGTTTGATAATAGGTTAATTCAATCTAATATTAAAAGTAACAACTAACAACACTAACCCAGTGATTTCTAGCGTACGGGTAAGGCGATCATTATTAGCCGAAAAATAAAATAGTTCATTAATATTTTTTAAACTTATCAGTTTTCGTTATATAGTCACTAATCAAGTAACTAATTTTCGTTTTTAATAATATTTAAATTATATACAAGAATAATTTAATAATATAATATTATACGATTTTTTACAATTTTATATAATATATTCAACATAAAATAAGTGGATGTCGCTCTGCTGTACAGTAGGTTACAAGTGGGTCACTGTATAATGGATGCTATTAAATTTGAATTCAATGATACAATATCATTGTATAAGAAAAACGATTCTGAGCGAAGACGGTATGTCAGTCTAGGTTTAATACAAATTATATACATATCTATGGTATTAAAAAAAAAATTGACCTATAATAAATTCCAAATTAATCATATCACATTATCACAATATCCATTAGGTACTTATAACACGTTATACATCAACATCAACAACAAACCCTGATACTATCATATATATATAATAGTACACTTTAGAAGTTTCAAGTAGGTACCCACGAATAATATTATATAATCACAACAAAATAACTAGGTTTTTTAATATGTAATTTCGTCCAAATTTGAACATAAAATGACTATAAAAGTAAACTGTGATTGTATATTTTTTAGATATTTCGGTAAGAGAATTAACTACTTACGTGGAATCTTGTTTTAAATTTTCAATCCTTAGCTATAAAAACTGAACATTTTATAATTTATTAATTACGATGATTAATAATTTTCGAGATTTTGAAAAATTCTGTCAAAATTCGATGTTAAAATGATTATAAAAATAAATTGTGCCTATGTATTTTTAATATTTTTCAACTGATATTGTAACAATATATCAGGAGCCTTGTATTAAATTTTTACACTTTTTGGCCCAACAGATAAAACTTAATTGATATTTATAGAAAAAAAAAACTAAAAAAATTGAAAACTGAAAATGTCCGTAAACGGCTCAAAAAGAGTCAAAATATTTTCAAAATTGTATGGTGTATAGGAAATGCTAATATAAACATTCAGTGAAATTTTCATGTATTTACAGTAATTCGTTTTTTAATTACAACAAAAAAAGGAAATTGCCACATGAGAAATCGAGTGAATATCCAATGTTGTAAAAATTTGAATTTCAAACGCTCATAAAAATTTAATTTGACTTTCCGGTAGAGATTTTTTTATTGATAAAGGTAGACAATCTTATGAGTAATCTTGTATTAGATTTTCAAATCTTAGATTTAAAAAGAAAAATTTTTACGAATTCTTAACTCAAAATAATTTGCTAATTTTCGTGATTTTTCCATATTTTGTCAATTTTTGAACTTTAAATGCTTATAAAAAAAAATTGTGACTAAGGATTTTTAATATTTTTCATCTGCCTTTGAAACAATATATTAGGAGCCTTCTATTAAATTTTCAAGCTTTCGCAACCAACAAATAAAATTTTATTGATATTTCTAGAAAAAAAACTAAAAAAAAACGAAAAATGAAAATGTCCCTAAACAGTTCAAAATAAATCAAAATATTTTGAAAATGTTATCGTGTATAGGAAATGCAAATATAAACAACCAGTGAAAATTTCATGTATATACGTTCATTTGTTTTAGAGTTACACCAATAACCAAAATCGATTTTTTGGAAAATCAATTTTGCGTAAAAATTCCTGTTTTTCCTTAATTTTTATGTTGTTTTTCCCGGCGCTTGTGAAAACTACTGGGAAATTTAAATTTTGACCTCCTTAATGCACCAACGATATTCACTTTCCAATCGAACAAGATACTGAAGTCGAAAATCGAAGCATTATTTCGACTACTTATCGTGTACACAGATACAAAAAAAAAAAATAAAAAAATAAAAAAATTAAAAAATAAAAAAACACACATCATTGTAAAATCAATACATTCATCGTTTCACTCAGAATCTAAAAATTCTATTTTATTAAAAAAGTAAAGAAAATCTAAATTTTTTTGGTATTCAATTTTGAACAGTAAAGCAAAAAAAATATTTGTGTTTGGGAGTTTAGGTTGGCCTATCAACTATAAATTACTTATAAATATATATTTATGCCTGTACGAAATTAAGTCCTTGAACCGGCTCTGGTTGATTCTGTCAAACGTAAATATGATTGTGCGTGGGTCAGAGAGAGAAATAAATGGTGCGCTAAAAATCTGACATCCCTTATAAGTGTTATCAAGTTGAAGAAGCAGTTGATTGTTGACAATTTAACATTTAACATTAACTGTGGTAGGTATGATTAGAAGTAAAAGTAATTAGCAGGGCTGTGAATTTAATTCATTAAAAAAAGTGTTATATATTACACATGTATGCACTAAAAACAAGCAAAATATGATTTAAAATATGCACTGAAGTATTCAAAAATATGCACTTAAAATTCGAAAAAATACTGAATGAAAACGCGTTTATTAAAAACTGTTTAAATTAATAAATAATAATTAAAATTGGTATACCAAAAAAAAATTCTTTATTATACACTTGGTAGGTAGGTACCTATTTAGTTTTCTAACGAATGAACCTAAAATATAAAAACCTTTTAAGCATATTGGCAACGGTGTTGTAATAATAGTGATGTCCCAGATTATATGATGTCCATATTCTGCAAAATTTTACATTGCCTATGGCCGTTATATTGAATACGCACGTGCACCGTATCAATTTAATTATTTGTTGGTATTAAATAATATTATTAAAGTGTGACCAGCATAGCACATTTTTTGTAAAAAAAAATTTTCCCAACAATCAATAGTTTTTGAGATACAACGATGTCCCATCCTACCTCTATTCCTCGTCTTACCCAGGTTTCTCTATAAAATACTTTTATTGTAATAATTGTTCAAATGTTTATTATAGTACATTATTAAAAATTAACTAAAGTTTAATATAATACATTATAACAAGACGTGTTCAAATATACAAGTCACACCACATATTTTCTTACTTCACACAGTCTCTCTTTAATTTCAAATTTTTCTTCAAATTATCCCAAAATATAAATGTAAAATGAAAATTGGAAGACTTGATTGAGTAGGTACCTATTTAATAATTTATCTAAAAGAGATGGGCCTGGTCGCCTCATTACTATATCGAGGGGCCATGGTGCAAGTGCTGTCCATAAATATCATATCTACATAATATAAATGTAAAATGTAAATTGGAAGACTTAATTGAGTTGGTATTTAATAATTTATCTAAAAGAGATGGGCCTGGTCGCCTCATTACTATATCGAGGGGCCATGGTGCAAGTGCCGTCCACCAAAGTACCAGAAAAAAAAAGAAGATTAAATCAAAAAATAGAAGGTACCTACATCATAAACTTTTATAAAAGCATGATTGTGTTAGTCACAGTCTTGTCTAAATGGTATTGTCTTATGTTTTCCCAATCTAACTATACACAATACTGAACATTAATGAAATCACAAATATTTATACAAAAGAGAGACTGTGCCTTGATTTACAAATATTTCTTAAATTTACTTTTTGCATAGAGAATATGAAGGTGGCCTGGGCTTTTAAAACCAGAGTATAGGGGACAGGGCTGGGATTTCATATTATAAATTGAAATATTTGTGGACACTGGATGACCAAAAGGACTACTCCCCATATCATGTTTCAATAACTAATAAGTACAAAATAAAATAAATTGCATACGTTCTAAAGTTGCTCCAAAGCTCGACATTATCCGAGTATTTTTAGAAAACATGAAGCTAAAAAAAATCATTAAAATTGTTTTTTAAAAAAAAACCTTTCATCTGCATGTGTTGCCTACAAGTGTGTCTTACAAGTGTGAAAGATATCACTTTTTCATTCAGTAGCCCGTTCAGGAGTTATCATTATAGGCATCAATAGTTTTAAAAAATATTAATCACTCTAATATTAAAACTAACAAAGATTAAAGATTACATTTAAAAATTTAATTAAGATCCGCTGAAATTGATACCTACTTGCAAGACGGGAGAATACATGCTGATAAATAATTAGTTAAATATGCATTAAATCATTAATAGCTACTTATTACTTTTAGGGCCGTTCTTACAATGTCCGGTAAAGTGTCGGTTAACGCTAACCGACTGATAACAGATTTTATTACCGGCAGAATTCTTCCGGTTAAGTGTCGGTTAACTTTAACCGGACGTCGTAAGAACGGCCCTTACAATCTACATCCAATCATACTTCCAAGTTGTGATCACAGTCTTATTGTGTCAACTTTGAATCATATACTATAAATGGGCCCACATCCCGATAATTTTGAGCACATATTAATGACAAGTCTCTGACTCTGATAGATGTGAGAAGAGAAATGTCTCATATTTATCTATACGAATTGGTATGTATCAATAAAAACGTCAAGGACTCGTTGATCGCTTATATGTGCTTCAAATTGTTTACACGAGTTAGTGTCACAGGGCTGTATCAAAGGACAATTTATGGGGAAGCAAACATAAATATGACGCCAATAATTCAGTATACGCCTTTTTTTTACAACTAAATAACCAAAATAAAAATTTATCGCTACGCTCTAAAAAACATTATACAATATACTTACAAAAAAACTATATGCTTATCTACTCATGCTACATTTAGATAAGTATTGTATTTTACAATATATTTAAACACATGAACCAGATACAATTTATACAAATTAATAAATTATTACATACACAATATGTCTACGTTTCATTATTAATTTCAAACTCATGTCTCTTATATGGTATATTCTATACCTATACCTATGAATTATTGTAATGATAAACGACTAAGGAAGTAGGTATAGGTACTATGTCTAAAATTTTAAATATTATATAACACTAACATTATCCTAAAAATTTACCAAGTTCAAAACCTTCGTTATTTCTTGTACAAGTAAATAGTAAAGATCAAATATATAGGAATATAATAGATATTAATATTATAATCGAATAACAAGCTACTTAGTCTCAGTAGTCAGTACTGCAATATAATGGTGGGGACGAGGTGGCCGAGTGGTCTAACGCGCGGTCTGCGGCGCTGGCAGTCGCGGGTTCGACTCCCGGCCACTGGGCGGCATTTTTCTCCGGGCAAGTCACAGTATCCGGAAAACAAGTGCCGCCATCCCCCACTCCGGGGCATGGCAGAAACCTACGGGTGCCCCATTCAAAATTCTGCCAAAATACACCCACGTGTAACACCCCCCTAATGTTAAAAACCTACAGTACCCACCCATCTCCCAATGGCCTAGGTTGCCGCGGGATAAAATTAATAAAAAAAAAAAAAAAAAAAAAAAATATAATGGTAGGTGGCAATATCTTATAATTCTGGCAGTTCGGTGCCCCGGCGGCTATTTCATGTCAATATATTATGTAGTGATGAATAGTGATAATATTAAAAATAATTCAATTATTACGTAAGTACTAGGTTTTTACAAAAACAAGGTCCACAAACAGCGTTCTCTTAAAATAAGTAGACCTAATAGTTCTAATATAAGATTCCATTACGATTTTAGATATTCCGAAAATTGAAATGGCAAATTCGTAAAAAAAAAATTAATATTTATTCTACAAAATATTTTATTTTTATTATATTACAAACGACATTTTTTTGCCACTCTTAATTATTTGGCCGTCCCTGCCGCCTGGAGCAACTGCTCCTTTTGCCCCCCCCCCCTCCCCCGAATTCCCGGTTGGGATGTCATCGCCATAGATATATACAACAGCTAGATAGCCGCCTTTATATTACAGTTGTGACCAATGTTGAAATCGGCCGCCATTTATAAAGCAGGCAATGTTTACATTTATTTATCGATACATATTTATTATGATAATATTATTTTGTAAATATTGCCTGCTTTGTAAATGGGGGTTCGACTTCGATGACAAAAAGGAGACGGCTATCTAGTTGTTGTATATATGTATGGCGCTGACATCCTAACCGGCAACCGATCTTTATTATTCTATCCCATAAGTCAAGGTTGTAAACCTATATCAACTGATAATGGTAGTTTCAGCCAAAGAGTCAAGTGACCTTTGCAATTCAAGATCCTTTACTACGTATTCGGCATTGTTAACATAACTATTCTACCTTCACACTTTTTCTCAACCCTTCTCTCACAACTATTCAGGTTCAACCACTATCATCACACACCTCCATATGATCGGTATTCTGTCTATCCATCTTTTCTTCAGTCTCTTACTTCTATAGCCACTCACACTATATTTTATCATACAGTCACGGAGCCACCTAAACCTGTTCTCTCTTGTTTTCACTACAATATGTATGCCACAACACAACATTACACAACCTTTAATTAATAAATTTCCTATTCTATCCTCCATTGTACCTCAACACCTAACTTAATATTCTCATATCTGCTACACGCACTTCGCTAACCTAACCTATAATTACATTTCTTTTTCGCATTTCCCTTTCATATAAGCTAAACATTATGAAATCCTGTTGACCTCTTTCCTTATCTTCGCCACATCATACACTACCTAATTCCTATTCACTCAGCCTCTAGTTACCTATAAGTCATCGTACTTGATTATCGGTGAAAATATTTAAATATCATTGCACGAATTATCTACTCAAAAGAAGTACCTACATATCAAATTTCTTCTATTTTTTTTTTTGTTTTGTGTTATCTGTTTAAGAATCTGGACATTTTCGTTTGAATTTTTTAATGTGTGGTCCTATTGTTTAATTTCTTCTAATTTTTTTTTTTGTTTTCTAAAACGGATTTGCCTTCGGGCGCCAACATCCCCCTTCAATTTTTTTTTTTTAGTTATTTAACTCTAGTTAAATATTTTGTGTAGACTTGAACGTTGATAACCTGCATTTACCCTATGAATCATCTTTCGTTAATGATCTTATCATTTTGAATAGTTGTTTCTGTTAAGTTTCTGGACACAGGACACTTTAGTTTGAATTCTTTAATGTGTGGTCCTATTGTTTAATTTCTAATTTTTTTTTTTTTTGTTTTCTAAAACGCATTTGCCTGCGGGCGCCAACATCCCCCTTCAATTTTTTTTTTTTAGTTATTTAACTCTAGTTAAATATTTTGTTTAGAACTGAACGTTGATAACCTGCATTGGCCCTATGAATTATCATCTTTAATGATCTTATCATTTTGAATAGTTTTTTCTGTTAAGTTTCTGGACATTTTAGTTTGAACTCATTCATGTGTGGTCCTATTGTGTAATTTATAATTTTTTTTTTTGTTTTCTAAAACACATTTGCCTGCGGGCGCCAACATCCCCCTTCAATTTTTTTTTTTTAGTTATTTAACTCTAGTTAAATATTTTGTGTAGACTTGAACGTTGATAACCTGCATTTACCCTATGAATCATCTTTCTTTAATGATCTTATCATTTTGAATAGTTTTTTCTGTTAAGTTTCTGGACATTTTAGTTTGAATTCTTTAATGTGTGGTCCTGTTGTTTAATTTCTTCTAATTTTTTTTATTTTGTTTTGGGTTATCTATTTAAGAACCTGTATATTTTAGTTTGAACTCTTTCATGTGTGGTCCTATTGTGTAATTTCTAATTTTTTTTTTTTGTTTTCTAAAACGCATTTGCCTGCGGGCGCCAACACCCCCCTTCAATTTTTTTTTTTTAGTTCTTTAGCTCTAGTTACATTTTTTGTTAAGATGTGAACATTGATAACCTGCACTAATTATTTTAAATAGTGTTATCTATACAAGAATCTGGACATTTTAGTTTGAATTCTCTAATGTGTGGTGCTATTGTTTAATTTCTAATTTTTTTTTTTTTGTTTTCTAAAACGCATTTGCCTGCGGGCGCCAACACCCCCCTTCAATTTTTTTTTTTTAGTTATTTAACTCTAGTTAAATATTTTGTTTAGAACTGAACGTTGATAACCTGCATTGGCCCTATGAATTATCTTTCTTTAATGATCTTATCATTTTGAATAGTTTTTTCTGTTAAGTTTCTGGACATTTTAGTTTGAACTCTTTCATGTGTGGTCCTATTGTTTAATTTATAATTTTTTTTTTTGTTTTCTAAAACACATTTGCCTGCGGGCGCCAACATCCCCCTTCAATTTTTTTTTTTTTTAGTTATTTAACTCTAGTTAAATATTTTGTGTAGACTTGAACGTTGATAACCTGCATATACCCTATGAATCATCTTTCGTTAATGATCTTATCATTTTGAATAGTTGTTTCTGTTAAGTTTCTGGACATAGGACACTTTAGTTTGAACTCTTTCATGTGTGGTCCTATTGTGTAATTTCTGATTTTTTTTTTGTTTTGTTTTCTAAAACGCATTTGCCTCCGGGCGCCAACACCCCCCTTCAATTTTTTTTTTTTAGTTATTTAACTCTAGTTAAATATTTTGTTTAGAACTGAACGTTGATAACCTGCATTTACCCTATGAATCATCTTTCGTTAATGATCTTATCATTTTGAATAGTTGTTTCTGTTAAGTTTCTGGACATAGGACACTTTAGTTTGAACTCTTTCATGTGTGGTCCTATTGTGTAATTTCTAATTTTTTTTTTGTTTTGTTTTCTAAAACGCATTTGCCTCCGGGCGCCAACACCCCCTTCAATTTTTTTTTTTTAGTTATTTAACTCTAGTTAAATATTTTGTTTGGACTTGAACGTTGATAACCTGCATTGGCCCTATGAATCATCTTTCTTTAATGATCTTATCATTTTGAATAGTTTTTTCTGTTAAGTTTCTGGATATTTTAGTTTGAACTCTTTAATGTCTGGTCCTATTGTTTAATTTCTAATTTTTTTTTTTTAGTTTTCTAAAACGCATTTGCCTGCGGGCGCCAACATCCCCCTTCCATTTTTTTTTTAGTAATTAAACTCTAGTTAAATTTTTTGTTAAGATTAGAACATTGATAAGCTGCATTGGCCCTATGAATCATCTTTCTTTAATGATCTTATCATTTTGAATGGTTTTTTCCTGTTTACAATTCTGGACATTTTATAGTTTGCCTCTTTACTGTGTGGGCCTATTGTTTTCATTTCTAATTTTTTTTTTTTTTGTTTTCTAAAACGCATTTGCCTGCGGGCGCCAACATCCCCCTTCAATTTTTTTTTTTAGTTATTTATTTTTTAGTTCATACTATAACCAAAAAATCTAAAAAATATATGAACACACTTATTTTTTACAGACATTTTAAATTCAAATTTGGACGAAATTACATATTAAAAAACCTAGAATAACTATTAGTTATTTTGTTGTGATTGAATAATATTATTCGTGGGTACTTGAAACTTCTAAAGTGTACTATTATACATCTATGATAGTATCACGGTTTTTGTTGATGTATAACGCGTTATAAGTATCTAATGGATATTGTGATATACTGATATGATTAATTTGGAATTTATTATAGGTACCTACCTATTATAGGTCAATTTTTTGTTTAATACCATAGATATGTATATAATATGTCCAGTGGCGGCTCGTGCTATGGAGCACAGGAGCACGTGCACCACCTATATTTGTTAAGATTAAATTGCTCTATATCGATAATTGTATTACATAATATTTATTGTCAAAAATAAAAATAATTTTGTTGACTTATTAGTTATTAGTATTAGTAACTCATGTAACATTAGGGAAGTACTGTGGTGATTCCGGCGCCTTATCACCACTTACGCTAGCGCGCCCTTTTTCAAATAACCATTTTTTACATTGTATTCGTCTTGTGATTTATATTGTATTCTTTTTATTTATTGTCTCTGTGAAATTATTATAAAATATTGTACCGTCTTTGGTCACGTGACGACCCGACTTTTTCTCCCGCCTCGCGCGGCGACTTCGCCGTTACGCGCTCGAAGCCGCCGTCGCGCGCTACCATCGTCACTCGCTTTTTCGCTCTCGTAACATAAACTCGAGCAGCCCTACGTCTCGACGACTTGTTTTAATTACGTACCTTTTTAACTGTCATTTTTATATCTTAACTATTTTTATGTTTGAAAATATTACTCAGTCGATTCAACATCGAATTTGTCGTTTCGTCATTTACCTCCTACCTACCTACTTAGAAACCTCCTGATTTTGGTGTCAAAAAACATAAGTAATATCCGGCGTACCCGAAACCACATTTCGGACCACGACAGTGGTAACGCACCACGGGTATTACCACATTGGTGACCTCCGAATTCGTTAAACGACATTACCCAGTAACGTTCTGAGGTACTCGATTCCGCCCGCCGATTTCCGACACGAAAGTTCCGCCCGACCGCGAGTGCGTCTACCGAACCCGACTTTCACGACCAACGTCGAGTTCACTTTTTCACCCGCGTTTATCCGCGAGATCCAGAATGATCGAGCCCAGCATCACTGTCGCCGCGACAGGTGGCAATCCGCCAATCACCACCACGACGATGGCGACCACGACCACACCGAGTGCTTACGTGGAAACCGCATCTTTCACCCACGTCAGGCTTCCGGGGTTCTGGCATAACTCCCCTACGCAGTGGTTCACGCACGCGGACGCCATGTTCGCGAACAAGCGAATCCGCTCGGATCTGTCGCGCGTGAACCACGTGCTTGAAGCTCTGGACGAAGACGGTGTCCGCACGATCGCGGATCTGCTCGGATCGGACGCGACGTACGAGTCCATCCGACAACGACTCATCGCCGCATACAGCATTCCGCAAGCAACGCGCTTCCAGCGCATGATCCAGCCCGGCGGCATGGGCGATCGCGCCCC
Source organism: Macrosiphum euphorbiae (assembly GCA_949089665.1). Classification (NCBI taxonomy): domain Eukaryota; kingdom Metazoa; phylum Arthropoda; class Insecta; order Hemiptera; family Aphididae; genus Macrosiphum; species Macrosiphum euphorbiae. The sequence goes on along the minus strand of CARXXK010000004.1, from coordinate 28,991,947 downwards.
ATCACGCCTGCTCCGGGACATGCGGGAAATCTACCCCGACGGCATGACGGAGGCCTCTCTGCTCGCGTTTTGGCTGAGCAAGCTGCCGCCACCTGTCCGCACCGTCATCGCCGGTCTTACCGGTTCCGTCGACTTCCTCGCCGACCGAGTTTGGGAGGCGTCTCAGAGCAGTGAAATTTCGGCTGTCACGAGGGACCACGACTTACGCGAGTCGCAACACATCACTCGCCCGATCCCGCCGGCAGGTCCACCCGACCAAGACGCGCGTTTTCTCGCGCTTGAAAACGCGATACACGCGCTTACAGCTCAAGTCGCGTCCCTGGCCACATCACAAGCAGCCGCGTTGACTCGCACGACCAACGATCGTTCCACGCGCCAACAGCGTGATCGCTCCCGATCGCAGTCGCAGCCGCGACCCATCATAACGGCTGGTTGGTGCTACTACCACGACCAGTACGGCGCGGATGCGCGCAAGTGCCGCGACCCGTGCACTTACGTGTCGGCGACACGGAAAAATCCATGAGGCGGCGGTGCTTCAACAGCACCTCGCCGCGCGAACACACCGACTCTTCGTCAACGACACCGGTACCGGTCGTCGATTTTTAATCGACTCCGGCGCGGAAATTTCGGTGTTACCGCGACCACCCAACTTTCGGCAAAACAACGTCCACACTTCGAGCAACGAAATAAGACTCGTAGCCGCAAACGGCTCACAAATCAAAACCTACGGGCCAAGACAACTACATCTCGATCTGGGTTTCAAACGACTGTTCACCTGGACGTTCGAAATGGCTGACGTTTCTCGACCTATTATCGGAGCCGATTTCCTGCATTACTACGGTTTGCTCATCGACATACGCCGAAATCGCCTTGTCGACCTCTCGGTAAATAGTTCGGTAAAAATCACGCCCGCTACCGCCTCGCCCCGTACCGCGATTTGTGCCGTCGCTCGACCATCGAAGTGGACTGATATACTTCGCGACTACCCCGAAGTCACGCGCGAATCGCCCGTACCGACCAAGTTCCTACATGACGTGGTACACGAGCTACATACCACCGGCCCAGCACTTTTCGCCCGACCACGCCGACTGCCGCCCGATCGTCTACGAATCGCACGGCAAGAGTTCGATTTCATGCTGCAGAAAGGCATCTGCAGGCCGTCATCGAGTTCGTGGGCCAGCCCGCTTTTACTGGTTCCGAAAAAAGACGGTACGTTTCGACCATGCGGTGATTACCGCCGGCTCAACGCTGTCACGGTGGCCGACCGGTACCCGTTGCCGCACCTACACGACTTCACGGCAAACCTCGCCGGAAAAACGATTTTCACGAAGCTCGATTTGGTACGTGCGTATCACCAAGTTCCGATCACGCCTTTCGCGCCGCCCGAACGTCGTTTTGGTCACATTCATGTCGATCTCGTCGGACCACTGCCGTCGTCCAACAATTTCAAGTACCTACTCACCGTCGTCGACCGATTCACTCGCTGGCCAGAGGCCTGGCCACTCGAAAATATGTCAGCTCACGCAGTCGCACAATCGCTGATCGTGAATTGGATCGCACGATTCGGCGTTCCCGACATCATCACCACCGACCAGGGAAGACAGTTCGAGTCCGACTTATGCCGTTCTCTTTTTTCGACTTTCGGCATTCAGCACACGAGAACTTCGCCGTATCACGCTCAATCAAATGGTTTGGTCGAACGTTTTCATCGAACGCTTAAGTCCGCGCTCACTGCACACGAATCGACACAGTGGTCAACGAAGCTGCCAATCGTCCTCCTCGCACTGCGCAACACGATCAAGGTTGGTTTCGAGCACACTCCAGCCGAGTTGGTCTACGGCGCGACACTTCGACTTCCTGGTGAAATGTTTCACGCCGCGCCCGCCGAACCTAAACCGCCCGAGCTCGTAGCGACGCTCCGGGACTTCATGGCGCAGCTACGTTTCACGCCCGGTACCAACCACAGCACACAACGCGCTACGTTCGTACCGAACGACCTAAGCCAGGTCAGTCACGTTTTCGTCCGGATCGACGCCGTCCAGCCGCCGCTCCAGCCACGATACGAGGGACCTTTTGCAGTTTTGGAACGCCGCGAAAAAACATTCAAGGTACAGCGCCATCGATCAACGACGTGGATTTCCATCGACCGACTCAAGCCAGCATTCATCGCCCGGGAAGATCCTACCGCCGACCATTCGTACGCCGCGCAATCGATCGAACACCCCCCAAAAAAACGAGTCCGTTTTTTTCCCGCCGAGGGGGAGTAATGTGGTGATTCCGGCGCCTTATCACCACTTACGCTAGCGCGCCCTTTTTCAAATAACCATTTTTTACATTGTATTCGTCTTGTGATTTATATTGTATTCTTTTTATTTATTGTCTCTGTGAAATTATTATAAAATATTGTACCGTCTTTGGTCACGTGACGACCCGACTTTTTCTCCCGCCTCGCGCGGCGACTTCGCCGTTACGCGCTCGAAGCCGCCGTCGCGCGCTACCATCGCGTCACTCGCTTTTTCGCTCTCGTAACATAAACTCGAGCAGCCCTACGTCTCGACGACTTGTTTTAATTACGTACCTTTTTAACTGTCATTTTTATATCTTAACTATTTTTATGTTTGAAAATATTACTCAGTCGATTCAACATCGAATTTGTCGTTTCGTCATTTACCTCCTACCTACCTACTTAGAAACCTCCTGATTTTGGTGTCAAAAAACATAAGTAATATCCGGCGTACCCGAAACCACGTTTCGGACCACGACAGTGGTAACGCACCACGGGTATTACCACAGTACCTACTATAATAGTTGATAATTCATAAGTGATAGGACGTAGGAGTTGTGGAGTATGGTACAGTTGTATACGCGTTATGATGATAGCGACGCTGATTACGCGGATTGAGCACAGTGAAAATATGATCGGTTCGCGCATGCGTATAAGCATTTTCATTCCCACTACTCGCATAAAAGCATGTAACAAAAGTAGCACAAAAAAAAAACTGTAACTAATGGCCTATGATGCCGGGTTGTTAAATAAAAAATAGATCAATAAAAAAAAAAAAAAAAAAAATCACGATTAAAGATATACAGGTTGCACATCGCCCTGTAGTAAACCGCTTCCAGACTGATTTACAAAGTGACTATAAAAATCAGCTGTTAATAATTAACTAGTGGCGCTTAATGTCAACACTCAACCATATGTGTCGACATTTAGAACTAATTTTACACCTATATATCTATAATCGGTTAATTGTAATACTGCCGCTTGGAGCGCCACTGGTTAATTATTGGTAGTCATTTCGTATTTCACCTTATCAGTAGTCGATGTGCAACCTGTATATCTTTAATCGTGGTTACAAACTATCGTAGCCCGCAGATAACAGTCTACATTTTACATTTTTGTTACTTATATTTAATATTTTAGAAACCAGTATACACGATTAATATATTTATTAGTATATTTTTTAAATACTAGTTTAAAATGTCTCAACTAAATTCTATTAGTTCACTTACTAAATTAAATTTTTCTTTGTTGTCATTGGAGCAAAAAATTGCAATTAAAAATGAAGGTAGGCCAAAACCAAATTTAATTATTGTCAAAGAATCAAAATGTAAAGATAGAACAATTAAGAGAAATTTTAATATCGAAACGTATGACAAAAACGATTGGATATGTGGTTGTGACATAACTAATAAGCTGTTTTGTTTCCCGTGTGTTATTTTTAGTCGGTCCAATGAAATAAGTTGGAGTAAAGTAGGTATTGATGATTTAAGTCATTTATCAGCGAAAATAAAATCCCACGAAAAAACACAAACCCACATAAATGCTCAGTTAAGTTTAAAGTTGTTAGGAAAACAGGATATTCGTCAACAGCTAAATAGCGCATTTCGCTTAAATATTTAAAAGTATAACGAGCAAGTAAAAGAAAATCGATACATTTTGTCTAAAATTATTGATTGCATACGATTTTGTGGTGCATTTGAACTTGCTCTACGTGGTCATGACGAAACAGCTGATTCAGTAAATCCTGGCATTTTTAAAGGACTCATAAATTTTACAGCAGAATTAGACTATGCACTTAAAACTCATTTGGAAAAAGCTACTGTCTTTAAAGGTATTTCAAAAGAGATTAAAAATGATATTTTAGACTGCACCCTAACAATTTGCCAAAATCAAATTAAAACTGAAATTAATCAAGCTGATTTTCTTTCGGTAATTGCTGACGAAACTACGGATGTATCTAATTCTTTTCAAATGTCTATTGTGTTTCGATATATTCTTACAGATGGATCACCAGTGGAACGATTTTGGGGCTTCTTTAATCCAATTGGTCATGATGCTAAATGTTTGTCTGAATGTATTAAATCTACACTTCAAGACGTCTTAACCGATAAAAAAAAAATTAATAACACAAAGTTATGACGGTGCTAATGTTATGAGTGGTCATATATCCGGGGTACAAACTTTAATAAAATCCGACTATCCTAATGCACATTACGTCCACTGTTACGCCCATCAGTTAAATCTAATTATGAAAGCTGCTTCTTGTAAAAGTAAAGAGACACGTATATTTTTTTCTAACCTAACGGACATAACAAATTTTTTTACCCGTTCTCCTCAAAGAGTTCAAGTTTTAGATGAGATAGTGAAAAAAAGGTTGCCTAAAACAGTAGAAACTCGATGGAATTTTAAAAGTAGAGTTGTGAATACAGTTTACGAAAATAGAGAATTACTTATTGAATGTATGGATAAAATTGAGACTACTTCAAATCAAACTATTACAATTAACCAGGCAGGTGACCTACGTAGAATGTTGCTAGAATCAACTTTTATTTATTGGTTAAATGTTTTCCATCGTATCATGCCTCACGTAGATATTATATATAACCAACTGCAAAAAAGAAGTACAAGCCCGGTAGAAATAAATAATTCAATACATAATTTCGAAATTAATATTCAGAAGGAAAGGGATAATTTAGACAATATACAAGTAGATGAAGGTGAATCTGCCAAAAGAAGACGAGAAAATATTTATTTAACTAGAAATAATATAGCTAAAGAAGTGTGTGACACAATTATTGTGAACGTTAACGAGCTGTATAAGTACAAAGGACATCTAATCGCAGCCAACTTATTCTTGTTAGATAATTTTGAAAATTATGAAAAAACTTTCCCCAACTTTACCTCGAACAAACTGTAGAAGCATACCCATTTATAGATACATTTAAATTAAAAACCGAGCTACAGGTTATCTATAAACGAAATGATTTTAAAAACATTTCAGCAGCAGTAAATTTACTTAAATTTATTATAGAAAATCAATTACTTGATACATTTTCTGAAACATCCAAACTTTTAAAAATTGTTATAACTATACCTATGACTTCCGCTGAAGCTGAACGATCATTTTCCACACTGAAGAGGATCAAAACTTTTTTGCGTAGCACCATGTCAGAAGATCGACTATCAGCGTTGTCGATGTTATCAATTGAAAAATGTATGATCAAAAATATTCCTAATTTTAATGAAAAGGTTATTGATATGTTTGCTGAGAAGAAAGAAAGAAGAATAGAATTAATTTATAAAAATGTATCTGACTAATAATAATAAATTATGATTTATTTTTCAAAGTGTATTAATACTTACTATAAATACTTAATATAATAGTATAATACAAGAAATATGAATATTTAAAAAAAATATATATTATAATTGTGTAAGAATACCTATAAATATATTAATAAAGTTCAGATTTTCTAATGTACCTAATTTATTATTAATTTTGGTATTTATTACTATACATAAAGTTTTAAATATATTTTTTATAAATGTGCACCACCAACTATTTTACCCACGAGCCGCCACTATATTCAGTACGAAAAAAAAGTCCCCTGGGCTGTTCGGTCGCATATTACTATGTCCCCGAAAGCTTTGAACATTTTCTATCCGACGAAATAAATTTCAAGAGCTCCCGGGCTTTTGAGGTAACCGTACTTAGTGCACGAAAGTGAAAGGTGACTAATGCGTGTATGACGCGTAACGTATAGGCGCGCGTGGTTTTTGATTTTTCCGGCAGTGTTCCGGAAGGAGTCAAAGGACTTAACATAGGTTGAATGATAAACATAAGAATGATAATGCAGAGGGCACCTGCTTGTTAACAATATTCAAGTCTATACAAAAAATTCAACTAGAGTCAAATTCCTAAAAAAAAAATTGAAGGGGAGTGTTGGCGCCCGCAGGCAAATGCATTTTAGAAAACCAAAAAAAAATTTTGAAAAAAATATACAGTAGGAGAACACATTAAAGAGTTCAAAATGAAATGTCCAGAATCCAAAACCGAAAAAACAATATTGCCAATGATTAGCTCATAAAGAATGATGATACAGAGGGCACCTGCTTGTTAACAATATTCAAGTCTATACAAAAATTCAACTAGAGTCAAATTCCTAAAAAAAAAATTGAAGGGGAGTGTTGGCGCCCGCAGGCAATTGTATTTTAGAAAACCAAAAAAAATTTTGAAAAAAATATACAGTAGGAGAACACACTAAAGAGTTCAAAATAAAATGTCCAGAATCCAAAACCGAAAAAACAATATTGCCAATGATTAGCTCATTAAAGAATGATGATACAGAGGGCACCTGCTTGTTAACAATATTCAAGTCTATACAAAAAATTCAACTAGAGTCAAATTCTTAAAAAAAAATTGAAGGGGAGTGTTGGCGCCCGCAGGCAAATGCATTTTAGAAAACCAAAAAAAAATTTTGAAAAAAATATACAGTAGGAGAACACATTATAGAGTTCAAAATAAAATGTTTAGAATCCAAAACCGAAAAAACAAGATTGCCAATGATTAGCCCATTAAAGAATGATGATACAGAGGGCACCTGCTTGTTAACAATATTCAAGTCTATACAAAAAATTCAACTAGAGTCAAATTCCTAAAAAAAAAATTGAAGGGGAGTGTTGGCGCCCGCAGGCAAATACATTTTAGAAAACCAAAAAAAAATTTATAAAAAATTATACAATCAGAACACATATCAATGAGTTCAAACTACAATCTTCAGATTCATAAACAGAAAAACAACTGACGATGATAAGCTCTTTAAAGAATGATGATACAGAGGGCACCTGCTTGTTAACAATATTCAAGTCTATAGAAAAAATTCAACTAGAGTCAAATTCCGCAAAAAAAATTGAAGGGGAGTGTTGGCGCCCGCAGGCAAATGCATTTTAGAAAACCAAAAAAAAATTTATAAAAAATTATACAATCAGAACACATATCAATGAGTTCAAACTACAATCTTCAGATTCATAAACAGAAAAACAACTGACGATGATAAGCTCATTAAAGAATGATGATACAGAGGGCACCTGCTTGTTAACAATATTCAAGTCTATAGAAAAAATTCAACTAGAGTCAAATTCCGCAAAAAAAATTGAAGGGGAGTGTTGGCGCCCGCAGGCAAATGCATTTTAGAAAACCAAAAAAAAATTTATAAAAATTATACAATCAGAACACATATCAATGAGTTCAAACTACAATCTTCAGATTCATAAACAGAAAAACAACTGACGATGATAAGCTCATTAAAGAATGATGATACAGAGGGCACCTGCTTGTTAACAATATTCAAGTCTATACAAAAAATTCAACTAGAGTCAAATTCCGCAAAAAAAATTGAAGGGGAGTGTTGGCGCCCGCAGGCAAATGCATTTTAGAAAACCAAAAAAAAATTTTGAAAAAAATATACAGTAGGAGAACACATTAAAGAGTTCAAAATGAAATGTCCAGAATCCAAAACCGAAAAAACAATATTGCCAATGATAAGCTCATTAAAGAATGATGATACAGAGGGCACCTGCTTGTTAACAATATTCAAGTCTATACAAAAAATTCAACTAGAGTCAAATTCCTAAAAAAAAAATTGAAGGGGAGTGTTGGCGCCCGCAGGCAAATGCATTTTAGAAAACCAAAAAAAAATTTTGAAAAAAATATACAGTAGGAGAACACATTAAAGAGTTCAAAATGAAATGTCCAGAATCCAAAACCGAAAAAACAATATTGCCAATGATTAGCTCATAAAGAATGATGATACAGAGGGCACCTGCTTGTTAACAATATTCAAGTCTATACAAAAAATTCAACTAGAGTCAAATTCCTAAAAAAAAAATTGAAGGGGAGTGTTGGCGCCCGCAGGCAAATGCATTTTAGAAAACCAAAAAAAAATTTATAAAAAATTATACAATCAGAACACATATCAATGAGTTCAAACTACAATCTTCAGATTCATAAACAGAAAAACAACTGACGATGATAAGCTCATTAAAGAATGATGATACAGAGGGCACCTGCTTGTTAACAATATTCAAGTCTATAGAAAAAATTCAACTAGAGTCAAATTCCGCAAAAAAAATTGAAGGGGAGTGTTGGCGCCCGCAGGCAAATGCATTTTAGAAAACCAAAAAAAAATTTTGAAAAAAATATACAGTAGGAGAACACATTATAGAGTTCAAAATAAAATGTCCAGAATCCAAAACCGAAAAAACAAGATTGCCAATGATTAGCCCATTAAAGAATGATGATACAGAGGGCACCTGCTTGTTAACAATATTCAAGTCTATACAAAAAATTCAACTAGAGTCAAATTCCTAAAAAAAAATTGAAGGGGAGTGTTGGCGCCCGCAGGCAAATGCATTTTAGAAAACCAAAAAAAAATTTATAAAAAATTATACAATCAGAACACATATCAATGAGTTCAAACTACAATCTTCAGATTCATAAACAGAAAAACAACTGACGATGATAAGCTCATTAAAGAATGATGATACAGAGGGAACCTGCTTGTTAACAATATTCAAGTCTATAGAAAAAATTCAACTAGAGTCAAATTCCGCAAAAAAAATTGAAGGGGAGTGTTGGCGCCCGCAGGCAAATGCATTTTAGAAAACCAAAAAAAAATTTTGAAAAAAATATACAGTAGGAGAACACATTATAGAGTTCAAAATAAAATGTCCAGAATCCAAAACCGAAAAAACAAGATTGCCAATGATTAGCCCATTAAAGAATGATGATACAGAGGGCACCTGCTTGTTAACAATATTCAAGTCTATAGAAAAAATTCAACTAGAGTCAAATTCCTAAAAAAAAATTGAAGGGGAGTGTTGGCGCCCGCAGGCAAATGCATTTTAGAAAACCAAAAAAAATTTTTAAAAAAATATACAGTAGGAGAACACATTAAAGAGTTCAAAATGAAATGTCCAGAATCCAAAACCGAAAAAACAATATTGCCAATGATTAGCTCATAAAGAATGATGATACAGAGGGCACCTGCTTGTTAACAATATTCAAGTTTATACAAAAAATTCAACTAGAGTCAAATTCCTAAAAAATAAATTGAAGGGGAGTGTTGGCGCCCGCAGGCAATTGCATTTTAGAAAACCAAAAAAAATTTTGAAAAAATTATACAATCAGAACACATATCAACGATTATACAGCTCGTTTAAAAACGTTTGTACAAAAAGATCTACTAGAGTAAAATGAATCGAAAAAATTAGACTATGAGGAACCCATGTGAATTAACACTAAACAAAAGAATACGCTGGAAGGTACATTTTAACTAAAACCCAAAAACTAGGTATTGTTTACATTATAATTTATAATTAACGAATAGTTATTATGATCAGAGGTGTATCACTGTAATATATGTATTAGAAAATGTATAAAAATGAATGTAATTTATTAAGGATGCAAAATAATTAAATGAGAAAAAGGTCCTTTACGGACTCTACCATTTGATTGTAATTTATGAAGGACATAAAATAATGTTTAATTTAAAATAATATCAAGTTATACATTTTATATTTAAAAATTAATAAGTATTTAAAATCTTATAAAAAAACCTAATAACATTATATTTTATTATATTTTAAAATACATATTATTTATAGTTCGTTGTGGTAAAAAAAACATTAATTAAAGTTGGCTGTATTTAAGTTTTTAATTATACTGGTACAACTCTAGCTGGCAGTCTTTAAGACCGTGTTCAAAACTATGATAATTAGTTAACGTCTAATTTGATCTCCTATCCTAACCTAACCTAAAATAACCATTATTTAAATATTTTCTTTCATTGTTATGTTTACAATATCGAATACCTGGATAGTTAGTAGGAAAAGATCATTGCAAAGCTCACGACCAGTGATGATAGTCGTCTATCATCACCATTGGATCCACTAACCATAATAGGTTTACCTAATTAACCCTCTTATGACTTATTAGGACACTTTGAATAAAAAGATCTTAAGTCGGCTGCCGAACTTAAGTGTTTGATTATCAAGTTTTTCCTTTGATTTTTGACACCTTAAGCTTATACCAAATATTATGGATGGAGCCATACCTAGCTCACTTGCTCGTGTAAACAATTTGAAGCACATAAATGCCACGTGTCTTTGACATTTTTATGGATACATATCAAATTATTTTTGCATAATATTATTCAAATCTATTATTATTATTACCTACTTAGTATTATTATTTTATAATATTTTTTTATTTTTTTTAACACTATAATATATATATTATAATAATTCTTTTTTAAAAATTATGTATCCATAAATACTCTGATATTAATATTCCAGCCACCTTTAAGTTTTCTCTATATAAAAAGTAAATTTAAGACAGAACTGTAACTCAAGTCACGACAGTCTCTCTTTTAAACTTTTAACAAAAGAAATGATATAAATACTATTTTTGATCTAACCTAATCAGACGACCCCGCACGTCTATCTAATATAACTTATTAGTATTGTACATTTCGTAATAAGTTTTTTTTTTTAATGATTTTTTTTTTTTGAGCTTAAGCTTGAGCTTGAGCCCAGCAACTTTGACCATTAGATTGTTTTTTTGCTTGTAGGTTGTTTGTAGTGAGTAGTAACTGTTGGTTAAAACACGTTAGTATGTGTGGCAACTATTTGTTGCTAAAAATTCCAGGTGGTCACCCATCCGGGATCTAGTAACAGCGGCCGATACGTACACTTAACACCTTTCCGCAATATTGTAATGTCCAGATATTCACACTAAGCCAAAGAATATGATGGCGACAGGGCACGTCGCTCTTTTAGAACAATTATCTATTAGGTACTCAATTAAGTCTTTAGATTTACTGAGCTGGCGACAGGGCACGTCGATCTTTTAGAACAATTATCAATTAGGTACTCAATTAAGTCTTTAGATTTACAAATGATTTATATTTTGTAGACGGTATAATTTTAAAGAGAGACTGTGTGACGTACAGAATATTGTGCAGCCAATAAATATGTGGTATGCTATGTACATTTAAACATATTTTGTTATAATATATTATGCATTTGAACATGTATTGCAATATATGACTATTGTACATTAATTTCAATATAGATTTTTATTTTACACTAACTATAGTAATATCAAAGTCAAATAAGAAAAAATTTTTAAAACTATTATATGTAAAAAAAAAATTATTTATATTTTTTTTATTGTGTTTGAGCGAAATCCGTCAATCATATTTATGAAAAGTAAATTATTTTTTAATTTGGTGGAGTATTTTTATCTATATAAATTAAATATCTTACAAGTAGTTTTTTTGCTAACTATTTAAATTTTAAAGCTTATATGAGCAGAGTAGTAGAATAACATTTTTGCAAGGTTCATTGCATTTAGAATGTAGATATTAGTTAAATCAAACCCCGCAAATGTACCTATAACATATGAAATAATTGTACTTAACCTTCTATGATATTTTTTTATAAAGATATTAAAAGTAAAAACTCAAATTTGTAAATTATAGGAACAGTACTTAATACATTTTCCTTTATTTTAACAGAAATTATTTAGCTAAAAATATAGAAGTATCTATATGTACAGCGAGACATGGGATACACTAAGATACAGTCCATTATAGTTCATAGTTTTGTTTCATTTATAATAATAATGCTTTGTAATAACTACCTATAGTTTTTCATAAATTAATATTTAATAGAGTTTGCTTAATGATTTATTTGAAGTATTTGTATGTATTTTTGGGAGATCAGTATTATTGCAACACTGTTGTCCGTTACCAATACTAGTCTCACTGCACAACAGTTTCGCCTATACAGCTGATAAATCATTACTTATTACCAGGGCTGTAAATTAAATGCATTTGCATATTTGTTTGATACACAGTATAAAAACTGTAAGATAATGGATACGGCCAAAATTTGTTTTGGTTTATTTATAGTTTAAATACGAAATCTTATTTAGCATATAATTTAATGGGTTAGGTAAGTAATTACATGTTTTCTTGGCCACCTAACTAGTATTTAAATTAAACATTTATTTTTTTTGTACAAATACAAAATCCCATGTCTATATTTTGGGTTAAGGCATTTTTATAGTTGCAAGTTTTTATGATGTTTTTTATTTATGATTATTTTCTTAAAAAAAATTGTATTTATCTGTAAATCAGGTCTAAATTGGCTACAATATACATTCATAATTTTTTACAAATTAGAAAAATAATGATACTTAGCTAGTATGTGAATAAAGAATTTTTTTTTGTAAACCATTTATAATTTGTATTTATTAATTTCAATGATTTTTAATAATGGCTTTTTTTATAGAGCATTTTATCGAATAATTTTAGTGCATATTTAAAATTTTTTTAGTGCATTCAATTCACAGCCCTGCTTATTACTTTAACTTCCAATCATACCACTACCACAGTTAATGTTAAATATCAACAATTAACAGCTTCCAACCCCCCTAAGGAGGGTTCACACTACACCGTGTCGTGTAAAATAATCACGGTCACCACAGTTACCACACGATACCGCATAGTTGAATATGTGTGTATCGTTTGGTAACTGTGGTAACCGTGATTATTTTACACGACACGGTGTAGTGTGACCCCACCCCCCCTTAACTTGATAACACTTAAGAGGACGTCATATTTTTAGTGGACTATTTATTTCCATCTCTGACCCACGCACAATCATAAGCGCAACCCCCGAAAACTTGTAATTCCCCCCCTCCAAAAAAAAAAAAAAATTATTCAATTGTTTCGTAATATATTAATAAACTTTTTAAAATTCAACTGTAACTCTTAATTTTTGTTTTTTAATTAGGTATAGACAGTATATTATTGTGAAGAATTAAACTTTAAAATAAGAAATTTCTTTTATTTTATAGTTTTTATATTTTCAAATTAATATTTTTATAGTGGTGTGAGGGCAACGCCCTCACGTTTACTTTTCGTTTAATATTAGCTGGTGATGACTACAGTCTCCAACCGACATTTAAGCAATAGTTGCCAATAACTGTTTATTAATTATTAAGATATATATATATTGTAATTTTTTTTAGTAGACATTAAATATTATTTTTTTTGTGTGTCTTTGAATTAGTTTAATTATTATTTATAAGCATTTTAAATTTTAATTATTTACACGCTAAGAAGTCATAACTTATATAATAATTAAAATTGATGAAACTTCATGAAATCAATACAGATCCGCATAATTTTTTTATTAGGCTATAAGCCCGCCCCCTAGCCCCCCCCCCCTCCCCCAATAGCGCCTATGATGTTACTTCGCGTGGGTCAAAGATGGAAACAAATAGTGCACTGACATCCCAACCGGCAACCAACCGATCTTTTTATTCTATCCCATAAGTCTAGGTTGTAAACCTACCGCCGGTAGTTTCAGCCAAAGAGTCGAGTGGCCTTTGCAATTCGAGATCCTTTCCTACGAATTCGGTATTGTCAACCTAACTATTCTACCTTCACACTTTTTCTTCCCCCTTCTCACACATCTATACACGTTCACCCACCCACTTTTCCAGCACCTGCATACTATCATCGGTATCCTATCTACCCATCACTTCTTCAGTCTTCTCACCTCTCACTTTCCCCCTGCATTTACCTACACACTCAACTTGACATTCTCATATCTGCTACTCTCGCTCCACTTACCTACCCTAACCTAACATTTCTTTTTCGCATTTCCCTTTCATACGCCAAACACTCTGAAATCCTAATGACCTCTTTCCTTATCTTCGCCACATCATACACTTCCTAATTCCTATTCACTCAGTCTCTAGTTACCTACAAGTCAACGTACTTGATTATCGGTGAATATATTTAAATAATTTAACGAATTATCTACTCAAAAGAATTAGTACTTACATACCAAAAAAGATCATACCTGACCAATTTCCTAGTTTTTATCACAACTTTATTGATAGCCAGAATAGTGTTATACCAGTATAGAAGGTAACAATACAAATAATTGAAAAGTTTCGGGCAATACAACCCTGATCGATTAACTATAATAAAAAGAAACCTACTGAAAAAGAAGAAAATACATACCCCGTGTCCGAATCAAAATCTGCTATAAAACTTAGTCTTCGAAATACTACAACGTTCACACATTTCAGTCTTCTTATGATATATTATTCCCAGTTGACAAATCTTCACTGACAAATTAAATACCATTTCTGAAAAAACACCCAGCCTGCAGTAAAATGTTCAACAATATTCTTATGACCTAAGCGTTACAGATATTATATTTTATATGTATAATGTTTAATCTGTATTATACCTACTTAACTATTATGTGTTAGTTTGTTTTTTAGAGCGGACTACGTAAGCAATGAATGTTTTGATTTTACAATAATGTGTATATGATTCTCGTAAAACCATTTTCTTATTTTGTTGTTATTTAACAACTATTAACCGTCGATATTTAAAATGTCCATCCAATGTTTAAACTATCATTTTCTATACATTATAAAATGTTCAAAATATTTCGACTCGTTTTCAGTGATTTATTAAAGACATTTGAGTTATGAAACGTTTTTAGTTCTGTATTCTATAAATGTCATTAAAATTTTATTCGTCGGGTCAAAAAGCTTAAAAAGAATAGGTAGGTACAAAGTTCCTCGTAAATTGATATAATAGAAGTTAAAAAATATTAGAAATACATAAGCACGTTTTGTTTTATAGGCATTTAAAGTTCAAATTTCTACAAAATTTATCACAATCTACGAGTCCTATGATATAGATATTAGGAGAGCAATAAAAGTTGATTACCTAGTTGCACTAAGTTAATAGTTACCCATAACTTATAACGTTGGATTTGAAAAAAAATGACCAGTTAAAAATTAAAATTGTATTTTATGACTATTATCAGTTAAAACATATATTTCTATAAATTAAACCAAAACATATG